>JANSJP010000118.1:0-217822 GCA_024734325.1 Lactarius hatsudake | reverse complement strand
TTGATGTACAAACCAAAGGAACTGCAAAATGATGCGCTTCCTAATCACCGACATAGGAGACAAAGACATTGTCCTTGGCTACCCCTGGCTGGCTGCCTATGAACCACAGATAAACTGGCAACATGCAGTCATCAAGAAAGACGCATACACAGTAGTACTTCGAACTACACACCCCATGAAGCAAGAAGTGACTATCGCATTCGCACCTACAGAACCAGACAGATTCACCAACAAACAAAAGCAACGAGTCATACAAGACCTTTATGAGGAATGGGAAGGAGTTAAGGCACGCACTCTGGCCACAGATCTTGCCATAAAAGCATGGCTATACACTGGCAGTACAACGATCCCAGAGGAATATGCTGACTTCACTCAAGTATTCAGCGAAGAAGAATCACATTGCTTTCCACCCACACGGCCATGGGACCATGCCATCCAATTCATGAAGGACGCCCTGGCTGCAATCAACTGCAAAATCTACCCTATGTCACGTGAAGAAGACAAGGCTCTCCAGACGTTCCTAGACAAACAACTGAAGAAAGGATACTTCTGCCCGTCAAAGTCCCCCTATGCATCGTCCTTCTTCTTCATTAAGAAGAAAGATGGGAAACTACTGGCTGGTCTAGGACTACTGGAAGATCAACTTGTTCACCGTGCGTAACCAATACCCTCTACCGCTCATACAGGACCTCATTATGGATTTGGGCAACGTGGACATCTACACCAAGCTCGACGTCTGCTGGGGGTATAACAACATTCACATCAAAGACGGCAACAAAGAGAAAGCAGCCTTTAAAACACTCTACAGCTTCTTCGAACCAATCGTCATGCCCTTCGGCCTCACCAACGCACCCTGCCACCTTTCAGGCCATGATGGACTACATATGTGGCCCCACTATTCTCAGACATGAAGCGCTAGGCACCACGATATGGGTGTACATGGACGATATTGGCATTGCATCCCGAAACGGCAGAGCAGGCCACATCACGGCCATACGCAACATCCTCCAGATCACAAAAGAACATGACCTGTACTTCAAACTGGAGAAGTGCATCTTTGACGCTCCATCTATCGATTACCTGGGGGTAATCCTTGAAAAGGGGGTAACTCGCATGGACCCCATCAAAGTCGCCAGCATTCGCAACTGGCCAATGCCCACCACAGTCAAACAAAGTCCAATCATTCCTTGGCTTCTGCAACTTCTATTGCCTCTTTATCAGGGGATTTGCCACACACACACGACCACTGAACAGGCTAACACAAAAGGATGCGGAGTGGCAATGGGGCCAAGCTGAGGAAGATGCCTTCACAAAGCTCAAAAACCTGGTTATGAGTGAGCCGGTACTGGCCCACCCAGATCTCAAGGAACAATTCGAGATGGAAGTAGCCATGTCGGGCTTCGCGGTGGGTGCCGTACTCCTACAATGCAAAGAGGAGAGTAAACGACACCCTATAGGCTATTATTCAGTGACACTCAACAAAGCAGAGTGAAACTACGACACTATGACCTCAAATTACTAGCCATTGTTAAGGCCTTTCGCCACTGGCGACCTCTACTCGCAGGCTCCCCACACAAGACCAAGGTGTTCTCCGACCACCTCAACCTGCAATACTGGCAGTCCTCACAACGTATAAGCAGACGCATTGCAAGGGAAGTACTGGAACTCTCCGAATATAATTTTGAAATCCATCACATCAAAGGAACCACAAACGGGAGAGCAGATGCATTGTCCCGCAGACCAGACTATGACCGAGGGGACAACAACAACAAGAATGTGGTAGTCCTCCCCGATGCACTCTTCATATGCGCCACTCGGATCAAAACAACAATACCAACAACTTTGATTATAGGACCTGAGGAAATGGAAAAGTCAGATGCAATGTATCACCAAGACAAGAACTACCTCCACCCGTGGATAGACCCACACCAACTGAAGAAGATCGAGGGCACCTGGTACAAGGATGGAAGACCAGTGGTGACAGGCAGACTATACAACAAGAGAAGTATCATCTCAGCCCATCACACGCCGCCAGTTTACGGACACCCAGGCATTAACAAAACCACACAATTAGTAAAGTGCTCATACTGGTGGCCAAACCTTGTCCAAGACATTTTGGACTATGTCAAGGGGTGTGCCGAATGTCAGAGACACAAGGTGAATAACCGACCAACTCAAGCACCACTTTCTCCAATCTATCCAAATCCTGAGGCGCTCCCCTTTGAGATGATCGCACTTGACTTCATCACTAAGTTGCCCACATTGCAAGGATTCGATTCAATCCTCACCATCACAGACCATGACTGTACCAAGGCAGCCATCTTCATCCCCTGCCAAGAGGAAATTACAGCGGAGGGAATGGCTGCCCTATACGCTAAGCACGTCTTCTTGCGATTCGGACTCCCCTCCAAAGTGATCAGCGACAGGGACCCACACTTCGCATCCAAGTTCACGCAGGAACTATGCAAAATCTTGGGAATCTTGCAGAACATATCCACCACTTACCATCCCCGAACGGATGGACAATCCGAATGGACTAACCAGTGGCTAGAACAGTGCCTCTGCTTCTGGACCAACAAGCAGCAAGATAACTGGGTGGCTTACCTCCCTCTAGCAGAATTCATGCACAATAACTGGCCCCACGAGACCACAAGGAAGTCCCCTTTCTACCTCTTAATGGGGTACAACCCATGTGCTGATTGGATCGATAGGCCATTGCCCATACCTCAAGTGGCGCTGCGAATTGATCAGTTCAAAGAAGCAAGAGCAGAGGCCAAGACACTCCTTATCAAGGCACAAAAGTCATGGGTCAAACACAAAGATACGCCCAAGTACAAGGAAGGTGACCTCGTGTGGCTAGAAAGATGCCACTTACGAACCAACCAACCAACTGCAAAGCTTGCGCCCAAGAGACATGGCCCATTTTGGGTTATGGAGGTGATGTCCCCTGTCAACTATCACCTGGAACTTCCCACACAGTGGAGTATCCACCTGGTGTTTCACACCAATCTTCTCACCAGATATCACAAGACTCCCACACATGGGCCTAATTATCAACGCCCGCCACCGGATCTGGTAGAAGGTGAAGAAGAATACAAGGTCGAGGATATTCTAGACTCACGAAGATTTGGAAGAACATGGAAGCTTCAGTACCTGGTAAAATGGAAGGGATATCCTGACTCGGAGAATCAGTGGGTCGATTGGAATGAGGTATTTGCCAACCAGGCCATTAGGGACTTCAAAGTGCTAAACCCCACAAGGGAAACACATATAAAACAGGCCCACTATGAGCTAAGTTCTCCAGCAACTTCTGCTACACATTCCCATCCTGCCCACCTTCACTCAATGTCCTCCTGCTCGCTCCCCTCGCAGTCCACCATCAACGCAGTCACTCAAGCACTCGTCACCACCCATGGACCAGCCACTTGTGAAGACACCGTCGCTGTGCTCCAGGCATTCCCCGACCCCACCATCAGAGGGGTCGCGGACTCCCCTGATGCGCAACCTAGTGCCGGCATAGGGGGCATCGGCGAAGAAGACAAGCATGCCTTACTCGAGGGCCCAGCGACAGGTCGCCTCATTCAACACATTGACAGACATGGTGACACTGAACCTGTCCAAGTACCACACCGAATTTGGGCCCATGTGGCCATGGAAGATGATCGTGAAGGAGTGGAGGGATGAGCAGATACAGAGGGTGCAGCTGAGGATGCAGGAGATGAGGCACAGACGCCTGTTAGCGAAGCTGAATGGGGGCTCAGGGAGGACACTCCCCAGGACTATCCAGCTATGCACCCCCTCATTTGCTCGACCACAGACACTGATGACCCCCGCAAGACTCCTTACTCGCTCAACACCGACGGCTCCCCCATGTACAAGCGTGACCTTGGAGTAATGGGCTCTTCCACTCACCAACCTGTCATCACCATCAACACACGAGTCCCCAGCAGCTTCAAACACAACGCTGGCGCGGACTACATTCAATTTCGCATCGTCTCACCCAATGGGGTTGAGCGCGAAGCTCGTTACCATCAAGTCATCATGGGGCCTGACCCCATGGTGGTGGGTATCATCGATGAGTCGGACAAAGTCTACACCTGGCCTCTCTATGCCGCCCCCCGCTACAACTACGGTGGCAAGCCCATCTACCCACCAGCAGATATGGCCCTCTTCACAGAAGGCTTCGAAGATCGCATGCGTGTAGACTGCTGCCTCACCTCCATCCATGACATCTCCCTCACTGCGGAGATTCACCGTTACTGCGCTGCTGACTGAGAGCTGGAGCATCTCAACCAGCGTGTCGACGACCTCATTGCCACCATGGGGGAAGTCCAGGGCAAGGTGGCGGCAAGTCGGTGTCGACTGGAGATGGCCAATGTGATGGAGTGTATTGAGGACGAGGCGGGCACTATGGTGGATTATGAATTGATGAAGAAGAAGACCAGGAGGGGGTGCAAGACCGCGCAACAGCCGCAGCGTACACAGATCCTGTATCAGGAGGAGGGGTTTGGAGCATCAGGGCATCACACCTGAAAGAGGGGTGATGTTGCAATCGGACTCATCAGTATAGAGTACAGACTCGTGGGGTTCTGACTACCCTAGTATTAGTCAGGGACAGTCATCTTATCTTTGTTATCACATGCATTGCAGTACAGACTTGACTCATACCTAGGATAGTTGTAGTAGGGTTCGAGCTACTATTGCTATAGGGTACCTCACATTCAGGAGGAGCTTCAAAGCTCCTTGTCAATTGTATAACTAGTAGGCAGTGCGAAGGCCAAGCTTCTCAGCTTGGTCTTCTTGAATCATCACCATGATTCTTGTCTCCACCCTCCTTCTCTTGTTCTCTCTCCTTCTAAGTCTATTAGCGCGACTCGCCTTCCTAGATCAAGTCATGCAGCAGCATATACACCTGGTGGACTTTGCCCCAGTGCACGCATTGATCACGTTCCTGCTAAGGTTGTGTATCTATATCTGCTAAGTCACCTCAACTCACCAAGCCACTCTGTTATCGCTCAAGTCAAGCATCGTTAGGACGGGCCTAACGCAACATGCGCTGCCCCTTGGCCCCCTCCCCTTGATCTTGCCACCCCATGCATGCAGCAAGGGGGCACACAAGGGCACACAACCCTGGTCCCACCCTTCCACATTCACACGGAAGGGGGGAGGACCGCATGCCGCACCCTCTCCCCATCGTCTACAGCCCCCTTTGGCTGCACCGCCTGGTACGCGAGAGCACGCCATCCCCCAGCCCTATCCTTCCCCTTGGCTGCACCATGTGGCACATGTGGAAAGGACGTGAGGGAAAGCTGCCCCCAGCTGGTGGCACCCCCTTCGCCCAGGAAGGGGCACATGAGGGCAAGCCATCCCCACCTCCGTATGTATCGCACAGCAGGGTCAGCAGGGTCTCAGTGCGCCTGCATTCACCATGCCTGCACTACAATTTTTGCGTGCCACAGTACAACTTAGACAAAAAAGATGTAGCCTTATTAGATAATAAAAATATATTTATTGTTTTGTTAAGTTATGTAAATATCCTAAAAAAACATATGAGATTTATGTTTGATGACTAAAAAGAAAGTATACGATTAAGGAAATAGCTTTTTAAAAAGGAAAGTGTTTTATTTGCACTTACTAAGAATAAAGTTTACTGAGCTCAAATGCTGTTCGGGGATGCCTGTTTTGTAAGGACAGGAAAAGTGTGATGTTCTTGGCACCTTCCTTTTTGGGGATGTCACTGGATGCGGAAAGATGGTCCCTCATGTTGGGATGATGTGACAGGTTGGTGGTGGTGGGGTGTTGTGTACATTGTTGGGGTGCGTGGGGGTGGGTTGGCAGTTGAGGTCTTGCATGCTGTGTTGGGGCAGCATGGTGGGTTTGGTGATGGCCAGGTGTTGTGAGCCATGTCAGGGCAGCATGTTGGGGCAGGAACAAGTGGAGGTGAGCATGCATGAGGGGATGCAATGACCTGTGATGTTCAGAGTGAGTGGAAAAAAACAAAAACAAATCTTTGTGCATTGGGCCAAAGCCCAGCTTGTTGTTCTCAGCCACATCTTCCATTTTGCATAGCCATGGTGTTGCAAGCCATGCAGGGTGGTGTGTTGGGGCAGGAACAAGTGGAGGTGACAAGTATGCACAAGGGGAGGCAATGACCTGCAATGTTCAGAGTGAGTGGAAAAAAAAAAACATATCTTTGTGCATTGGGCCAAAGCTCAGCTCATCCTCAGCCACGTCTTCCATCTTGTGTAGATGTGGTGTTGCGAGCCATGCAGGGTGATGTGTTGGGGTGGGGATGAGTGGAGGTGGTGAGCATGCACACAGCAATAGCCTGTGAAGTTCAGGGTGAGTGGTAAAAAAAAGAAGAAAAAAAAACATATCCATATCTTGTACATTGGGCTGAAGCCCAGCATCCTCAGCCATGTCCTCCATCTTGCACAGCTGTGAGGGTGGTCCACATGTAACAACAGCATGATGGTAAAGTGAAGAAAAGCCAGCAAGATGTGGTGGCTCTTGGAGGAGGAGGATGACAACAATGCTGATGGTATGTGACATCTATATCATATGCCCTGACACTAATACACTTAATTCTAGTTGTTATGCTCAGTGCTCCACCTCCCCCATCCAAATCACAGTCTTTGCTCACACCTCCTAAATTGTCCATCAATACACGTGCCAAGGGAAAGGCACCTGCTATTCCCAAGCCTGCTCTGCCCCCTGCCCCACAGACCCAGCTGCACGCAAAGAAATGGTGTGCTGATGACAGCCCAGATGCCACCATCATCAAATCTGAGGATATTGCACCTCAGAGGTCTGGCCATCCCCAAGTTGAGGTCGTTATTACATCTCCTCCCCGCTAAGGCAAGCACACCAATTGGGACAATAGCCCAGCTGTGGCCACTGGTGATGTATGTATCCTGATTTTATTATATCTTTGTAACGCCACCACAGGGGCGTTAGGTACGATGTGTACCACGTGTAAGTCAACGGGATCGGAAGAGCGCGAGTCAGTTAAGACTCAGTTCGGTGATGCACAAGTATCACTCGGTTTCCCTGGAACCGAGGATAATAGTAGAGAGACAGGGCTCAAGCGCAATCGGCGAGCGAAAATGGAGACTTCAAGCGCAAAGGCGAGTCAAGGGTCGTTCGTGAGGCAAAGACGATGTGATATTACACAAGAAGTCAAGTCTACCGTACAAGCTAGGTAGGGCGTGACTTATATACCAGTACAGGATGTTTGTGAGTAACAAACATATGGCGCGATCGTGAGTCAAGAGTTCTAAAACGTAAACAAAGGGAGAAACCACGTATAGTATGAGGGAATTCCGCGGAGTCATGCGGGCTTCAGAAATGGTCAGCGGACAATGAGAAGCGTGCCATGACCTATCCTATCGCCGAGGCGCAAGGCGCAAGATGGGGACCAAGAGATGCGAGTCACCGGGTCGTATCATAATCGTACAGCTAAGTCAGAGGACAGAAATCGTAACATTACCCCCCCGTCAAAATCGAAGTCGCCACGACTTCGACTAGTCGCTAGTATAAGCGTAGTCCTCTTCAGCAGGGATGTTGGCGGGTACGGGAGACGGAGTGCGGGGGCAAGTGTGACGGCGCAAGAACATAAAGCGTCCTCTCTCTCCACAGTCCCAACACATCTCGTACATGGGGCATTTTATCTCTTCGTGCGTGGCATCATACCTTAGACACTTCCTGCACCACCGTGGGCGAGAGTCCGGGTCTACATGCGCTGGAGTCATGGGGGATAGGCGACGAATGAGACAGGCGTCGAGCCGATGAGCTCGACTTCCGCACCACTGGCACGGCTCCCTGGCCCGTCGTTCCGGACACTGAGCCACCAGGTGCTCCGTCGACTTGCACTGGAAACACTTGCGCTTACACCCGCCGCTCTCCCCATGGAGGCGGGGCATTTCGCTAGGCCCAGCGTCGCGGGGGGCGAGGGGAGTGTATTCTGGCGAGCCTCGGGGGCACGCGGGCTTCACGTGAAGCTCGGCGTATTTGTCGGCGATGAGAGGGATGGCCCGAGCGTACTGAAGACACTTCCGGACCGAGGAGAAGTCCATATCGAGGTGGAACTGATCCCGCGTCAGTTCTGTCTCGAGGCGTCGGATGTCCGACTGACGGGTGCGGATGGCGTCTCGACGCGTAAGGCATTCGCGGAGACGGGACACCTCGGCATGAAGGCGAGGTTGGCGAAGTTCGACAAGTACTTCGTTGAGGACGATGGCGCGGGGATCATGGGGGTGAAACATGTCGATTTGATTGTCTGTGATGTGTTGCGCCAGCTGGCCCGTGTACACCTCATTCAGGAACACCTGCGACGCATAGCAGGGGTGACCCTTGCCCATGGTTCCGACGACCTCCTGGTAGTTGTGGCGATAATAAATATATCGCGCAGTTTGTTTAGCAGTTCCCGTCTCTCCGACTAAGAGGGGGAAGAACGTGGGGAGTGATGGGTCGTTGCGGAAGAAGGGGATGCCGGGGTCCTCGTTCTCCTTGTCCTCCTCATCGTCTAGGAGGGCAAGGGCGGGGTCGGGTTCGACGACGCGGGTCTGAGGGATGGGCATGAACATGTGATCCATCCCAGCGGGGAATGGTGGTCTGGGGATGTGAGCGGCGAGGACCGCGGGAGGCGATAGTGGTGGTGGAGGAGAGAGGGGGACAGCGAGCTCAGGTGGATATGCGGGTGTGGCGGGAACGTGGACGGTGACTGGCGTGTCGACGGAGTAGGCTATGACAAGAGGTGGTGATGACGGTGCGGGGGCTTCAGGAGGACTGACGGGTGGTTTGGTTTCTTCAGTCAACTTAGCGAGAGTGGTGGTGGCAAGAGCCAGGACAGGGAGTGGGGGAGAGTCAGGGATTACGGAGTACGGCGTGCGACCCTCAGGTTTGGAGGGGACACCCAAGTCCTGTGAAGGCACGGTCAGATTCTCGAGAATAATCTCGACAGGGCGGCGGGTTTGGATAGTGGAAACAATGGGAGTGGTCGTCATGGTTAAGCAGAGGATAGCGGGGGTCAAGTGATGGTGCGGTCAAGGGGGGTGTACTTTATATCTTTCGTCCAGCCCCTTCGGCGGTAGGATTTAGGCGATAGAAGTCGGCGATGAGGTCAGGAGCATGTCGAACGTTCTCAAGGGGTTCCCACGTGCTGTCACTTATCGGGAAGCCCTTCCACTGGACAAGGAATTGAAGTTTGCGCCCTCATCCATGTGATCGGGATTGCAGGATGCGCTCCACTTCGAACTCTTCTTCCCCATCAATCAAGTCCGGGGGTGGGCGCGTGAAGTTTACGCCATGCAACTCCGTCTCCTTATATGGCGTGAGGAGATTTGCATGGAAGACCGGGTGTATCTTCCACGTGTTTGGAAGCTCAAGTTCGTATGAAACATCCGACAGGGCTCGTTTCACTCGGAACGGGCCATGGCGTTTTGGGGCGAGCTTTGCGGTGGGGTAGAAGGTCTGGAGGTTCGTACCCTCTAACCAGACCATTGCGCCTTCTTGGTAAGGAATGAAGCGCGTCTTGCCCCTTCTTGCCATCAATTCTTGCGCGTGTTTGATGCAGTCCTGCGCGTGTTGTCGTCTGATGACCATGTCTTCTAGGCGTTGTTCTACGGATGGGGATGCCGTTGGTTTTGGTGTCCACATGGTACGTGGTTCCCATCCCATGATGAGCGAGAAGGGCGATTCTTTTGTAGTTGCGTTTGGCCAGGCGTTATGCGCAAATTGGGCGACTGGCAAAGCTTCCGCCCAATTGTCCTGCTGCACGTTGCTCCAGTGTCGAAGGTATTGCTCCAACCACTGGTTTGTTCGTTCTGACTGCCCATCGGTTTGAGGGTGGTAAGCAGAAGATATATTCTGGCGGATGCCTAGAACTTTACAGAGATTGGTCATAAAGGCGGAGGTAAAGCGGGGGTCTCGGTCCATGATGATCTTCCGGGGGATGCCATAGTGAGGGTATACGTGATGGAGGTAGAGGCGTGCCACTCCTTCTGCTGTGATCGACTCGTTACATGGGATAAAGATTGAGGCCTTCGAGCAGTCGTGGTCCGTGATGGTGAGGATGGAGTCGTATCCGTCTGATGGGGGGAGTTTGGTAATAAAGTCCATGGCGACGACCTCAAATGGTTCTGCGTTTGGGTCTGTGGTGATAGGGAATAGGTGTGGTTTTTGACGGTGAGGGTTGATTTTGTTCGCCTGGCATACCGCGCATCCTTTGACATAGTCCTCTACGTCTTTGCACATGTTGGGCCACCAGTAGTCGCGTCATAATAATTCGTAAGTGTTTGCGATTCCTGGGTGTCCCATGGCAGGCGTGTCGTGGAAAAAGGTGATTACCCCCCGTTTAAGATCGTTGTCGCCCACGACAACTAAGGCGTCGTTCTTCCACCACAGCCCCCCCACCTTTTTCAGGTTGTGGGGTTCGACCCATCGCAATACGTCCTTTTCGTCGAGGTTTTGTGATATCTGGGTCCAGATGTCCATATCGTGCATAGACATCTCCATCGCTCGAAGGAAGCGTTCCGCAGGGAGGACAATAATGTCATTGTTGTCTTCCTCGTGTGCTGCATAGTCCGCTCTTCGCGACAAGGCGTCCGCGCGACTATTCCTGACTCCAGAGACGTGTTTCAGGAGGAAGTCGTACTCTGAGAGCTCCAGGAATTCGCGCGCAACTCGTCTACTGATCTTTCTCGGTTCTTTCCAATACTGGAGATTGGCGTGGTCGGTGTGGATGATGATTTTATGGGGGGAGCCGACGAGGTAGGTGCGCCATGCTCGGAGGGCCTTAACCACTGCCAACAATTCCCTGTCGTAGATGTCGTAATTGCGTTCTGCTTGACTGAAGGACTCGGAATGGAACGCGACGGGGTGCAGCTTTTGATCCGGGCCGAGCTGATTAAGCACGGCTCTGATGGCGACGTTAGACGCGTCGACCTCCAATTCAAATGGCTTTGTGAGATCGGGGAATAATAGTGTGGGTTCGCACTGTATGCTACGCTTGACATTGTTGAATGCGTCTTGTTCTCGTTGTCCCCAGTGCCACGGGGTGTCCTTTCGGGTTAAGTCGTGTAGCGGTCGTGCGAGCGCGGAGAAGCCTCGGATGAACCGCCTGTAAAAGTTACAGAACCCAAGGAATGCCCGTACTTCGCGAAGACTTCTCAGGGCCGGCCATTCTTGGATACCCCGTACTTTAACGGGGTCCATCCGTAAATTTCCATGGCCTATGATTAATCCGAGGTATTCGACTTCGAGTACCTCGAATTCGCACTTTTCTGGTTTGATGTAGAGGTCGTGTTCTTCGCATAAGCGGAGAACCTCGTGGACTATGGCGCGATGATGGGGGTAGTCGAGAGGTGTGGCGATGAGGATGTCATCCATGTAGACGATTACTTCATTTGTAAGAGTGAGAGGTCGAAATGTATCGTCCATCATCGCTTGGAAAGTGGAGGGGGAATTGGTAAGTCCGAAATACATGACGAGGGGTTCGTACAACCCCTGATTGGTTTTGAAAGCGGCTTTCCACTCGTCTCCTAACTTAATTCGCACGTTATTATATCCCCACTTGACGTCGAGCTTCGTGTATAGGCGTGCGTCGCGTATCCGATCGACGAGTTCTGGGATCAGAGGGAGTGGGTAGTGGTTGCGAATCGTGAGTTCATTTAGTCGTCGATAATCTTGGACGGGACGAAGTTTGCCGTCCTTCTTCTTGATGAAGAAAAAGGGGGATGCGTAAGGCGACTTAGACGGACGGATATATCCCTTTGCAAGTTGTTCGTTTAGGAACGTGGTCAAGGCCTCTTGTTCGTTCTGTGCGAGTGGGTAGACCTTACAGTCTAGCGAGGCGGGGGCGTTCAGGAGAAGGTCTATGGCATGGTCCCAGGGGCGAGAAGGGGGGAATCGATGTGACGCTTCCTCGTCGAAGATTTTTCGATGGCGTCGGTACTCCTCTGGGATCATCTCCTCGAACGTTCGCTCCTTCCTTTTTGCTGCTTCCTGCTGCGCCAGCTCGGAAGCCGTGGTAGTTTTCCTCAAAAATGCGATCTGGGGCTCCCACTCGTCATCCATGAGCTGCTCCCATGCTTCCTCGTCAAGTTCATACGTCTCCAACGCCCGAATAGAGGCTTCCATGGGCGTGGTTTCGTCTGACAAGTGAAGACTTGAGACTACGACCGGCTGGAACTCTTCGTTCAGCGTCGCGTCTCCCCACTTGATTACGGGTTTGAAGGCCGTGAACCAAGGGTATCCTAGGATCACTTCGTCCCTTCCTAAATTTGTAACCAAGAAGCGAAGTGTCCTTTCTTCCTCCCCTGTTCGTACGGTAAGATCCGTGTATTGCGTGATTGCACCGTCCTGATTATGGGTGCCGTCTACATTCCAAATGCGGATAGGGTGGGTCACGTCCCGTGTTCCGATCTGGAGTCGTTTCAAGAGTGAGGAGCATATGAAATTGTCAGTGGCTCCTGAGTCGATGAGGACTTGTCGTTCGGCCGTTGCGTGTGCAGATTTGAATAGTACTGGGATTCGCATGGATCGGTATCTGCTAGTGTACATGTTTAGGTTTAATGCTCTAGCCCAGGCCGCTGGGTTCAAGCGTCGAGAAAATCCTCTCGTCCGAATAACTTTTCTACCATAAGGTCCCGCACCTCCTGAGTTTGTGCCTTCATCGCTGCGATCTGTAGATCCGCCTGCTCTTCATTCAATAGTACGCGACTAGATTGTATGGTGAAAGAAGAGACGGCAGGAGCTGATAAACTTGAACCCGAGGGAGTCGGGGCTGGTGATCGCGGGGACATGGGGGGTGGCGCCATGGCAGACGTAGTGGCAGCCACTCGCACGCCCTTTTGAGGACAGTTACGCGAGATGTGTCCTTGCGCTTGGCATCTAAAACATCTTCCCTCCTTCTGAAGGCGGGCTTTGTCGGTATCGGTGAGGGCCACGGAGGCTCTGGCGCGTCCAACATCCATGGCGTTGGGGTCGCGTGTTCCTTTGAGGGCTTGTACCCACTGCTCTCGGCTTTGGCCGCCCTTCTTTCGCTGGGGTTTTCCTTTGCCGAGGCGATCCTTAAGGATAAGATATTCAGCCTGCTGCAATCGGGCGGCCACCTTCCACTGCTCCCAATTGACAGGGTGCTGGAAGCGGACAGCGTTGACTACTAACTGGTTTGGTAGTCCGTCTTGGAACAACTCCAATGTCGTAGCTTCGTCAGGGTTGTATCCTGCCTTCGTGACGAGGTTCTGGAACGTTGCGACATAGGTATCGATATCTCCTCCTTTCATCGTGAGGGTTTGGAGGGCTTTGCGTGCGTTGGTTTGTTCGGATGTGTCAGTGTAAGCTTGTACGAACCGGTCTCTGATGGTAGTCCATAAGACTTCGTTTTGTCGGAGGACTCCTGCCGCAATCTGGTCCTCTAGCCATTGTGCCTGCTCATCAACCCAGTCGTTTACTAATGGGCCTCGGATGTACGACAGGAAGGTCATGGCTCGCGAGGCCGGGATCGACAGCTGGTCAACGGTGGGGTTCATCTCCTTATAAAGCCGAAACGCTCGCAAGAAAGCCTTGCTCTCGTCTCTGACCCCAGTAAACTTGGGAGGGGGGTTTCCTCCCAGTCGTCCGTTTCCTCCGGGGGCTGGCGCTGCTGGTGCTGCTCCTGCTGGCGCGGCGCCACCGCCACCGCCACCGCCACCGCCACTGTAATGCCACCACAGGGGCGTTAGGTACGACGTGTACCACGTTAAGTCAACGGGATCGGAAAAGCGCGAGTCAATTAAGACTCAGTTCGAGGATGCACAAGTATCGCTCGGTTTCCCTGGAACCAAGGATAATAGAGGAGAGACAGGGCTCAAGCGCAACGGCGAGCGAAGTGGCAGACTCAAGCGCAAAGGCGAGTCAAGGGTCGTTCGTGAGGCAAAGACGATGTGATATTACACAAGAAGTCAAGTCTACCGTACAAGCTAGGTAGGGCGTGACTTATATACCAGTACAGGATGTTTGTGAGTAACAAACATATGGCGCGATCGTGAGTCAAGAGTTCTAAAACGTAAACAAAGGGAGAAACCACATATAGTATGAGGGAATTCCGCGGAGTCATGCGGGCTTCAGAAATGGTCAGCGGACAATGAGAAGCATGCTGCGACCTATCCTATCGCCGAGGCGCAAGGCGCAAGATGGGGACCAAGAGATGCGAGTCACCGGGTCGTATCGTAATCGTACAGCTAAGTCAGAGGACAGAAATCGTAACAATCTTATTTGTATGCACTTACATTGATTGCAGGATTGCTGTGGCCCATGCATAGATTGCAGCAATGAAGAGTGCATATCCCAGCCTACAGGGAAGTGTCTCACAACTGCCTGTGTAAACTGTGCTAAGAATCACAAGACATGTAACCCCACTGCTGCATGGGCATTTGCAGATGCCTGATTGGTCTCCTCAGCTTGGACACGCACACCAAGTAAGCCTGCATCATTCCCACTATTCACCATATGTGCGCTGAACACAGTTTGCATTTCCTAGGTGCAGTTGCAGACATGCAAATGGAAGTGCTGACACAACAGGTACAGGACATGTCCCTTGAACTCAGTGAATTGAAGAAGACCCTCAACATTGTGCTTGAGGAGAACCAAAGCAGACGTGAGGATAGCCATGAGGAGGTCTGGCGGGGACATGAGGAGTTCCATGCTGCATGCTGGTACATGCACAATACTTCGCTCATGGTAACTGCGCTGTTGGCAAAGCAGGGAATCATGTCCACATCCATTCCCAGCATTGGACAGCCCCCTCCCATTCAATCTCAATCCCATTCCCCAGCCAACCCCCCCACCACGTCACCTGGAATCCCCCTCTCCACATGGCTCTTCCTCTTACCACCACCATCTCTGCTACTTCCTCTTGTGCCTCCTCCCCCATGGAGGACGACAGTGATAACCCTCTCTACTCTGCCTTCATCAGGCTTGACTAAGGCAGTGGAAGCCAGGAACCAGCACCCATTACATAATCCACATCATTATGTAAGCATGTGACAAATCTTAGGGTAGCAACAAGTAGTGGGCACAAAAACACGGAAACGTGATGTGATGACTCACTGTCACTCGACAGGGAATCACAATGGGGTTCAGAAGACCGGGGGTGGTGGAGAACGTGAGGCAGGGCACAGGGACTACTGTGATAGAACGCTTTGGCTCAACCGTCAGAACTGGCGCGATGGCTCAGGGAAGTGGCGCTAAGTGCAAGCTACTCGACTTGCAGCTGAAGGGGCACAGGCTCGAGGCTGGGAGAGGCAAAGGGAGGATGTCACAAGTGGACAGTCTGAGGGACTGTCCGTTCTATTGCACTAGCTTATATACCTACAGGGATGGTCTGTGCGTAGGTTTAGGGCAGGCTTAGGGCCGCCCACAGGTGCTGCGGAATACTGCGGAATGGAACGTTCCAGAGACATCTAAATATAACGTCCAATGAGAAATCAGTATTGTATTGTACGACTGTCCCGCAGTCGATTGCGCCATAGTGGTGTGACTGCTCCGCAGTCCAATGGGAATAATCATAGAAGTGGTACGACTGCGCTCTGCAGTCCAATCGGATAAATCCAAGGAGTGGTACGACTTGGAGTCGTCAGGTGACTTGATAAACGATGGAAGATCACGTGATCCGTCACGTGATCGTCAGAGTACGAAATTCAAACTCCGATTTCGGATTTCCCCTTTAGGAAGGAGATTACATAAGACTGGGCCGGCGCGGACCGGTCTTAGACGCCTGAGTCACGACCCAAACTCTTAGGTTCATGACACGTGAGGGGTAAAAGTACTACTTAAAGAGACTGTTTTATTTGGGCAACCATATCTGGAGGGAGGGTCCTATGGCCATGATATTTACAATTTGCCCATGCGGCCTGAGTTCCTGAAAGACCTGCTTCATATGTATGGACAAACTGAGCAGAGCGATTGGCATATCTACGGAAATATCAGACACTGGCATGGGAGAGAGAAAGTACAGAAACCAATGAACTGTCGAATTTGGAGCAGGGGGATGTCATCAAGGCATGCAACAACCTTTTTCTCCATCTCTTTAAGGGTCTTTGCATGACCAGCAATGCGGAACCGGAGTTTTGCAGCACCCCAATACTGCTCGATGAAATTCAGTTCACAATGGTATTTTGGATAAAAATCACACAGATGGCCGTGTGACTCAATTAATTCTTGAAGTTGGGATTGCTGAGAGGTAAAGTCGGGTTGGTTGAACAGAAGCCGGCAACAGCAGCAATCTGTGCGTCCACTGGGGCATTTAAAATTAGAGCACTCAACAGGAAGGCCACGCTCTGGCCAGAGTCCACGCTCCCAGATGATCTGTTCCATGCCCTTGAACCACCCAGGCATGGTGGGATGATCAGAAGGAAAATAAAAGGCTTGCGGCTTGGATGTCAGTGGGTTCAAACCATTGCACATGGGTGGACCACCCTTGTGGTGCATCCAACCAAGTTTCGGGTCTGAAAGTCATCTGGGTCAGCACAAGTCCAATTCTCTGAAGAAAAGACACACATTTCACCATTGTCCGAGCTGATATTGTGTTGGGTGCTTGTTTTTGATGGCTTTGTGCATTGTCAAACATAAAGAGGCCTTGGGCCCACCCATTTGTCTTCGCCTCGAAAATGTCCATGGCATGCTTGACTTGTTGATGGAGCGGGTCAGCACCGAACCAACCCTCACGATTTTTGCCAGCTTTGAACAAGACCTGGGCTCCACTGTGTGTTCAGATGTGTGAGTGGCACAAGAGCCAAGGGAAGAGAGGACATACTCATTTCCGTGACAAAGGCGGCCCCATTCGACGGTCAGGAAGTCTGAGACCATTATGGACTGCCCATTGCCTTTTGGTTGCGGTGTCAGGGTCGTATTTGAATGTGCCCAAAACATTTTTCTCTCGTCATTTTGATAGAATGTTGACTCGTCGTGTGTGACAAGGATGAGATGAGGAAAGTTGGTAGGAAGTGGAAGGGGATTGCCATCGTTGTCCCACTTGTGAAAGCGTCTTTTGTATTCCTTCCACCATGCAACGAACGCACTTCGATACAGCACCACATCCTCTCGCTCATGGCCATCAATATACATCCCATTCTTTTTTGGCTCGTATCTCCAGTCAAGTTTCTTCAGCCAGTCACGGGCCGTCCGTTCGGTAATTGTTGGCTTGCAAACCCCGATCCGCCTCAAGTTTTCTTGCATGTCGGGACTTGAGATGATCTCAACAAGATCAGCTACCTTGATGTGCCCACACTTTGTGCGCTCCGCAAGCTGCAGCTGAAGACTTTGTGATATATCCTCATCGGAAAGAATGGTTGACTTTGGCTGGCCATGACGAGGGAGGGGGAGAGACGCAGACCAGACAAAGTTGAGAACCCATTTCTGGAGGTTGCGTGCGTGTGCCGTACCCTGACCCTGGGCCTTTGCAATGACTAACAATGCATTTCTCCAGGTGTAGCGAAGTTCCGTCTCAAGATACAGGTTCAAGACGCCAACCATCGCCGTGATCCGAGCACGAGAGACAACATCCAGACTCTTGTCCCTGCACATCCTCGTGAGCTTTGTGCAGGACTCATGTAATGCTGGACGATCGTTCCACAGGTTAAGGGCCAAGTCAACACCAGATAGAGGGTCCCCAGGGGTAGAGCCCACAGCCATCTCAGTGCGCTTTGTACGCAGGTCCTCCAGCATCGCGTTGACAGCATGACGAGCCTCTGCACAGATGGTATTTGCACCATACTCCTCGCCGTCTTCACTACCATTGTCACTAACCTCCTCTTTGTTGTCAGGTAAAGCTTTGATGCTTCGCTTGATGATTTTGAGTGAAGCGTCACTGCCCATCTCCTGGACCTCCTCCTCCACCTCTGTCGCCACCTCCAAACCCTCTTTGTTGATTGTTACCACCTCTACATCATCCATGTCCATGGGCCACAGGCCCACTCTGATTGTGGTTGCACCAACTACCAGCATCGTGTTTGTGGCCGTCACATCTGCGGCCATTATGCTGGCTGCCACTGTGTTCGCCAAGGTGTTTGCAGCCATTGTGCTTGGGGCCGTCATGTTAGCTGCTGTCACATTCACAGCAGTTGCTTTCGCAGCTGTTGTGTTTGCAGCCACCACACCCACTGCCGTCATGCCAGTGGGGGTCATTGTGTTCGCAGCCATCATGCTTGCCACCGTCGTGCTTGCCGCTGTCTCATTCATAGCCGCTGCATCTGTTGCCATTGTGTCAGTTGCTGTCATGTTCATGGTCCCCATGTTCACAGCTGTCATGCTAGTGGGTGTCGTGTTTGCAGCTGTTGAACTTGCAGTTGTCATGTTTGCAGCTGCCGTGTCTGCTGCTGTTGCACCAGCCGCCGTCGTGTTTGCCGCTGTAATGCCCACAACTGCCTGCACATTATCGGCAGAGTCGTTCCACTCCGCCTACTCCTCCTCAAACGAGACACTCGCCCAGTCAGGTGAAAGCTTTGTAGACAAAGACAGTGTCAACCTTAGGGTCCAAACATTCCAACTAGAAGCTCCCCCCCGAAACCTCGCTGAACAGTACATTCAAGCAATATACTTTGAACCCCACTTCGCATATGGTCTACTTGAGTTATACGGTATCAACAACCAAGTAGACGGCACAAATTTCACGGTCCCACAACTCACTGGCATAGCTGCCAACCTAGTCCCCCGACTCTCTCCTCCACCCTCCGAATGTGGTGCCTCCCCGGAAAGGGAAGCAGACAGCTCATCTAGCACAAGCTCAGTATCCACAAGGAGCTCGTTCAAAATTCGCCCTCCCTCCACCCACTAAAGCAGAAAAGGAGTATATATCTTGTATCCAAGACTGGGACGAGATCTTGCCCGATGAACAGTTAGGCCTCCTACAAGAGTTTCAGTGGGCACAAGAAAAGGTTGAAAAGGAAGAAAGACAAAGAGAGTTAGACAAAATGAGTCAACCCAGACCATCATCATTCCCCCCCACTATCCCGCCTGCACCAGCAGCACCCCCACCTACTGTCGATGACTGCCTCGCACTCATCGATCAACTGGGCCTCGCCATGGGACAACTGGCACAACAGGTCACCGACCTGACCAACCAGGTAACCATTAGTGCGAGTCGCCCCTCATCCAGAAAGCAAAAGGAAGTAGTGGCCTGCCCCAAAGCCTGGGATGGGAAAGGCAACTCTACACATCAGGAAAACCTATGTTTTACTTATTCATACTTTTCTGTACTTTTCCATTCTTTGCAGAAAACAAGTAGGAAAAGTGAGAAAAAGAAATCCCTCTTTCTTTTTTTTTTACTTGCTGAACTGCCAAAAAAAGTACAGGATAAGTAGAGCACCAAATGACCAAAAATGGACAAAATGAAATATCCAAAAATGGAAATATCAGACCAAACCTTATTTCTTTGGTCCGAAATTACCATATATGGTAATGAATCGGACCAAAAATTTCAAAAATCGGACCAAAAACCAAAAATATCCCCAGAAATATACCTAAAAAGTATAAAAAGTGCAGAAAAAGAAGAGGGGATTTCTTTTTGCAAGTAGTTGGTGCTTTTCTGAATGGGTCCTTTATTCCCTTGCTGAAAGCAATAAAAGAACAGAAAGTATGAATAAGTAAAACATAGGTTTTCCTGATGCAGATGCCCATCACTTCCTTGCTGCCTTCCATAACTGGGCTGGTGCAGCGGGAGATGCTATGAACACATGGAGTGCTGCAGACAGCAAGTGGTATGTCGAGGACAACCGATGGATATTGGCGGTCCTCAACTTGATGGAAGGAGACGTGAAAACCTGGGCCCTCCCATATTTGGAACAGGCCAACGCAGGTGGAACTCCGTTTGGTGGAACCTTTGACAGGTTCACCATCGAGTTTAACCACAGGTTCAGTCCCCTAGATGTCAAGGAGACAGCTCATGAGGAGCTAAAGAAAGTCAAACAAGGAAAGAAGCCAGTCTCCGATTACACCTCGGTGTTTGAACAGTACTTGGAACAAACAGGGTGGTCCAAGGAGGACCTGCACACCCGGTTCTACGATGGACTCAATGAGGACATCAAAGATGTCCTTTCCTGGTCAAACCTTCCTCAGAAGTCATATGAGGAACTGAAGACATTGGCACAAACCATCGATCAGTGGCTTCATCAGTGCAAAGCCGAGAAGGGTGGGAAACCCCCTTCCACATCTCACCACAAGGTGTTGACCCCCGATCACAATGCCATGCAAGTAGACGCCACACATCAGCAAGGCAACCAGAAGAAAGGGGATTTCTTCAAGACAAAGTTAGAGTACCAGAACTGGATGAAGGGAAAGTGTTACAGGTGTGGATCACCCGACCATGTCAAAAAGGATGGAAACCACAAGTGGGACGTATGTAACCATTGTCAGAAGGTTGGACACCAATCCACCGTCTGTCAGCTCAAGAAAATGGGGAAACTAGGGAAGACCAAAGTAGTGGCCACCACGGAATCCCCAAGCCCACCATCCTCTACGAGTACTGCAGTTGCCATCGCTTCACCAAGCACTGCTCCGGCCAAGACATCACAGGGAGACGTAGCCAAGTTAATGGAGTTGGTAGCACACCAACAAGAGCAATTAGAAGCTCTCAAGGCAGCTTTTTGATTAAGGGGTCGCATATAGCTGTGACCGGCCCTGTAACAGTAGATGACTCGGTTCTATGTAGTTGTACCATATGTTCTCGTGTTTTGGACTCATCTCCTGTAATTCGTACTCACCACATTTCTGCCTGTAAGTTAGATAGTAGTGTCGGTTCTGTTTCTTGTCTTTCTGGTCCCTCCACATCTACATCTGCCTCGGAGATGAACAATACTAGTAGTGTTTCTGTCGCCCCACCCTTTCTCAAAGCAGTGCTGCACGTGATGATTTCTGATGCAGCACTGTCTTCTACTATTATTCCTGAAACAAAAGATAAACATTCACATTTCCATATTTCTGTTTATTTAAAAGGATGTCATCGTACTGTAAAAGTAGCAGCAATGGTAGACTCTGGGGCAACTTCGTTGTTCCTAGACAAAAAGTACGCTGACCACCACAAGATGTTGCAGGTTCCTTTGGAGCACCCCATCACCCTTTATAACATTGATGGGACACTCAATGAAGCCAGTAGTATCACCCATAAAGTTCGACTTACTCTGAAAATTGGCCCCGCTGAAGATAGTCACAACTTCTTAGTCACTTCATTGGGCCCAGAGAACATCATATTGGGACTACCATGGCTAAGACTAAGGAACCTGAACATAGATTGGCAGGAAGGCATCATGCGCCTCAACTCAACCACTGAGATAGCACAACCAGAGTTAGAGGTAGAGGTGATGCGCATTATGGCGAACTGAATGGAACACTGCCATCTCCTTGCGGAGAAAGTGCTAGACACAGCCCAAGACAAAGTGTTTTGCTTAGCAGGCTTCACCTATTCCCAGCAAATTGCTGAGAAAGCTACTGCTGCCAAGCCTAAGAAAACCTTTGAAGAAATGGTGCCCAAGCACTACAGAGACTTCGCGAAAGTATTCTCTGAGGAGGAATCCCAGAGGCTCCCAGAGCATCAACCGTGGGATCATGCCATAGACCTAGAGCCAGATGCTATTAAACACTGGAAGGTCAAGTCATACCCCATGTCACCAAACGAGCAAGAGGAATTGGATAAGTTCCTGCAAGAGCACATTTCTAAAGGATATCTGGTCCCTTCCAAGTCACCGATGGCTTCACCAGTATTCTTTATAAAGAAGAAAGACGGAAAGTTACATCTAGTGCAGGACTACAGGCGGCTCAATAAGATTACCATCAACTCGACCCTCCACCCCCCTTGAATACCAGGAAGACTACGACCCTGATTTCGACATTAGGACACAAGTAGCCATCCGGTCCACCCCACGATCCCCCTCCCCAGAACTCGTATATCCAGAACCCCCCTCTGAGGCTGCCCCTGAGCGCCCTACTTCGGCCCCCCCCTCGCATCCCTTCCCGCACTCCTTCTCCCTCCCCTCGAGCTCCAACCCCCGACTCCCCCATCAACTACGAACGAGTAGCTGAGCAATCCCCCCTCACTGAACAAGAAAATATTGCCCCTTCCCCCTTGTTCCACCCGCCTGTGTGCTTGAATAGCCCAGACCACCCTCACCTCTATACAGCGGTCTACACCCCTGAAGGAGAGTCTTGGAGGCCCGCCTCAGAAACCATCCAAGGCTGTTTCCGTTGCATCCCCCTTGCTCCTACCCTTGTTCGAGCCCCCCCTATCTTCCCTTCAGTCACACCCTTCCATATTCCTGCCCCCCACGCCTACAACCTCCTCCCACACATCATCAACCCTTCTACACACCCCAACTTCCCCCCCCTCTACATTTGTTCAAAGGCGATCATCGATCTCCCCTCTACCGACCTCCCACTAGGAAGTATAAGGTACGACTTCCGGGACAAGCTTAGGGAAGTGTTCGCCCCCCTTTCTCGCCTTATCAGGGTAGGATATTCGGACTGCCTGGTTACCCTAGAGATCCAAGATTTCCTGGATGGACGTGTTATTACTACTTACGGACATCTTCGCTTCACAAATAACGGACAGGTCTTTGCCCTTCATCAGGGGTATTTCTTTGAAGATATTGTTCATTCCAACCCTTTCCTACTTGCCCACACTCTTACTCCACGAGTCCTGGCCGATCCTTTCTCCTGTATCTTGGTTACTCCCGATTCTCAACCACTTTAAAGTACTAGTGGTATAGAAGTGTTGCCTTGACTGTTTGAATTGAGTGATTCAAAAGAACCAACGCAACCAAGTAAGTTGCCTTTCCCTCTTGCCCTATTAAAACAAACTGAGTGGTTTAAGTGCCTCCCCTGACTGAAGAACAACACGTTGCAAGAGCATGTGCAAACTTCAATACCCATAGAAATCGACAACTGCGTCGATACTACCCTGCCTCCTCCTATTACAACCTTTCCGAGTCCTCTCGGATTGATTGCTGGATGGACCCCCCACTAGTACTCAAAGGACTCGTCAACCTTTTCAAGTTTGGAGAACTCATCAGCCAGGACTCCTACAACGACCTAGTTGACGACCTCACTACTATCGTCGACGGGTGCAACGACCAACTTCTCTTCTGGCATCTGTCCGACTCACTCTCTGACCAGCTTTTACTGTGGACCAAAAGTGACTACCTTTGGTTCAACTACATTCCCCCTCGCCAAGACTACCTCCTTCAACAACTCCTAGCTGGGAATTCACAGCGATACATCAACCGATTTCGCCTCTCCTACGAGGAAATTCAAATATCCTTCTGTGAGGTCCGAGCAAGAACCCAAGAAGGACCCCCACACCTCGTCATCACAGAAAGCACCGAACTCACCTATTCCTGGACAAACGAGACCTGGGAAACCACCCTAACAAACCCAGATCACAACCTAGTCAACCCCCGCATCTACCACGAACCCCCTACAGAACCAAACGACCCAGAATTGATAGAACTCCTCACTGGGAGATTTCCTACACCAAACCCCTTAAACCTATTGGCACACTTGTCCCTCCCAGCAAGTAGCCCAACAGAAGATTCCACCACTGGTTGGGGAGATGAGTCAACCACACCAGATCACTGTTGGTGCAATCAAGAAGTGTGTATCTGCAACTACAGACCCGACACCCCACCTACCCCAGAAAGTGTAGTACTTTGGTCCCCTGGAGTCAATTACTTACCTTTCAAATAACTACATTTACTTGTCACGAATAATTTACAAGTGTAAATTTGACAAGTCTGGAACCCATTACAAATTGGGCTATTACTCTGGCTTCATCCCGGAATATACGAAGACAACCCCATCGCCGGTTCAGAACAAGAAATTCCCACATTCTTCTCAAGAAGATTCTCCCAATATCCCAAGACAGCCTACGGGACCCCAACATTCTCGCGAACACGTTCCAATGGTTCCCAATCCAAACTTCACAAGGGCCAATCAAGCTCAACCAAGTGAACCAATCTACCCAAGCATTTACTCAGGAGGATCTAGTAACCCAATCCGCCCAGATATCCCAGTTGCTGGGCAACATTCCACAAGCAGTGACGAAGCCCAATACCTAGAAACCCAACCCCGCACCCTCCATTGTCACCTTCCCGAAGCTATTTTCGTTTCTGAACAATTACCCACCAGAACCCCCCAAGAACTCGACATTTTTAAACATCACTGTTGCCTCCAATACGACCAATACCCACAACAAACACTACTCCTTACTTCACCCCTAACACGGGCAAGGGACATTACAACAAGTCCACTGAACTTCCAAAACCTCCTGTGGAGGAGTAAAACTACTCTAACCCACTTTGGTATCTGAGAAGAATACCATTGGATCCGACATCAACAAAGAACAAATCAACCCGATCGAGCAATCCTCAGCCCTGCATACGAAATATTCTATCTGTGGAACGAAGCAAGTTGGCACGTCTCCCTATTATATCGTCAATAATAGTGGATGAGCACTAGTCGACCCGTCACATCAGAAGAAAACGATCACATCCCAGTTTACTTCGACAACCCATTCTTCTCCCTCAGTAACAACCTTGTATACGCTACTTTTAGGGGACAGGAAATCTCCAGCCCAGACGGCCGCTACCCCTGGACAAATACTACCACTCAGAAAAACCTCACTACCCAAGATCTTGAAGCAGCTTTCCCTCACATCCGGAAACTCCACAAACTTGACTGGATTTTCCTTGAAGGGTCATACAAAAAGAAACGAGTAGTTTTGTAACGTCTACCACGGACGTTAGCCTGACTTAGGCTTCGTTGGTTGCGGCGATCCTAAGAGGTCGGTAGAAGAGGCGATTGGTGATGGCGTCTGGATACTCAGCTGGATGAGGGGCTAGATCCCCGTTCAATGCAATGAAAGCGTGTAAGTCCTCTGCTTGAGGAACGTTGGCCGGAGGGTCTTCGACTGGGACAATAGTTCTCCACGAAGGGTGGTCGACTATGTAGATGTAGCCGTATGGCTTCGCGACTCGTTCGTTATGGTAGAGGAACACTTGATGATACTGCGATCCAACAGGATAGGTGTCCACTGCCCACGAAGGGGAACTCGGGATAAGCTCACGGGGATCCCTGGTCTAAGGGGATATGCCGGAGAGGACTCACTTCAAAGGGAGGAGAGCCCTACAGATGACAAGACAGAGAAGATGGTGGTATTGAAGAAGACCAAGATGGCGATCCTGGTCTTCCACGACTACTACTTATACAGATACGCGCGGGCTTTCAAGCGCCGCTCCAAACTATCCTAGCCAATAGCGTAAGTAGAGCAAACCCTAGTACAGCTATCCTAGGAATGAGTCACATCGAGTCGTGATCTGATCCGTTATCGTACACAATCACATACGCCGGAGCTTACCCGGCTGACTGATCCAACAAGTCCATGACGATATATTGCTGACGTGGTGTCATCCCCGAGCGTCAGTGTCCACTTCCGGGCCGAAACGTAACATCACCCCCTTTTCAGGATCGGGCACCAGACCGACCGCGGTAAATCTCCTCTCGAAGGCGCGCAATCCGGGCCCCCTCCTCGACTCCAGGGCGGTATGAGTCCCGCTCGTCCTCGATACGCTTGATGGCGTTGGCGCGCTGGAGACGGAGTACGCATTCCCGGCGCATGCGTCCAATCTTGTCAAGCTCGTCGATCTTCTTCTTGAGCTCCTCCTCCTTCGCCGTGTAGCCCGCTTGGAGGCAGCGGTAGCGGTGGACCTCCGCCGTGACCGTCAGGTCGTTCATAGCCATACAGGCCGTGTCGACTGACTCGCGATAGGTGCTGTCCTGGTCTAAGAAGACCAGGTCGTCGTCGTTGTAGGTGGGTGTGGGCTTGTCGTAGTTGGGGGCGGCGTGCACCGATTTGCCGTACTGCTGGTCGCTGCCTTGTCTGTAGGCGAGGACGAATGGGTCCGCCGTAAAGACGAGCTGCGTATACCGAGCTGGGTGCAGCCGGCCCTGAGCGTCGCGAATCTGGAAGGGGATGAAGTGTACTCCCCTGTTGTGATGGAATCCGCGTGGTGGCGGAGTTTCCACGCGAGATTGGGAAACTGGACTGTGTTCCTCCGGACGGTAGAGGCGGCGCTTCTCGGGTCTCTCCGATGGGGGGAGAGTGAGTGGTTCCCCGTCCGTGCTGCATAGCGGCGGGGTTTCGTTGTGAGTAGTGGTGAGGTGAGTCCCATACGTGAGATGTTGGTTGAGAGGGCAATGCTCCTGGGACAAGTACCGGTCGTAACTGCGATCTTCTTGTACCTGAGTCTCGTCTTGACGGGACGGAGGTCTTGTGGGAACATAACTTTGCGGAGACGGGCTTCGTGTGCCCGCTGCTGTAGGTGTTGGCGAAGGAAGGAGGGATGGTATGGGGGTAGTTGGACGACTGGGGCTGGATTGAACGGGCTGGGCAGGCGACAGGGATGGTGATGGAGGGGCGTTCTGAATGATAACGGTAGGTTGGACCGAGATGGGGAGTAGGTCGTCGAGGACATAGTGGACTTGGACTGGGGATTGGGACATGAGTAGATGGGAGTGGGAGAGAGGGAGATGGGGACGTCTCTTGGAAAAGCCCTGCGCTTATATGTGTTTCTCTGGCGGGGTTTAAACGTTTGAACTCCCTTATCGCTTCATCAGCGAATACGTCATCCTTGGAGACCCATTGATTATCGGAGTCCGGGTATCCGCGCCATTTGACCAAATACTGCAGTTTCTTTGTCCTGCCGAAGCGCCGAGAGTCTAGAATCTTCTCGACTTCGTATTCTTCTTCGCCATCAATCAAATCTGGCGGCGGGCGCTGATAGTTGGGGCCGTGTGTGGGAGTTTCGCGATAGGGAGTCAGAAGGTCCGTATGGAACACTGGGTGAATGCTCCACTGCGTGGGAAGTTCCAATCGATAGTTGACTGCGGACATCACCTGAATGACCTTGAAGGGGCCGTGTCTTCTGGGCGCAAGCTTGGCGGTTGGTTGGTTGGTACGTAGGTGGCGTCCTTCAAGCCATACTAAGTCCCCGATTTGGTATTTGGGCGTATCTTTATGTTTGATCCACCCCTGCTGCGCTTTCTTCATCAGTTCCTGGGCGTGCGTCCTAGCTTCTTTGAATTGTTTGACGCGTAGCGCTACTTGGGGAATAGGGGAAGGTCGATCGATCCAGTCGGCGCGTGGGTTGTACCCCATGAGAATATTGAAGGGGGATTCCTTTGTTGATTCGTTAGGCCAGTTGTTGTGAGTGAATTCCGCCATTGGGAGATAGTGGATCCAGTCGTCTTGTCTTTCGTTGACCCAAAAGCGTAGGTATTGCTCTAGCCACTGATTTGTGCGTTCCGATTGTCCGTCCGTTCTGGGGTGATAAGCCGTGGAAATGTTTTGTTCGATTCCTAAGATCTTGCATAATTCGCGTGTGAACTTGGATGCGAATCTCGGATCTCTGTCGCTAATAATGCGTGCCGGTAGTCCGAATCGGGAGAAGACGTGCTTTACGTACAGGGCTGCGGTTCCTTCCGCACTTATCTCTTCGAGGCATGGGATGAATATGGCCGCTTTTGAGCAGTCGTGGTCTGTTACTGTCAGTATGGTGTCGCAGCCGTCTGCATGGGGTAACTTCGTGATGAAGTCCAGTGCTATGGTCTCGAACGGTGTGGCCTCTGGTTTCGGGAATATGGGTTGTAGTGGGGCGCGTGTGGGGCGGTTGTTGACTTTGATCCGTTGGCAATCTGCGCATCCCTTTACGTAGTCCTGCACTTCCTGTCGTAGTCCTGGCCACCAGTAGTATCGTTCGATCATTTTGATCGTTCGGCTGATTCCTGGGTGTCCGTGTATTGGCGGATCGTGGTGAACTTGAATGATGTGTCTTCGTTCGATTTGGTCTCCCGTGACCACGCGCCGTCCGTCCTTGTACCATGTACCTTCGATTTTCTTGAGTTTATGCGGGTCGACCCATCGTCGGATGGTTTCTTCGTTTTGAGTGTACACAGGGTTTGTTGGCTGCATTTCTGTGACGGTTATCGTGTTCCCGAGTCGTGTCGGATCTTCTGTGGTGTCGATCTCGGCTGCTCTGACGAAGATGTGGTCTGGTAATACTGTGACCTGTTCGTTGTCGTGGTCTCCTTGATCGTAGTCCGGTCGTCTAGACAGTGCGTCTGCTCGTCCGTTGGCTGTACCTTTGATGTGGTGAATCTCTATGTCATATTCCGAGAGTTCGAGTACTTCCCGGGCTACGCGTCTGGATATTTTTTGGGGAGATCTCCAGTATTGCAGGTTCATGTGGTCCGAGAATACTTTGATTTTATGTGGTGATCCTGCGAGGTATTGCCTCCAGTTGCGTAGCGCTTTGACTATGGCAAGGAGTTCCAGGTCGTAGATGTCGTAGTTTCGCTCTGCTGTGTTGAGAGTGTTGGAGTAATACGCGATGGGGTGGCGTTTGTTGTCTTCGCCTCGTTGGAGTAGTACTGCTCCTACGGCGTATCCTGATGCGTCGACTTCCAGTTCGAAGGGTTTGTCTAGCTCTGGGTGTTTGAGTACCGGTTCTTGTGTCACCAGTTCTTTAAGTTTGTCGAATGCTTGTTGCTGTTCTGTTCCCCATGTCCATTCCGTGTCTTTGCGGGTGAGTTTGTTGAGGGGTCGTGCGTGTGTGGCAAAATTTCAGATGAAAGCGCGGTAGAAGTTGCAGAAGCCTAGGAAAGATCGCACCTGTTTGACGGTTTTTGGGGTAGGCCATTCGCGTATGCCCGAAATTTTGATAGGGTCCATGCGAATCACCCCCTTTTCAATGATTACCCCCAGGTAATCGAGGGACGAAGAGTGGAAGGTGCATTTCTCCAGTTTCAGGTATAGGTCGTGTTCCTCGAGAAGGTCCAATACTGCGTGTACTGCCTCAGTGTGGTCCTGTTCCGTTGTTGTTGTTGCGATACCAATGTCGTCCATGTAGGCCCTTATGATCGTCCCTTTTTGTTCAAAGTATTCGATGAGTGGGGTAATGATGTGGTTCATCATGGCTTGGAAGGTTGCCGGTGAGTTTGTTTGCCCGAAATACATGACCAAAGGTTCGAAGAACCCGTATTTTGTCTTGAACGCTGCTTTTTCCTGGTCGCCGTCTTTTATGAGTATGTTGTTGTATCCCCACCGTACGTCGAATTTGGAGAAGATTACTCCGCCGCTTAGGTCTGCGATTAGCTCCGGTATGAGGGGGAGTGGGTACTGGTTGCGTATGGTCCATTTGTTGATTACTCGGTAGTCCTGTACTGGTCGTAGCTTTCTGTCCTTCTTTTTAATGAAGAAGAAGGGGGATGCGTACGGGGATTTAGAGGGTCTGATGTACCCTTTTGCCAGTTCTGCGTCGAGCCATTCCTTGAGTGCCTTGTCCTCTGCCTGGTTCATCGGGTAGACTTTGCAGTCAATGTGGTCGGGGGCGTCCGGTTTGAATTCGATAGCGTGGTCCCATGGTCTGGAAGGAGGGAGGCGGTGTGACTCCTCTTCGCTGAAGACTTTCGCGTGTCGTTTGTACTCGTCCGGGATCTCCTTTTTCTCCGTATATTGTTGTGCCGTGATTGCCAGTTCCGTTGCCGTGGTTCGTAGGTGGACGGGTAGTGAATCCTCCTCTAGTTCCGCGAGGATGTGTTCCTTGTGTTGGTCCATACATTGTTCGAGTGTCCGTCGTAGTTGTTCCATTGCTGATCGTGCCGTGAATGGCCTGAGCGGGTTGGTCGTGCGTATAATGATGGGGTATTGCTTGGTATCCAGTGTTGCAGTGGCCCAATGAATTCTAGGTTGGAAGGTGGCGAGCCAAGGATATCCTAGTATAACGTCTTCTCCTCCTACGTCTGTGATGAAGAATGGGATCGTTTTGACCTTCCCGTCTGTTTGTACGTTCAGGTCGGTGTAGTGGGTGATCTTCCCGCCTTTGTTGTGTGTCCCGTCGATATTCCAAATGTTACGGGGTCGTTCTAGTTCTTTGATCCCAATGCCCATTTGCTTGGCAAAGTTGGGATGCATGAAATTATTAGTGGCTCCTGAGTCCACTAGTGCTTGTTTGTCGGCCATTGAGTTACTCGTGCGGATCGAAACTGAAACATGCATAGATCGATAGCGCGTTATGAACTGCGAGTTACATTGAGAAGCCCTCACCCAGGCCGATGGGTTCAGGCGTCGGGAAAATCCTTCCTCATCCATTCCCCCATTTGATTGTGAAGCTCCGCCATTTTGCCCATCATCAGGGTCATCGGCGTGTCGGTTTCTTGGGGTGGTGTGGTTGGCTCGTCTAGATTGATGAGTGGTTCCTCCGCTACGCTGGGGGGTGCGGTGGGAATTTCTTCTATGTAGGCACTCCGTCCTTGAGGAGGCCCGTTAAACCCTTGTCGTGGTTGGCGAGGCTGGGAACAATCGCGTGAGAAATGGCCTTTACGTCCGCAGTTGTAGCAGGTGACATCCTTAACGTTAAAGACACCGCGTCCTCCGTGTCCTCGTTGAATAAATCCTCCCCTAGGTGGGAATGGTGGGCGGTTGTCGCGATGGTTAATTTCTGGGCGGTTTGGATCGCCTACTTCCGCCACTCGAGCTCGGATTCTTCCTGGGGTGGTGTCCATTGCGTCGGGATGGTTCTGGTATTGTCTCCACGTAGGCTGGTTTGGCCTTTGTGGTGCTTGGAAACGCATCTGCTGTGGTTTGGGGCGTTGGGTCGCGGGGAGTCGCCCGAATCCATCTTGTCTGGCCTTCATGTGAAGGTACTTCTTCTGCTGCTCGATTACGGCAGTCTTCCATTGCGAGTAGTTTCTGGGGTCGTGGAATTGGTAGGCGTTGCGATAAAGGTCCATAGGTAGTCCCCTTGTGAATTTGTCGAGGACTAGTTGGTCGTCTAGGCGATAGCCAGCTAAGCGGACCGTTTTCTCGAATTTAGTCACGTAGCTGTCAATGTCTGATCCTGTCATGCAGAATCCTTTGTCGAGTTCCAGGCGAGCGTTTTCTTGTTCGAGGTTGTCGCGGAACTGCTTTTTGAAAGCAATCTCGATGCCACTCCAGAGCCATGGATCGGCTTGGTCCGGCTGTTTGTCAAGCCATTCTTGGGTTTTAGTGGCCCATTCGTCGACTAGATCTCCTTGAAGATAGGTGAGGAACATCATCGCTTTAGTGTAGGGGAAATTGATGTTGCGGTTGAACTTGTTGACCCCCGCAAATCGGTTCCATTGGGCTAGGAATGCTTCGGCTTTATCCCGTTCTCCTTTGAATACGGGTGGTTCCTTTCCGACGAATCGGTCAGTGAGTTGTGGGGGTGTGGGTATGCCGGGGAGTCCTGTCGGATCTCCTCCATTGCCTCCGCCTCCGTCTCCGCCGTGGTTGTCCTTGTCATCTCCGGGGTCTCCCCCAGGAGGTGGGTCGGCGTGTCGTGGGTATTTGGTGTCGAAGAGGGCAGTGCCTATGCGCATTTCTTCGTGTGTTATCGTCTGTGTTTGGCTCATGACTGGGATGGACTTAGCGATAAGTTCCAAGGCTTCTTCTTCTTGTTCGTCTTTGAGGACGTGGATTTCCTTGGGGTTGCTGGCGAGTGATGGAGAGGGTGCTGGTGTTTTGGGAGTAGGGGATCGGGCTGGTTCTTCTGTTTCTCCGTCGATGAGTCCCCACTGATCACGGGTTACTACTTCGCTTTGACGGATGTCAAGGTTGAGTGCGGATGATGCGGGTTTTGTGACTTGGAATTTATTGTTGGCGTCGCTCCAACGGATTTCAGTCCAACAGGTGAAGTCGAAATTGAACTCGACTGGGATGAGGTGTTGTCGGTCTTGTGGGTCGATGTAGTAGGTGACGTATCCAGGGATTTCAGCGTCGTCCTTCCAGAAGGCTGATTGAAGGTATCTCTTGGGAACGTTACGTTCTCCTCGTCGGTCGATGTAGTAGGGGCGAAAGGGCACCCAGAGGTCCTTGGTTTTAGGATTGGCCACGGTGGATCTTGGTCTTAATGTAACGTCTACCACGGACGTTAGCCTGACTTAGGCTTCGTTGGTTGCGGCGATCCTAAGAGGTCGGTAGAAGAGGCGATTGGTGATGGCGTCTGGATACTCAGCTGGATGAGGGGCTAGATCCCCGTTCAATGCAATGAAAGCGTGTAAGTCCTCTGCTTGAGGAACGTTGGCCGGAGGGTCTTCGACTGGGACAATAGTTCTCCACGAAGGGTGGTCGACTATGTAGATGTAGCCGTATGGCTTCGCGACTCGTTCGTTATGGTAGAGGAACACTTGATGATACTGCGATCCAACAGGATAGGTGTCCACTGCCCACGAAGGGGAACTCGGGATAAGCTCACGGGGATCCCTGGTCTAAGGGGATATGCCGGAGAGGACTCACTTCAAAGGGAGGAGAGCCCTACAGATGACAAGACAGAGAAGATGGTGGTATTGAAGAAGACCAAGATGGCGATCCTGGTCTTCCACGACTACTACTTATACAGATACGCGCGGGCTTTCAAGCGCCGCTCCAAACTATCCTAGCCAATAGCGTAAGTAGAGCAAACCCTAGTACAGCTATCCTAGGAATGAGTCACATCGAGTCGTGATCTGATCCGTTATCGTACACAATCACATACGCCGGAGCTTACCCGGCTGACTGATCCAACAAGTCCATGACGATATATTGCTGACGTGGTGTCATCCCCGAGCGTCAGTGTCCACTTCCGGGCCGAAACGTAACAAGTTTGGTCACGCTCCCAAGAGTGTTGGGTCTACAAGAATAATCGACCAGTCTTATTCACAGAGTCTGAAGAACAATCCAAAGCCGAAGCTTCTGAGGACCCCCTAAGCCCAACTAACTTCCCCAGTTCGGATAGCGAACAGGAAGAAGTATCACAGATCCTCGAAGACACCGCCAAATGCCTTACTGAGCTCGTAACCTGAGTTGCTTCACAACCACCCTCCCCTCGCATCTCCCCAGGACCCCTCCCTAGCGCACCTGGTCCCAGTCGACTCCATCGAATAGCATCTACTTCCATAAACATTTCTCCACCGCGATTACCCTCCCCACCCCTTACATTTCCACCCTTATTCCCCCCGCGAACCCAATCTCCTCCCTCTCTTCCCCCTATAATCCCTCCAGTACCTTACCTAGGACCACCCCCCCCTATGGCTGCAAACCCCCCCACAAAAATCCTTGGTGCGGTGCCCGAACCTTTTGATGGAAAACCCGATAAGGCACAAGGATTCTGGAGCAACCTACTAGCCAATTACTTCCACCTCAATGAATCAGTCTTTGATACCAATGATAAAAACATCTCGGCAGCTCTAACCTACTTCAAAATGGGCACTTCTGCTGGCAAATGGGCCCAAGATAAAATGAACAAAGCCTTGAACCCAACCACTGCCGGTGCAGCAGTCTCGTTCGGCACTTGGGCTACGTTCAAGGCCAACTTCGATAAACACTTCATTCCAGCACATACAGCCTTGGAAGCCACACACCAGATGTATAACCTCAGAATGGGTATCCGACCCTTCAACGAGTGGTACCAAGAATGGTCTACCTACGCCAAACGAAGTGGCGCAAATGAGCATACCCAAATGCACGCTTTCCGCCAAACAATCCCGACAGCCCTACACATGAAACTCATGGGGATTTCTCCCCTCCCCACTACACTCAAAGGGCTGGTGGACAAGGCCAGAGAATTCAATTGAGTTTGGAAACTTTATGCAAGTCCAAAACCCCCTTCGCACAACCCAACCTCCAAACCAGCCTACGGACGCGCTATCCTAACCGAAGATGAGAACTTTAACATCAGTGCCTCTTCATCTCGCCCCGAAGCGCCCTGGGGAAAACTCACCAAAGATGAAAGAAACCAGCATTTCCAAACAAACTTTGTCTATATTGCGGCAACCCAGGCCACATCCTTCGGGAGTGCCGACTAAAGACACAGGCCATGAAAGCCAAAAACAGCTGTCCCAACCCCAACGACACAAGGGTCCGAGGCACCTTTGCCGACGATAGCATCGAAGAGCCGCCCAGTGATCACCCAGCCCAAGTCGGAGCCCTATATCAGGGAACCCTCCTAGACCGCCACTCGCCATCTAGAAATGAGGATTTTTGACCCCTTCCACTGTAGCACTGTCAGTTGGAAGTTTAGAAGCCAGTTGCGCTGTTCGTGGCTTTTCACTACTAGAGACACTTGGAGCCGAGCCTGTACCAGTAGAGACAATATGAAATAGGAGAGCTCTGTCTATTGTTCTCAGGGTGACACTAGTAGGAAAACAATCCAGCAAAGAAATCAGTGCCCGCGCCCTACTCGATAGCGGTGCGGAGGGCATCATCGTCGATGATGGGTTTGCACGAACAAACAACCTAACCCTTCGAACCCTGGTCAAACCACTACCAGTCAGAAACGTGGATGGTTCACCCAACAAAACGGGCCTTGTCAAACATACTACAATCCAGAAATTACGGATTCCAGCAACCAACTATGCCTACCATGATGAAATCATCGAACTTTATGTCACCACTCTTGGGGAACACGACATTATCTTAGGAACAGATTGGCTCAAAGCCCATAACCTGGAAATTAACTGGGCAAAACCCCAACTCGCATTTACACGGTGCCCAAGCAGTTGTACCCTGTCTACAAGAAGCGTTGTCCTTTCCTCCCAAGTACCCCAGACCAGAGACACAACGATCAATGTCCTAAACTTGGAGCCCACACCCGAAATGGACGAACCACTCAAGCCATCTTTTACCATGGAAGTGGAGGAACCATTCCTATGGGGTCACAGTTGGCACAAGTACGACCACTTGTCCATCCGAGCCAAAATCACAACAAGCACCACAATAGCAGCAAGAAACACCCCCGCCCCCTCCACAGATCACATCCCCAGTCACTTTCAACAATACACCCGGGTCTTCAGCGAAGCAGCATCCCACCGATTGCCCGACCATCAACCCTGGGATCATGCAATCGACCTAAAACCTGGAGCATGTATGAAGAATTGCTCCATCTACCGCCTGACACCAAAAGAAATGGAGGCTCTCAAGGAATACATTTCTGAACATCTGCGTAAAGGCTACATCCGCCCCTCCAAGTCCCCCATGGCCAGCCCTTTCTTCTTTGTCGACAAGAAAGATGGAAAACTCCGCCCAGTTCAGGATTACCAAGCCCTCAACGACGTCACCATCAAAAATGCAGCACCTCTTCCCCTCATTCCTGAGTTAATCGACAAACTTCAGGGTGCACGATATTTCACCAAGCTGGACATTCGCTGGGGTTACAACAATATCCGAATCCGTCCTGGGGACGAATACAAGGCCGCTTTCAAAACCTCCCTAGGGCTTTATGAACCAACAGTTATGACCTTCGGCCTCTGTAATGCACCTGCAACATTTCAAACACTGATGAACCAAATCTTCGAAGCCCTAATCGATGGTGGTCATGTTGTGGTCTACCTCGATGACATCCTCATCTTCACTGGAGATCTCGCATCCCTCACAGCCTTGACTCATAAAGTCCTCCAGCTTTTGGAAAAACATGACCTCTACCTGAAACCAGAGAAATGCGTATTTGCTCAAACCTCTGTCGAATATCTCAGTATCATCATCTCCAATGGCCAAGTGTCCATGGACCCTGCCAAGGTGGCTGGGATTTCCGAATGGCCGGTTCCCCGTACTGTCAAGCAAATCCAAGCGTTCCTGGGGTTCTGTAACTTCTATTGCCGTTTTATCAGGGACTACTCCACCATCGCCCGACCGCTTTTCGACCTAACAAGGAAAGATGTACCCTTTTCCTGGGATGCCGCAGTGGAACACGCCTTCCGCACCCTGATCCAAGCCTTTACCCAGGCCCCTGTTTTGGCCCTCCCCGACCATTCCAGACCATTCCGCCTCATCACCGATGCCAGCGATTTCGCGACTGGGGCAATCCTCGAACAACCCAATGCCTTGAACCAGTGGCACCCCGTTGCTTATCTGTCAAAGTCTCTACTCCCTGCCGAACGCAACTACGAGATTTGTGATAAAGAACTTCTCGCGATTATCCATGCCTTTCATGCATTTCGCCACTACCTCGAGGGGCGTGCGGATACCACCGAGGTCTGGTCCGACCACGGCAACCTGACCTACTTTATGACGAAGCAAAAGCTTTCCCGTCGCCAAGCCCGTTGGGCCCTCTTCCTCTCTCAGTTCCAGTTCATCATCATCCACAAACCAGGTGTTCAGAATCGATCCGATGCCCTGTCTAGACGTCCGGATCATAAAAAGGGGATAGCAGATGAAGATGAACAAAAAGTACTCCTGGATACAAAATATTTTCGAATAAGTGCAGTACAACGAACAGCTGTTACAGCACTAGGAGACACCACCCTACGACAACGGATCCAAGACACACAAACATACGACAATGAAGTTAGCACAGCACTAGAGAACCTCCTAAAGAATGGCCCTCGATCACTCACCAAGGGACTAGAAGAATGGAACCTAGAAGATGGAATCATCTTATTCCGAGGACAAGTCTACATCCCCAAGAACAACGACCTTCGAAGAGATATCGTTAAAAAATATCATGAACATATTGCTACAGGACACCCAGGAAGGTGGAAAACCTATGAACTAGTATCCAGAGACTTCTGGTGGCCAGGAATGTCCACCTTTGTAAAAAACTATGTGGACGGATGCGCCATCTGTCAATCAACAAAAATCAAACCTCAAACCCAAGTACCCCTACAACCCAATGCAGTTCCCATCAAGATATGGGAAATCATCACCATGGACTTCATCACCGACCTACCCATATCCCTTAACTATGATACACTATTCGTGGTCGTTGACTGCTTCAGCAAAGCAACAATCATCGCACCCTGTAACAAAACTATCATGGCCGACGAAACCGCCAAGTTGTACTTAGAACAAATCTGGAGAAGAACCGGATTACCCCAACAAGTAATCTCGGATAGAGGACCCCAATTCGCATCTAAAGTAATGCAGGAAATATGGAGCAAACTAGGAGTCAAATCCACCATGTCAACTGCCTTCCATCCACAAACCGATGGAGAAACAGAACAAGTCAACCAAGAGCTTGAACAATATCTCCGCATTTTCTGCAATTTCCAAGCAAATAATTGGGCAGAACTAATCCCATTTATGGAATTCACACACAACATCTGACAACACAGCGCAAGCAAAAAATCACCCTTTGAGGTGTGGTATGGGTTTAAACCCAAGTTTATTCCCCCCATCCACTTCACAACCAAAATCCCCACAGCCAAGGACCAGCTAAAAACTCTGAACCAAATCCGATCTGAAGTTTCCGCAGCGTTAAAAGTAGCAGCAGAAATTATGAGGAATTCCAAACCACAAGTCCCATCCCAGGAATTCAAACCGGGCGATTTAGTCTGGTTGGAAGGAACCAACATCCACACCACACATCCTAAACCCAAGCTTGCCCCAAGACATCATGGCCCATTCACTGTCCTATCCACCTGGGGAGTAAACTGTAAACTCCAACTCCCAAAAACATGGCGCATACATCCAGTCTTTCACAATTCCTTGATCTCACCATACCACGAGAACGATACCCATGGACCAAACTTCAACCGACCCCCTCCCAAGATTGTTCAAGGAGAAGATGAACACTACGAAGTTGAAACCATTCTCCAATCCAGGGTATCACCCAACAAAAAGGGGATATTATACCTAATCAAGTGGAAGGGATATCCTGACTCAGAAAATTCCTGGCTCCCCTCATCACAAATGACCCACTCCCAAGAACTAGTCCAGAAATTCCACAAAGACCACCCCAACGCCCTGAAACCAAGGATAACCAGTGCTGTCGGTGCAGCACGACGTTAAAAAGGGGATACTGTCACGAACCTAGAAACTTGGGTCGTGACTCAGGCGTCTAAGACCGGTCCGTGCCGGCCCGGTCTTATGTAATCTCCTTCCTAAAGGGGAAATCCGAAATCGGAGTTTGAATTTCGTACTCCGACAATCACATGATCGGTCACGTGATCTCTCATCGTTTATCAAGTCACCTGACGACTCCAAGTCGTACCACTCCTTGGATTTATCTGATTGGACTGCGGAGCACAGTCGTACCACTTCTCTGATTATTCTCATTGGACTGCGGAGCAGTCACACCATATGGCGCAATCGACTGCGGGACAGTCGTACGATACAATACTGATTTCTCATTGGATATTATATTTAGATGTCTCTGGAACATTCCATTCCGCAGTATTCCGCAGCACATGTGGGCGGCCCTAAGCCTGCCCTAAACCTACGCACAGACCATCCCTACAGGTATATAAGCTAGCGCAATAGAACGGACAGTCCCTCAGACTGTCCACTTGTGACACTCTCCCTGACTGCCTCTCCTTCCTCCACGTAAACCAGTGCCCCTCTCTTTGAGCGCCACTTCCCTTGTACATCGATAACTTCGATATCCTTGAGCCAGCCCAGCCCCTTAAAATCCCTCTCCATCCCTGTTACCCCCGGTCCTTGCAACACATCGATTCTCCCTGTCAAGTGACAGTGAGTCTCCACACTATCCACTTCCACTCGCGGCAGACATCGTTAACCGGTTGAAGGGAGCCAAGTATTTCACAAAGTTTGACGTAAGATGGGGGTACCATAACATTCAAATCAAACCAGGAGACGAATGGAAGGGTGCTATAGTCACAAACCGAGGTCTGTTTGAACCGAAAGTAATGTACTTTGGTATGACCAACAGCCCGGCCACCTTTCAAGCCCTCATGAATGCCGTATTTGTGGATCTAATCACACAAGGAGAAGTCGCCATCTATATGGATGATATTCTCATCTATAGCCAAGACTTAGAACACCATCGCCAGATAGTACGCGAGGTGCTCAAACGTCTCAGAGACTACGACCTCTATCTCAAGCCTGAAAAGTGCGAATTTGAGAAGCAAGAAATGGAATACTTAGGGATGATTATCCATCCTGGAGAAGTGCAGATGGACCCTGACAAGGTCTCTGCAGTAAGGGAGTGGCCAACACCTACAACGCTTAAAGAGGTCAGAGTGTTTGTCAGGTTCACCAACTTCTATCATTGGTTCATTAAGGACTTCACTGCCATTGCCTGACCCTTACATGACCTTATGAAGAAGGACACTCCATGGCACTGGCATTTGGAGCAGCAGGCTGCTTTCAACAAGCTTAAGGAGCATTTCGTACAAGAACCCATTCTAAAAGTGTACGATCCAAACCTCCCCACGTGCATCAAGACCAATGCCTCTGGATTTGCTAATGGTGGGATACTCACTCAAAAGTACCCAGATGGTCTTTGGCACCCAATTGCGTATCGCTCAGAGTCAATGAGCAAAGAAGAGTGCAACTATGAGATCTAGGACAGAGAAATGCTCGGCTTAATCCATGCCCTAGAAGACTGGAGACATTTCCTCAAGGGCATCTCCTTTGAAGTGATCACCGACCATAAGAATATGGAATGGTGGGCAGGCATGAAAGACTTAAATTGCCAGCAGGCTCACTGGGCATTATACTTAAGTTGCTTCGCCTTCAAAATCACTTACAAGAAAGGAGACTCCATGCAAGCCGATGCATTAAGTAGATTCTCAAAAGGCCATGTAAAAGACAGTGAGGACAACCGCCAGGTTCAGGTTTTGCAACCTAAGCATTTCCTTAATGCCGCCCAAGCCCACTTCCACCCAGAAGTGGATTCCCTGGCAGTCACATAAAACTCGCATCTATAAAAGAAGCCGAAGTCATAGAGGGTGTTAAAAGTTTACAAAAGACCACTCCTAAGGCTCTTACAGATGGAGTAGCGCTGTGGGAAGAAGAAGACAGTTTCGTTTATCATAGAAGAAAGCTCTATGTACCCAACGACTGTGCCCTGCGAAGAGACATGGTAAAGTCATGCCATGACTCAGTCACAACAGGACAACCCGGGTAAAAACGGAGCCATCAAGCTAGTTAGTTGCTACTACTTGTGGCCACGCATGGCAGGCTTCATAAGCTCATACGTAGAAGGGTGCGATCGATGCCAACATTATCACAAAGATCTCCACCCCAAAGCAACTATCCAGCCACAAGAACATCAGGAAAACCTATGTTTTACTTGTTCACACTTTTCTATACTTTTCAATTCTTTTCAGAAAACAATTAGAAAAAGTAAGAAAAAGAAATCCCTCTTTCTTTTTTTTTTACTTGCTGAACTGCTAAAAAAAGTACAGGATAAGTAGAGTACCAAATGACCAAAATGGACAAAATAAAATGACCAAAAATGGAAATATCGGACCAAACCTTATTTTTGGTCCGAAATTTACCATATATGGTAATAAATCGGACCAAAATTTCAAAAAATCGGACCAAAATCCAAAATTTCCCCAGAAATATGCCTAAAAAGTATAAAAAGTACAGAAAAAGAAGAGGGGATGTCTTTTTGCAAGTAGTTGGTTCTTTTCTGAAAGGGTCCTTTATTCCCTTGCTGAAAGTGATAAAAGAATAGAAAGTATAAATAAGTAAAACATAGGTTTTCCTGATGAAGTACCTGAGGGTCCATGGCAGCTAGTTGGTGTCGATCTAATCGGCCCACTGCCAATGTCATGTGGAAAGGATATGATCCTTAACATAGTGGATCATTACACGAAACAGATCCATCTATTTCCAGTGACTTCTCAGATTACGGCTGATGGGGTAGCATCCATCTACTTTGAGCAAGTCTTCCCCTTGCATGGGATCCCTCGAAAGATCATCAGTGATCGAGGACCCCAGTTTGCTGCAAGGAGCATGCGGGCACTTTACAAGCGACTAGGGATAGATGCAGGTCTCACCACCGCCTATCACCCTCAAGCCAATGGACAGGTAGAGCGCAAAAACCAAGAAGTAGAAGTCTACTTGCGCCTGTTCATTAGCAAGAGGCAGGATGATTGGGCCGACCTGCTCCCTACAGCAGAATTTGTGATCAATAGTAGGCTCAACTCAGCAACGGGTCATACACCCTTTGAGCTACTATATGGCTATACGCCTGATTTCACAATTCCTGCTGGTAGGCCAACGGGTATTCCAACGCTTGATAAGCATCTCCAAAAATTAGTTTCCTCAAGAAAGGATGCAGAGGCCGCTCTACGCCTAAGTAAACGGCGAATGCAAACAGATGTTGAACAAAGACACAAGCCATACATCTTCAACATCGGGGATAAAGTCTGGCTGCAAGCTAAGCAAATAAAGATACACCAGCAGTCATCCAAATTGGGACCTAAGCAACTAGGCCCATTTGAAGTCACTAAAGTTCTAAGTGACGTTGACTACAAGCTTGCACTCCCCCCTGCATTACGGATCCATGATGTATTTCATGTAGACCGCCTCTCCCCTTACAAGGGAAACAAAGTTAACAGGCTTTTGCCACCTCCACCAGACCCCGTCACAGTCAAAGGCGAGGAAGAGTACGAAGTTGACCACATAAGAGACAGTAAACTCCTTGGTCATACTCTTAAGTACCTCGTTTGCTGGAAAGGCTATGGTGAAGGTGAGGACACTTGGGAGCCAGCCAAAAATCTAGCTCATGCCCCGGATACAGTAAGGGACTTCCACTCCCAAAACCTGGGCGCACCTAGAAAGATTGCGGCTCTCATATATGCGTCCTTGCCTTGGCAAACATCTCAGCAGTACACAGAGGCCAATGCGGACGTCGACCCTTAGGAAGGGGGTGATGTCATGGATGCGTATTATTTTCCTCTTATTTTTGCGTATTTATGCACATTTATTTGACAAAGATATAAAGGACTGAAGTACTGATATTAGTTAGTCACATGGGCTGCCACCCATGTGCACGTGATCATGGGACAAGAGTCCCTTATATGATAAGTAGGTTATGATTTGATGGAAGGAGATGGAAGACTCTAGAAGGATCTAGAACATAACTACATCATGCTTAGTAGTATACGCTTACTTGCTGTATTAGGTTTTACTCAGCAAGTGGAGCCACATGTCAGTGCGATGACATGTGCATCAGTCAGCACAATAGGATGTGCTATTAATAGACACGACATGTCAGCTCATGAGTCAAGGAGTATTAGTGTACACTTAGTAATAGTGTTCGTACTCAGTTCAAGCTCAGCTGTAGTAGTGTACATAAACCCTCCTGTAGTGTCCTGAGTGGAACCAACTTGTCCTCTTGGTTCTCCACTCAGGTGCGCTTTCCTTTGTACTCTCCATACGCTTCCAATCTAACTTGTCCTCTTGGTTCTCCACTCAGAGTACCACCATGTAATCACCACTGATAGAGTCCTGTATAAAGACTCATACATTTAGCATCCTCCACGTCGACTGTACTCCTAGCGCGTGACTTGTCTCCACGTTAAGCTGAGTGTGCTCCCAGCACAGTTCACTTTTACTTTCACTTGGCTTGATGTAGCACAGCAGTCACACCACTACATTTATCACATGTCTTGTAGTATGGACTTGACTCATACCTAGGACAGTCGTAGTAGGGTTTGAGCTACTATTGCTACTGGGTACCTTATGTTTAGGAGGAGCTTCAAAGCTCCTCATCAATTGTATATCTAGTGGGTAGTGCAAAGACCAAGCTCCTTAGCTTAGTCTTCTTGAATCTCTATTACCATTCTCTCTCTCCTTCTCATCTGTCTACTTCTCTCTTTCAGTCTGTTAGTACATCTGGCCTTTGTTAGGCAGACTGTTTGACGACATGTATGCCTGGTGGACTTTGCCCCAGTGCTTATAGCGATCACGTCCTGATATGGTCGCATATCTACATTTGCTAAGTCGTCTCTCGTATACCAAGCCACTCTGTTACAGCTCAAGTCAAGAATCATTAGGACCAGCCTGATGCAACATTAAGACCAAGCTATCACTACAAAAATGACACAGTGGCGCCCACAACAGGTGATCAGTGGGGCTGGAACCAAGTCCAATTGTATACTATCCCCAACAGAGGAGAATGAAATGTCCCCACGCGCTATTTGAAAGCTGCTCAGTGGAGAACACACAGAGGAGAGACAGGATACTTCATCAATTTCCCAAACTGACCAAGTCATTATTACCCAGTTGAGTTTAACTGTGAACACACTTGCTGGTGCATACTCACAACAAATAATGCAGGAGTACAGACAGTAGTCAGGCCAACAACGTGTGAATACTGGTGCAACATCCTAGAAAGCAAAGTAGTCCCCCTTGCCAGGGCAAGACCAATCGATGGCGCAGCCACCACAAGTACAACAGAAGAAGAAGGATTGGCATCCAAGGAAAGTAACAACAAATCAGAGGAAGACCACCTCTCCCAGGTAAACACAGAAGAACAGGAAGAATTAGCAAACCTCGCTATGGGTATCACACTCAACAAAGCACCACAAGCTGAGCTCATCATTGTTCATCCACCAGATGAGATGACAACTATGCAACTAGAACCAACATATGTGCTCCAGATAGACCCCATACAGCAGCCACACAAAGAAATCCCCACAGACCTACTCCCCATTGACCCAAGCATGGGACACCGAATGACTGCTGATGACGCAGCCCTTATGAGAGCCATTGGACCTGATGAACCAGACCCCCCCAAAGGAAGGGGACTGCCAGGAGGAGGCCCCAGAAAAGGCCACCCACATGGAGGAGGAGGCGAGGGCAGAGGACCACCTGGAGGAGGACCACCCAGAGGAGGCAGATTCCCGGGAGTAGGCCCTATAGGTAACCCAGCTCAATCCATGGACAGACTCCAGGGCAACCTCATCAGGAAAACCCATGTTTTACTTATTCATACTTTCTGTTCTTTTATCACTTTCAGCAAGGAAATAAAGGACCCTTTCAGAAAAGCACCAACTACTTGCAAAAAGAAATCCCCTCTTCTTTTTCTGTACTTTTTATACTTTTTAGGCATATTTCTGGGGAAAATTTTGGATTTTGGTCCAATTTTTTTTGAAATTTTGGTCCAATTTATTACCATATATGGTAATTTTTGGACCAAAAAATAAAGTTTGGTCTGATATTCCCATCTTTGGTCAGTTTATTTTGTCCATTTTTGGTCATTTTGTACTCTACTTATCCTGTACTTTTTTTAGCAGTTCAGCAAGTAAAAAAAAAAAAAAGAGGGATTTCTTTTTCTTACTTTTTCCACTTGTTTTCTGAAAAGAACAGAAAAGTACAAAAAGTGTGAATAAGTAAAACATGGGTTTTCCTGATGCTGCCCATGGTCTTCAACGGTGATCACACCAAGGCCCTGCAGTTCAGGGCACAGTGGAATCTCTACCAAGGGATCAATAGCACAAGCAACATCATGTGCAACTATTACTGCCAATCACTCCTCTTCCTTGTGTTACGAATTGCCCTGTCTCTCACTTGACGTCTTCAGAATCACTGTACTTTTACGATATGTCCCCATGACTCGCGCTTCTTGACTTCTATTCCGCACCCTGCGCCTCGGCGATAGGATGGCCAGTTTTACGCTCTGTTTCACCCGCTGACCATTTCTGAGGCACGCGTCGTCCCGCGGGATTCCCTTGTACTATATAAAGCTATTCCCTTTGTTCCCCTTCCCATACGATCGCATCAGACTCGCGCCATGTGTTTGCCCTGTGCAAACACCCTGTACTAGTATATAAGTCACGCCCTACCTAGCTTGTACGGTAGACTTGACTTCTTGTGTAATACCACATCGTCTTTGCCTCACGAACGACCCTCGACTCGCTTTTGTGCTTGAGTCTACTGTTTCGCTCGCCGTTGCGCTTGAGCCCTGCCTCTCCTCTATTATCCTCGGTTCCAGGGAAACCGAGCGATACTTGTGCATCCTCGAACTGAGTCTTAATCGACTCGCGCTTTTCCGATCCCGTTGACTTACCGTGGTACACGTCGTACCTAATGCCCCTGTGGTGGCGTTACATTAAGTCAAGTCTCTCACAGTGGCGAATCTTCACAGTCGCGCCAGATCCCAGTTTCAGGCAGAATACATCGACAGATATAGCGACGACGAGCTTTCCGATAAAGTCAAAGGAGCCGTCGTCTGGAAGGAACACGAAGGAGTGGAAGGATATTTCCTCTTCCATCCTAACACCCAGAAATACCGACAGGTCCACTATCTTGAAGACCTACGACAGTGGGCCTACATTGACTACTCTGCGAAGAAAGGCCAGTGGTACACTATCAGTATAGTACCTCAAGCACTCGGAGTCGGACCCCTCGCAACTCACACTACTTCTGGCATTGCCGTCGACGACGATCCCCCATCACCTAGTATCTCCATACCTACAACAAACCTACCCAACCCAACGACACATTTCCAGACTCACGCAATGTCCCAAACCCAGCAAGCCTCGGCCAGCACGACCCTCACCAGCGGTGGCGCTGGAGGAGGAGGAGCACCCAACCCGCCAAGTGGAAGCGCACCCGTACCATCTGGTAGCGGTGGCGGTGGCGGTGGCGGTGGCGGTGGCGGTGGCGCCGCGCCAGGAGGAGCAGCGCCAGTAGCGCCAGCCCCTGGAGGAAACGGACGACTGGGGGGAAACCCCCCTCCCGAGTTCACTGGAATCAGAGACGAGAGCAAGGCTTTCTTGCGAGCGTTTCGACTCTACAAGGAAATGAACCCCACCGTTGATCAACTATCAATCCCAGCCTCGCGAGCCATGACCTTCCTGTCGTACATCCGAGGCCCATTGGTAAACGACTGGGTAGATGAACAGGCACAATGGCTGGAGGATCAGATTGCGGCAGGAGTCCTCCGACAGAACGAAGTCTTGTGGACTACCGTCCGAGACCGGTTCGTACAAGCTTACACCGACACGTCAGAACAAACCAACGCGCGAAAGGTGCTCCAAAGTCTCACGATGAAGGGAGGGGACATCGACACATACGTCGCAACCTTCCAGAACCTCGTCACAAAGGCAGGGTACAACCCTGACGAAGCCACCACGCTGGAGCTGTTCCAGGACGGATTACCGAACCAGTTAGTAGTCAATGCTGTCCGCTTCCAGCACCCTGTCACTTGGGAGCAGTGGAAGGCGGCCGCCCGATTACAACAAGCTGAATATCTTGTCCTAAAGGATCGCCTCGGCAAGGGGAAGCCCCAGCGGAAAAAGGGTGGCCAAAGCCAAGAGCAGTGGGTGCAGGCCCTCAAAGGAACACGCGATCCCAACGCCATGGATGTTGGACGTGCCAGAGCCTCCGTGGCCCTCACAGATACCGACAAAGCCCGCCTTCAGAAGGAGGGAAGATGTTTTAGATGCCAAGCGCAAGGACACATCTCGCGTAACTGTCCTCAAAAAGGCATGCGAGTGGCTGCCACCACGTCTACCATGGCGCCACCCCCCGTGTCCCCGCGATCATCAGCCCCGACTTCCTCGGGTCCAAGTTTATCAGCTCCCGCCGTCTCTTCTTTCGCCATACAATCTAGTCGCGTACTATCGAATGAAGAGCAGGCGGATCTACAGATCGCAGCGATGAAGGCACAGACTCAGGAGGTGCGGGACCTCATGGTGGAAAAGTTATTCAGACGAGAGGATTTTCTCGACGCTTGAACCCGGCGGCCTGGGCTAGAGCATTAAACCTAAACGTGTACACTAGCAGATACCGATCCATGCGAATTCCAGTACTATTCAAATCTGCACACGCAACGGCCGAACGACAAGTCCTCATCGACTCAGGAGCCACTGACAATTTCATATGCTCCTCGCTCTTAAAACGACTCCAAATCGGGACAAGGGATGTCACCCACCCTATCCGTATTTGGAATGTAGATGGCACCCACAACCAGGACGGCGCTATCACGCAATACACGGATCTCACCGTACGAACAGGAAAAGAAGAGAGGACACTCCGCTTCTTGGTTACGAACCTGGGAAGGGACGAAGTGATCCTGGGATACCCTTGGTTCACGGCCTTCGAGCCCGCGATCAAGTGGGGAGACGCGACGCTGAACGAAGAGTTCCAGCCAGTCGTAGTCTCGAGTCTTCACTTGTCAGACGAAGCCACGCCCATGGAAGCCTCCATTCGGGCGTTGGAGACGTATGAACTTGACGAGGAAGCGTGGGAGCAGCTCATGGATGATGAGCGGGAGTGTAACGTCTACCACGGACGCTTGCCTGACTTAGGCCTCGGTAGTCGCGGCGATCCTAAACGATCTGTAGAATAGGCGATTGGTGATGGCGTCTGGGTACTCAGCTGGGTGCGGAGCTAGATCTCCGTTTAACGCGACAAAGGCGTGCAGGTCCTCCTCTTGAGGTACGTCGGTCGGCGGTTCGTCGAGAGGTACGATGGTTCTCCAAGAAGGGTGGTCGACGATGTAGATATAGCCGTACGGTTTGGCGACTCGTTCGTTGTGATATAGGAATACGCGATGGAATACTGATCCAAGGGGATATGCGTCCACTGCCCGTCACGGGAACTCGGGATAAGCTCACGGGGATCCCTGGTCTAAGGGGATATGCCGGAGATGACTCACTTCACAGAGAAGGGAGTCCGAAAGACAACGAGATGAGAAGATGGTGGTATTGAAGAAGACCAAGATGGCGATCCTGGTCTTCCACGACTACTACTTATACAGATACGCGCGGGCTTTCAAGCGCCGCTCCAAACTATCCTAGCCAATAGCGTAAGTAGAGCAAACCCTAGTACAGCTATCCTAGGAATGAGTCACATTGAGTCATGATCCGATCCGTTATCGTACACAATCACATGCGCCGGAGCTTACCCGGCTGACTGATCCAACAAGTCCATGACGATATACTGCTGACGTGGTGTCATCTCCGAGCGTCAGTGTCCACTTCCGGGCCGAAACGTAACATCACCCCCTTTTCAGGATCGGGCACCAGACCGACCACGGCAGATCTCCTCTCGGAGGCGCGCGATCCGGGCTCCCTCCTCGACTCCGGGGCGGTAAGAATCCCTCTCGTCCTCGATACGCTTGATGGCGTTGGCGCGCTGAAGGCGGAGTACGCACTCCCGGCGCATGCGCCCAATCTTGTCGAGCTCGTCGATCTTCCTCTTGAGCTCCTCCTCCTTCGCCGTGTAACCCGCTTGGAGGCAGCGGTAGCGGTGGACCTCCGCTGTGACCGTCAGGTCGTTCATAGCCATACAGGCCATGTCGACCGACTCGCGGTAGGTGCTGTCCTGGTCTAAGAAGACCAGGTCGTCGTCGTGGTAGGTGGGCGTGGGTTCGTCGTAGTTGGGGGCGGCGTGCACCGACTTGCCGTACTGCTGGTCGCTGCCTCGTCTGTAGGCAAGGACGAAGGGGTCCGCCGTAAAGACGAGCTGCATATACCGAGCTGGGTGCAACCGGCCCTGAGCGTCGCGAATCTGGAAGGGGATAAAGTGGACTCCCCTGTTGTGGTGGAATCCGCGTGGTGGCGGAGTTTCCACGCGAGATCGGGAAACTGGACTGTGTTCCTCCAGACGGTAGAGGCGGCGCTTCTCGGATCTTTCCGATGGGGGGAGAGTGAGTGGTTCCCCGTCCGTGCTGCATAGCGGCGGGGTTTCGTCGTGAGTAGTGGTGAGGTGAGTCCCATACGTGAGGTGCTGGTTGAGGGGGCAATGCTCCTGGGACAAGTACCGGTCGTAACTGCGATCTTCTTGTACCTGAGCCTCGTCTTGACGGGACGGAGGTCTCGTGGGAACATAGCCTTGCGGAGATGGGCTTCGTGTGCCCGCTGCTGTAGGTGTTGGCGAAGGAAGAAGGGATGGAATGGGGGTAGTTGGACGACTGGGGCTGGGTTGAACGGACTGGGCAGGCGACAGGGATGGTGATGGCGGGGCGTTCTGAATGATGACAGTGGGTTGGACTGAGATGGGGAGCAGGTCGTCGAGGACATAGTGTACTTGAACTGGGGATTGGGACATGAGTAGATGGGAGTGAGAGAGAGGGAGATGGGGACGTCTCTTGGAAAAGCCCTGTGCTTATATGTGTTTCTCTGGCGGGGTTTGAACGTTTGAACTCCCTTATCGCTTCATCGGCAAATACGTCATCCCTCGAGACCCATTGATTATCGGAGTCCGGGTATCCGCGCCATTTGACCAAATACTGCAGTTTCTTTGTCCTGCCGAAGCGCCGAGAGTCTAGAATCTTCTCGACCTCGTATTCTTCTTCGCCATCAATCAAGTCTGGCGGCGGGCGCTGATAGTTGGGGCCGTGTGTGAGAGTTTCGCGATAAGGGGTCAGAAGGTCCGTATGGAACACTGGGTGGGTGCTCCACTGCGTGGGAAGTTCCAATCGATAGTTGACTGCGGACATCACCTGAATGACCTTAAAGGGGCCGTGTCTTCTGGGCGCAAGCTTGGTGGTTGGTTGATTGGTACGTAGGTGGCGTCCTTCGAGCCATACTAAGTCCCCGATTTGGTATCTGGGCGTATCTTTGTGTTTGATCCACCCCTGCTGCGCTTTTCTCATCAGTTCCTGGGCGCGCAATCTAGCCTCTTTGAACTGTTTGATGTGGAGTGCTACCTGGGGAATAGGGGAGGGCCTGTCTGTCCAATCCGCGCGCGGGTTGTATCCCATGAGGATGCTGAAAGGGGATTCTTTGGTAGATTCGTTGGGCCAGTTGTTGTGAGTGAATTCCGCCATAGGGAGGTAGTGAATCCAGTCGTCCTGTCTTTCGTTGACCCAGAATCGTAGGTATTGTTCTAACCATTGATTGGTGCGTTCTGATTGTCCGTCCGTCCTGGGGTGATAGGCTGTGGAGATGTTCTGTTCTATCCCCAGTATCTTGCATAGTTCGCGTGTGAATTTGGATGCGAATCGCGGGTCTCTGTCACTGATGATGCGCGCCGGTAGTCCGAATCGGGAGAAGACGTGTTTTACGTACAGGGCCGCAGTTCCTTCCGCGCTAATCTCTTCTAGGCAGGGGATGAATATAGCTGCTTTTGAACAGTCGTGGTCCGTCACTGTCAGTATTGTGTCGCAGCCATCCGCTTGGGGTAGCTTTGTGATGAAGTCTAGCGCTATGGTTTCGAATGGTGTGGCTTCCGGTTTCGGGAATATGGGCTGCAGTGGTGCGCGTGTGGGGCGGTTGTTTACTTTAATCCTTTGGCAGTCCGCGCATCCCTTGACGTAGTCTTGTACCTCTTGTCGTAGTCCTGGCCACCAATAATATCGCTCGACCATCTTGATCGTTCGGCTAATTCCCGGATGTCCGTGTACCGGTGGGTCGTGGTGGGTTCGGATGATGTGTCTTCGCTCAATTTGGTCTCCTGTGACCACGCGTCGTCCGTCTTTGTACCATGTGCCTTCGATCTTTTTGAGCTTATGGGGGTCAACCCATCGCCGGATGGTTTCTTCGTCTTGAGTGTATACCGGGTTCACGAGCTGCATCTCTTCGACGGTTACTGTGTCTCCAAGTCGCGTTGGGTCTTCGGTGGTGTCAATTTCTGCTGCTCTGACGAAGATGTGGTCTGGTAGTACTGTGACTTGTTCGTTGTCGTGGTCCCCTTGATTGTAGTCCGGTCGTCTAGATAGTGCGTCTGCTCGCCCGTTGGCTGTTCCCTTGATGTGGTGAATCTCTATGTCGTATTCTGAGAGTTCGAGTACTTCCCGGGCTACGCGTCTGGATATTTTCTGGGGGGATCTCCAGTATTGCAGGTTCATATGGTCCGAGAATACTTTGATTTTGTGTGGTGATCCTGCGAGGTATTGTCTCCAGTTACGTAGGGCCTTGACTATGGCGAGTAGCTCCAGGTCGTAGATGTCGTAGTTTCTTTCGGCTGCATTGAGGGTGTTTGAGTAGTATGCGATAGGGTGGCGTTTGTTATCTTCGCCTCGCTGGAGTAGTACTGCTCCTACGGTGTATCCTGATGCGTCGACTTCCAGTTCGAAGGGTTTGTCTAGTTCCGGGTGTTTGAGTACCGGTTCTTGTGTTACTAGTTCCTTGAGTTTGTCGAATGCCTGTTGTTGTTCCGTTCCCCAAGTCCATTCCGTGTCCTTGCGGGTGAGTTTGTTGAGGGGTCGTGCGTGTGTGGCAAAATTTCGGATGAAAGCGCGGTAAAAGTTGCAGAAGCCTAGGAATGATCGCACCTGTTTGACGGTTTTTGGGGTAGGCCATTCGCGTATGCCCGAAATTTTGATGGGGTCCATGCGAATCACCCCCTTTTCAATGATTACCCCCAGGTAATCGAGAGACGAAGAGTGGAAGGTGCATTTCTCCGGTTTCAGATATAAGTCGTGTTCTTCGAGGAGGTCCAATACTGCGTGTACTGCTTCAGTGTGGTCCTGTTCTGTTGTTGTTGTCGCAATGCCAATGTCGTCCATGTAAGCCCGTATGATTGTCCCTTTTTGTTCAAAGTATTCGATGAGCGGGGCGATGATGTGGTTCATCATGGCTTGGAAGGTTGCCGGTGAGTTTGTTTGCCCGAAGTACATGACCAAAGGTTCGAAGAAACCGTATTTTGTTTTGAACGCTGCCTTTCCCTGATCGCCGTCTTTGATGAGTATGTTGTTGTACCCCCATCGTACGTCGAATTTGGAGAAGATTACTCCGCCGCTTAGGTCTGCGATTAGTTCCGGTATAAGGGGAAGTGGGTACTGGTTGCGTATGGTCCATTTGTTGATTACTCGGTAGTCCTGTACTGGTCGTAGTTTTCCGTCCTTCTTTTTAATGAAGAAGAAGGGGATGCGTACGGGGATTTGGAGGGTCTGATATATCCTTTTGCCAGTTCTGCGTCGAGCCATTCTTTGAGTGCCTTGTCTTCTGCCTGGTTCATCGGGTAAATTTTGCAGTCAATGTGGTCGGGGGCGTCCGGTTTGAATTCGATGGCGTGGTCCCATGGTCTGGAAGGCGGGAGACGGTGTGACTCCTCTTCGCTAAAGACTTTCGCGTGTCGTTTGTATTCGTCTGGGATTTCCTTTTTCTCCGTGTATTGTTGCGCTGTGATTGCCAGTTCCGTTGCCGTGGTTCGTAGGTGGACAGGTAGTGAATCCTCTTCTAGTTCTGCGAGGATGTGTTCTTTGTGTTGGTCCATGCATTGCTCGAGTGTCTGCCGGAGTTGTTCCATTGCTGATCGTGCCGTGAATGGCCTGAGCGGATTGGTCGTTCGTATGATGATGGGGTATTGTTTGGTATCCAGTGTTGCCGTGGCCCAGTGGATTCTAGGTTGGAAAGTGGCCAGCCATGGATATCCAAGTATGACGTCTTCTCCTCCTACGTCTGTGATAAAGAATGGGATCGTTTTGACTTTCCCATCTGTTTGTACGTTCAGGTCGGTGTAATGGGTGATCTTTCCGCCTTTGTTATGTGTCCCGTCGATATTCCAGATGTTACGGGGTCGTTCTAGTTCCTTAATCCCAATGCCCATTTGTCTGGCGAAGTTGGGATGCATAAAATTATTAGTGGCCCCTGAGTCCACTAGTGCTTGTTTGTCGGCCATTGAGTTGCTCGTGCGGATCGAAACTGAAACATGCATAGATCGATAGTGCGTTATGAACTGCGAGTTACATTGGGAAGCCCTCACCCAGGCCGATGGGTTCAGGCGTCGGGAAAATCCTTTCTCATCCATTCCCCCATCTGATTGTGAAGCTCCGCCATTTTGCCCATCATCAGGGTCATCGGCGTCTCGGTTTCTTGGGGAAGTGTGGCCGGCTCATCCAGATTGATGAGCGGTTCCTCCGCTACACTCGGGGGTGCGGTAGGAACCTCTTCGATGTAGGCGCTCCGTCCTTGAGGAGGCCCATTAAACCCTTGTCGTGGTTGGCGAGGCTGGGAACAATCGCATGAGAAGTGGCCTTTTCGTCCACAGTTGTAGCAGGAGACGTCCTTAGCGTTAAAGACACCGCGTCCTCCGTGTCCGCGTTGTATGAAGCCTCCCCTTGGTGGAAACGGGGGGCGGTTGTCGCGGTGGTTGATTTCTGGGCGGTTTGGGTCGCCTACTTCGGCTACTCGGGCTCGGATTCTTCCTGGGGTGGTGTCCATAGCGTCGGGATGGTTTTGGTACTGTCGCCATGTTGGTTGATTTGGCCTTTGTGGAGTTTGGAAGCGCATCTGCTGCTGCTTGGGACGTTGGGTCGTGGGTAGTCGCCCAAATCCGTCTTGTCTGGCCTTCATGTGAAGGTACTTCTTCTGCTGTTCGATTACCGCAGTCTTCCACTGCGAGTAGTTCCTGGGGTCGTGGAATTGATAGGCGTTGCGGTAGAGGTCCATGGGTAGTCCCCTCGTGAATTTGTCGAGGACTAGTTGGTCATCTAAGCGGTAGCCAGCTAAGCGGATCGTCTTCTCGAATTTAGTCACGTAGCTGTCAATGTCTGATCCTGTCATGCGGAATCCTTTGTCAAGCTCTAGGCGAGCGTTCTCTTGCTCCAGGTTGTCGCGGAATTGTTTTTTGAACGCGATTTCGACACCACTCCAGAGCCATGGGTCGGCTTGGTCTGGCTGTTTGTCAAGCCACTCTTGGGTCTTGGTGGCCCATTCGTCGACAAGGTCTCCTTGAAGGTAGGTGAGGAACATCATTGCTTTGGTGTAGGGGAAGTTGATGTTGCGGTTGAATTTGTTGACTCCTGCGAATCGGTTCCATTGAGCTAGAAACGCTTCTGCTTTGTCCCGTTCTCCTTTGAATACGGGTGGTTCTTTCCCGACAAATCGGTCGGTGAGTTGGGGAGGTATTGGTATATCGGGGAGTCCTGTTGGGTTTCCTCCAGGGTCATCGCTTCCACCTCCGCCGTGGGGGTTTTTGTCATCTCCGGGGTCTCCCCCAGGAGGTGGATCGGCGTGACGCGGGTATTTGGTGTCGAATAAGGCAGTGCCTATGCGCATTTCTTCGTGCGTTACTGTCTGTGTTTGGCTCATGACTGGAATGGACTTAGCAATGAGTTCCAAAGCTTCTTCCTCTTGTTCGTCCTTGAGGACGTTGATTTCCTCGGGGTTGCTTGCGAGTGATGGAGATGGTGCTGGTGTTTTAGGAGTCGGAGATCGGGCAGGTTCTTCTGTTTCTCCGTCGATGGTTCCCCACTGGTCGCGGGTTACTACTTCGCTGTTGCGGATGTCGAGGTTTAGTGCAGAGGATGTGGGTTTTGTGACTTGGAATTTGTTGTTGGCGTCGCTCCAGCGGATCTCGGTCCAGCAGGTGAAGTCGAAGTTGAACTCGACTGGGATGATGTGTTGTCGGTCTTGTGGGTCGATGTAATAGGCGACGTATCCAGGGATTTCAGCGTCGTCTTTCCAGAAAGCTGATTGAAGATATCTTTTGGGGACGTTGCGTTCTCCTCGTCGATCGATGTAATAGGGGCGGAAGGGCACCCAGAGGTCTTTGGTTTTAGGATTGGCCACGGTGGATCTTGGTCTTAATGTAACGTCTACCACGGACGCTTGCCTGACTTAGGCCTCGGTAGTCGCGGCGATCCTAAACGATCTGTAGAATAGGCGATTGGTGATGGCGTCTGGGTACTCAGCTGGGTGCGGAGCTAGATCTCCGTTTAAACGCGACAAAGGCGTGCAGGTCCTCCTCTTGAGGTACATCGGTCGGCGGTTCGTCGAGAGGTACGATGGTTCTCCAAGAAGGGTGGTCGACGATGTAGATATAGCCGTACGGTTTGGCGACTCGTTCGTTGTGATATAGGAATACGCGATGGAATACTGATCCAAGGGGATATGCGTCCACTGCCCGTCACGGGAACTCGGGATAAGCTCACGGGGATCCCTGGTCTAAGGGGATATGCCGGAGATGACTCACTTCACAGAGAAGGGAGTCCGAAAGACAACGAGATGAGAAGATGGTGGTATTGAAGAAGACCAAGATGGCGATCCTGGTCTTCCACGACTACTACTTATACAGATACGCGCGGGCTTTCAAGCGCCGCTCCAAACTATCCTAGCCAATAGCGTAAGTAGAGCAAACCCTAGTACAGCTATCCTAGGAATGAGTCACATCGAGTCATGATCCGATCCGTTATCGTACACAATCACATGCGCCGGAGCTTACCCAGCTGACTGATCCAACAAGTCCATGACGATATACTGCTGACGTGGTGTCATCTCCGAGCGTCAGTGTCCACTTCCGGGCCGAAACGTAACAGGGAGCCCCAGATCGCGTTTTTGAGGAAGACCACCACGGCTTCCGAGCTGGCGCAGCAGGAAGCAGCGAAAAGGAAGGAACGAACGTTCGAGGAGATGATCCCAGAGGAGTACCGACGCCATCGAAAAATCTTCGACGAGGAAGCGTCACATCGATTCCCCCCTTCTCGCCCCTGGGACCATGCCATAGACCTCCTCCCAAACGCTCCCGCCTCACTAGACTGTAAGGTCTATCCGCTCGCACAGAACGAACAAGAAGCCCTAACCACGTTCTTAAACAAACAACTTGCGAAGGGATATATCCGTTCATCCAAGTCGCCTTACACATCCCCCTTTTTCTTCATCAAGAAGAAGGACGGAAAACTCCGCCCCGTCCAAGACTATAGACGACTGAATGAACTCACGGTTCGCAACCACTATCCACTCCCTTTGATCCCAGAGCTCGTCGACCGGATACGTGATGCGCGCCTCTACACGACACTTGACATCAAGTGGGGATACAACAACGTGCGAATTAAGTTGGGAGACGAGTGGAAAGCCGCTTTCAAAACCAATCAGGGGTTGTACGAACCTCTCGTTATGTATTTTGGACTCACCAACTCCCCCTCCACGTTCCAAGCGATGATGGACGATACGTTCCGACCTCTCACTCTTACAAACGAAGTAATCGTATACATGGACGACATCCTCATTGCCACCCCTCTCGACTATCCCCATCATCGCGCCATAGTACACGAGGTTCTCCGCTTATGCGAAGAGCACGACCTCTATATCAAACCAGAGAAGTGCGAATTCGAGGTACTCGAAGTCGAATACCTCGGATTAATCATAGGCCATGGGAACTTACGGATGGACCCCGTTAAAGTACGGGGTATCCGAGAATGGCCGGCCCCGAGAAGCCTCCGTGAAGTACGGGCATTTCTGGGGTTCTGTAACTTTTACAGGCGGTTCATCCGAGGCTTCTCTACACTCGCACGACCGCTACACGATTTAACCCGTAAAGACACCCTGTGGCACTGGGGACAACGAGAACAAGACGCATTCGACAGTGTCAAGCGTAGTATACAGCGCGAACCCACACTATTATTCCCTGATCTCACAAAGCCATTTGAATTGGAGGTTGACGCGTCTAACGTCGCTATCGGAGCCGTACTTAATCAGCTCGGCCCGGATCAAAAGCTACATCCCGTCGCGTTCCATTCCGAGTCCTTCAGTCAAGCGGAACGCAACTACGATATCTACGACAGAGAGTTATTGGCAGTGGTTAAGGCCCTCCGAGTATGGCGCACCTACCTCGTCGGCTCCCCCCACAAAATCATCATCCATACCGACCACGCCAATCTCCAATATTGGAAAGAACCGAGAAAGATCAGCCGACGAGTCGCGCGCGAGTTCCTGGAACTCTCGGAGTACGATTTCTTCCTAAAACACATCTCCGGAGTTAGGAACAGTCGCGCAGATGCCCTGTCGCGGAGAGCGGACTATGCAGCACATGAGGAGGACAACAATGACATTATTGTCCTCCCTGCAGAACGCTTCCTGCGAGCGACGGAAATGTCCATGCACGATATGGACATTTGGACCCAGATATCGCAAAACCTTGACGAGAAGGAAGTATTGCGGTGGGTCGAGCCCCATAACCTGAAAAAGGTGGGAGGGCTGTGGTGGAAGAACGACGCGTTAGTTGTCGTGGGCGACAACGACCTTAAACGGGGGGTAATCACCTTTTTCCACGACACGCCGGCCATGGGACACCCGGGAATCGCAAACACCTACGAGTTACTACGACGCGACTACTGGTGGCCCAACATGCGCAAAGACGTAGAAGACTATGTCAAGGGATGCGCGACATGCCAGGCAAACAAAATTAACCCCCATCGTCAAAAGCCACATCTATTCCCCATCACTACAGACCCGAACGCTGAACCATTTGAAGTCGTCGCTATGGACTTCATCACCAAACTCCCTCCATCAGACGGATACGACTCCATACTCACCATCACGGACCACGATTGCTCGAAAGCCTCAATCTTCATCCCGTGCAACGAGTCGATCACAGCAGAAGGAGTAGCACGCCTTTACCTCCGTCACGTATATCCCCACTACGGCATCCCCCGAAAGATTATCACAGACCGAGACCCCCGATTCACATCCGCATTCATGACCAACCTCTGCAAGGTCCTCGGAATCCGCCAAAACATCTCGTCTGCATACCATCCACAGACCAACGGACAATCCGAACGTACGAACCAGTGGTTGGAACAGTACCTCCGGCACTGGAGCAATGTGCAGCAGGACAATTGGGCGGAAGCCTTACCGGTCGCCCAATTTGCGCACAACGCCTGGCCCAACGCAACCACAAAGGAGTCACCCTTCTCGCTCATCATGGGATGGGAACCACGTACCGTATGGACGCCAAAACCCACGCCGTCCCCATCTGTTGAACAGCGCCTAGAAGATATGGTCATTAGGCGACAGCACGCGCAAGATTGTATTAAACATGCGCAAGAACTAATGGCAAAAAGGGGCAAGACGCGCTTCATCCCCTATCATGAAGGCGCAATGGTCTGGTTGGAGGGCACAAATCTCCGAACCTTCTACCCCACCGCAAAACTCGCGCCAAAGCGGCACGGCCCATTCCGAGTGAAACGAGTTCTCTCAGACGTCTCGTACGAACTGGAACTTCCGAACACGTGGAAGATCCACCCCATCTTCCACGCGAACCTCCTTACGCCATATAAGGAGACGGAACTACATGGCGCAAACTTCACGCGCCCACCTCCGGATCTGATTGATGGAGAAGAAGAGTTCGAAGTGGAGCGCATCTTACAGTCCCGATCACATGGACGAGGGCGCAAACTTCAATTCCTCGTCCAATGGAAGGGCTTCCCAATAAGTGATAGCACATGGGAGCCTCTTGAGAATGTTCGACATGCGCCCGACCTTATTGCCGACTTCTACCACCTAAATCCTACCGCCGAAGGGGCTGGACGAAAGATATAAAACACCCCTCGTTCATACCGCCCTTACCCATCTCCCTCTACTCCTCTACCATGACGACCACTCCCGTTGTTTCCACTATCCAAACCCGCCGCCCCGTCGAGATTATTCTTGAAAACCTAACCGTTCCTTCACAGGACCTTGGTGTCCCCTCAGAACCAGAGGGTCGTACGCCGTACTCTGTGATTCCTGACTCGCCCCCCCTTCCTGTACTCGCACTCGCCACCTCTGCCCTCGCATCGTTAACGGAGGAATCTACGCTACCCGCCGAATCGTCTGAACCTCCCCAACCCCTTATCGTCTCACACTCCGTTGACACACCCGTCACCATCCATGTACCCGCCACGCCCACATACCCACTCGAGACCACTGCGGCCCTAACCCTGCCACCACCGTTATCACCTCCTGCCATCCTTGCCGCCCACATCCCGGTCGCGCCGTTCCCCACCGGGATGGACCACACGTTCACGCCAATTCCTCAGACGCGCGTTGTTGAGCCCGACCCTGCCTTGGCCCTCCTTGACGATGAGGAGGACAAGGAGAACAGTGACCCCGGCATCCCCTTTTTCGTTAACGACCCAGCCCTTCCCACGTTCTTCCCGCTCCTGGTTGGCGAAACGGGCACTGTCAAGCAGACAGCGCGGTACATTTACTACCGTCACAACTATCAGGAGGTCGTCGGAACCATGGGGAAGGGCCACCCCTGCTACGCCTCGCAGGTCTTCCTCAACGAAGTTTACACTGGGCAGCTTGCACAGCACATCACCGATAACCAGCTAAACATGTTCCATCCTCACGACCCCCGCACCATCGTCCTCAACGAAGTACTGGTCGAGCTTCGTAATCCCCGTCTTCATGCCGAAGTTTCCCGCCTTCGCGAGTGCCTCACACGCAGAGACGCCATCCGCACCCGTCAGTCGGATATCCGGCGTCTCGAAACAGAACTGACACGGGATTAGTTCCACCTCGACATGGACTTCTCCTCAGTCCGGAAGCGTCTTCAGTACGCTCGGGCCATTCCCCTCATCACCGACAAATATGCCGAGCTTCATACGAAGCCCGTGCGCCCCTGAGGCTCGCCAGAGCCTGTCCCCCTCACCCCCCGTGACGCTGGGCCTAGCGAGATGCCCCGGCTCCAGGGGGAGGGTGGTGGGCGCAGGCGCAAGTGTTTCCAGTGTAAGTCGACCGAACACTTGGTGGCTCAGTGCCCGGAGCAACGGGCCAGGGAGCCGTGCCAGTGGTGCGGGAGTCGAGCTCACAGGCTCGACGCTTGTCTCATCCGTCGGCTCTCCCCCATGACGCCTGCTCATGTAGACCCAGACACGCGCCCCCGATGGTGTGGGAAGTGTCTGCGGTATGACGCCACCCACGAAGAAATCAAGTGCCCTATGTACGAGATGTGTTGGAGCTGCGGGGAGAGGGGGCGCTTCATGTTCTTACGACGTCACACCTGTCCGCGCACCCCATCTCCCACTCCGGCTAATATCCCCGCAGAGGAAGACTACGCGTACACCAGCGACTAGCTGAAGTCGTGGCGACTTCAGTTCTGATGGGGGGGTAATGTTACGAATTGCCCTGTCTCTCACTTGACGTCTTCAGAATCACTGTACTTTTACGATACGTCCCCATGACTCGCGCTTCTTGACTTCCATTCCGCACCCTGCGCCTCGGCGATAGGATGGCCAGTTTTACGCTCTGTTTCACCCGCTGACCATTTCTGAGGCACGCGTCGTCCCGCGGGATTCCCTTGTACTATATAAAGCTATTCCCTTTGTTCCCCTTCCCATACGATCGCATCAGACTCGCGCCATGTGTTTGCCCTGTGCAAACACCCTGTACTAGTATATAAGTCACGCCCTACCTAGCTTGTACGGTAGACTTGACTTCTTGTGTAATACCACATCGTCTTTGCCTCACGAACGACCCTCGACTCGCTTTTGTGCTTGAGTCTACTGTTTCGCTCGCCGTTGCGCTTGAGCCCTGCCTCTCCTCTATTATCCTCGGTTCCAGGGAAACCGAGCGATACTTGTGCATCCTCGAACTGAGTCTTAATCGACTCGCGCTTTTCCGATCCCGTTGACTTACCGTGGTACACGTCGTACCTAACGCCCCTGTGGTGGCGTTACACCTTGGGTATATCCAAGGAGAACTGGTCAACAAGTGGGTAATGTACATGACCAACTGGCTCATGCACCAGACAGAGTCTGGATTCCCTGAACACACTTGATGCCTCTGGGACAAAACTCTCTATGCTTTCACCAGACGATTCACCAACACCATGGAAAAGAGCAAGCACAGACAGAGCTGCACAAAGGCGTCCATATGAAAGATGGAGACATTGACAGCTACGTGGCTACCTTCGAACAATTAGCTTGCCAAGCTGACTATCACCTCGATGCTCCTCAAATGCTAGACCTCTTCACAGCAGGGCTGCCCAGAGCACTGTTCACCAAGGTCTATGAGCAGTATGAACCCGCCACGTTTGAAGCATGGAAACAAGTGGCAATGAAGAAGCAACAACAGTACATGCACTTACAGGCACATCTTAACTCGCTAAAACCATCCACTCCAAAGACTACCCCACACCCTAGCCAATGGGGACCCCCCCCAAAGCGGCTGGGCACCAAGAAACCTCCCCCAATACCGTGATCCCAATGCAATGGACACCCCCACAGATAGAGCATGAGCCCAAGGCGCACAAGCGGAGGATACCCAGGCAAGACTTGCAGGGGCAGAATTCATACTCGATCGGCAAAAGCTGCCCTACCCCCCAAGAGGAGGGCTAAGAGGATGGGGTAGGGGAAGGGGGTTTCCCTGAGACACAAGGGAAGTGATTTGTTACACCTGCAACCAGAAGGGACACTTCAGTTGCGACTGCCCATAGCACCACAATAACGCACTAGGCAGCAACAGTAGGAGGTCAGAAACAGACTACTACGTGCAAGAACCAAGAGTAGAAACACGCGCCGTGGTAACTCCACAACAACAAGCTCAAGACTGGCTCCAGGGAGTAGCTGGAGCACCAGACAAAGTAAAGGACCTGGTCCTTCAGAAACTATGGGGTAAAGAGGGTTTTTCAAACACCTGAACCCGTCAGCCTGGGTGAGGGCACTCCATTGTAACTCTGTAATAATCACATGCTATCAATCGTTGAGAATTCCAGTTTCTTTTTGAACGAGTTACAACATGGCCAAAGTAAAAGCACTAGTAGATTCCAGAGCTACTGATAGCTTCATTAAACCCGTGTTCGCAAAATGAATGGGGATCAGTCTCAAAGAACTAGAGACCCCCAAAAAGATATGGAACATTGATAAATCTGAGAACAAAGCAGGGCTAATCATGCACTGCACAGATCTCAACTGTTGCGTTAGGCCCATCCTAACGTTGCTCGACTTGAGCGGTATAACACCACCACAGGGGCGTTAAGTGCAACATGCACTTCGTAAGCCTACTTGGGATTGGAAATGTAACGGTTCTTCCGGCCCGTTGGGTTGACCCGTAGGTCGCGGTCGTCGAACACTGATCGCGCCGAGGGTTGTAGGCGTTGGAAGGCGTACAACAAGTTGTAATGACAGACAGGAGTTGGCTTAACAGCACAACCTATAGTGGAAAGGGAAAGGTCGCAGTGGCGGGACAGACTCCGAGGGCGCACTGAGGATCATAGAGGGGAATAACATCGACTCCACATTCAGAGGTAGTATAAACTAGGAACCAATGCAACGAAGGGCAAAGGCCAGCAGCTACATGAAGAGGTAGGAGTAAGGAGGGAAGAGGGAATCCAAGATGTTTCTAAGATGGGGGTCATAGGGACCATCCATCGCTCTACTTATACGCGTCCAGGGAGCTTTCAAGCTCAGCCCGAACCTTGAGTCGAGTCATGAACCCTAGTACAGCTAACAATAGCAACCAATGGCATAAGGCGCTCTTGGTGTGAGTCAGAGATAAGGATGCACGAGGCAAGGGTCCAGACCATGACGTCATAGATAAGAGTCCACCGGCAATACAACGTACCGGTTCCATAATCACAAGTCAGCCGGGGTCACGTGCTCATCCGGACTCTTCTGGAATCTTCTAGAGCAGGTCACGTGCCAGGTCACGTGACGGCCAAACTGATATCCCGGGCGCTCGGCGGTTGCCGAGGATTGGCGCTGACAACTTTGGTTGTAAGTTGTCGCTTCTTCCCGAGGACGTCTTCTCCCACGGTCACGTGCAAGGGCGCTAAAGGGCAGAACGTGACAGGAAAGGCGTGAGTCGGTTAAGACTCAGTTCAGTGGTGAACAAGTAACACTTGGTCTCCCAGGGACACAAGGTTAATAGCAGGAAGGCAGGGCTCAAGCACAAAGGCAAGCGAAAGTCGGGACTCAAGCACAAAGGTGAGTCAAACAGGGGTTGTAAGACAAAGGTGATGTGGTATTGCACAAGAAGTCAAGTCTACCGTACAAGCTAGGTAGGGCGTGACTTATATACTATTACAGGATGTTTGCAAGGCGCAAACATATGGCGCAATGTTGAGGCGACAGTCCTAAAGTGTAAACAAAGGGGGAAATGGATATAGTACAAGTGAATTCTGTGGAACGGTGTGTGCCTCAGAAATGGTCAGCGGATGAAAAGAAGTGTAAAACTGGCCATCATATTGCCGAGGCACAAGGTGCGAGATGGAAGCCGAGAAGCGCGCTAAACTGGATCGCATCATAAAAGTACAAGGAATATGCACGAAGGGAAGCATGGAGAGGCAAGAGGGAAAACAAAGGGTAAAATTGTAACAAGCGGTAACAGAGTGGCGAGACTAGGCGAGCAACTTAGTGAAAGATGGTACACGTCCTCAATAGGAACACGACTTCAACGAGCACTGGGGCAATATCCACCAGGCACACTAGTCTGACAACGACCTCCCTCACAAGGGGTAGACGAACAAAGAGAGAAGCAAGATGGCTTAGGATGATCAAGAGAAGGATAAAAGCACAAATGATTCAAGAAGACCAAGCTGGGGAGTTCGGTCTTCATACAACTTCGTACTTATACAATTGTTGTGGAGCTTTGAAGCTCCTCCTGAACGTAGCGTATCCAGTAGCATAAGTAGCTCGAACCCTACTACGACTATCCTAGGTATGAGTCAGAGTCTGTACACAAGACATGTGATACTGTGCGATAAGAGTCTGAGTCTGATAAGGCGACTGTCCCTGACTAATACTAGGGTAGTCAGAACCCCACGAGTCCGCAGTCCATACCAAAGAGTCCGATCGTAACATCAATGTACAAACCAAAGGGAGCCACAAAACAATGCGCTACCTAATCACTGATACTGGGGATGAGGACATTGTCCTTGGCTACCCCTGGCTGGCTGCCTACGAACCACAGATCAGCTGGCAGCATGTGGTCATCAAGGAGGACATGTACCCAGTGGTACTCCGAACAATGCACCCTATGAATCAGGAGGTGACCATCACATTTGCCCCTACGGAATCAAATGGATTCACCAACAAAGAGAAGCAGCAAGCAATACAAGAACTTTATGAGGAATGGGAAGAAGTTAAAGCACATACCTTGGCCACTGATCTCACCATAGAAGCACAGCAATACACCAGCAGTACAGCAATCCCAGAAGAATATGCCGACTTCGCCCAAGTGTTCAGCAAAGAAGAATCGCATTGCTTCCCACCCGTGCAACCTTGGGACCACACCATCCAGTTCACAAAAGACGCCCCAGCTGCCATCAATTGCAAAATTTACCCCATGTCATGTGAAGAAGACGAGGCTCTCTGGAAATTCCTGGACGAACAACTGAAGAAAGGATACATCCATCTGTCAAAGTCCATCAGCAAGATGACGTGTTACTGCCAGGACTTTCCCAACTTTCTGCTGGTGCACCAGCAAGAAAGTGGTGCAAGTTGGACAAGTTGGCAAGTTAAATTGTAACATTGCTCTATTTTTTAATACCTTTTTTTATTGCTAAAATAAAATAATATGCAGAAAAAATAAGCCAATTATAATGATATTATAACCATTTAAAAAACAATATAATAATTGTAATCAGTTCCCATGCTTTCAACAAGATAAACCATTTATATATTTCAATTACTACAATACAAAAAACAAAAGCTAAAATATGTACATCATAAGTACTGACCCAGCTAGGCATTGCCAATTGTAATCAGTTCCCACTTTTTGATAGATGAAAAATATATATTTCAATTACTACAATATAAAAAACAAATGCTAAAATATGTACATTGTAAGTATTGAGTACTCGTCGGGGTGGTGGTGAGTCGAAGGGTGGCGCGGTCGTGCGCACCGTGTCATGGGGTTGGTAGTGGCTGCCTTGCGTGCCATGTTGAGGTGGCGTGGTGGGTCAGCGGGGTCTTGCGCAACGTGGCGGAGTCTTGGCATGTGTTGGGTCGGGGTGGCGGTGAGTCGGCAGGTGGCGGGGTGTTGCGCACCATGTCGGGGTGGCGTGGGGGTCGGTGGCGGGTGGCGGGGTGGCGTGGGGGTCGGTGGCGGGTGGCGGGGTGGCGTGGGGGTCGGTGGCAGGTGGCGGGGTGTTGCGCGCCATGTCGGGATGGCGTGGGGGCCGGTGGCGGCTGGGCCTTGTGTGCCGCATTGAGGCAGCGTGGCGGGTCGGCGGGGTATTGCGTGTTGTGTTGAGGCAGCATGGCGGGTTGGCGGTAGCGGGATGTTGCGTGCCGTATTGGGGTGGCGTGGTGGCGGTTGGTGGTCGGGGTGTTGTGTGCCGTGTTGGGGCGGCGGTGGTGTGGTGTCGCAAGTCATGTCGGGGTGGCATGCTGGGGGGTGATTGGAGATGACTCGCATGCTCGAGGCAGCGGCAATATCCTGCAACGTTCAGGGTGAGCGGGAAAAAAAAGAAAAAAAAAAGAAAAGCACATATCTTATGCATTTGGGCCGAAGCCCAGCTCGTCCTCAGCCACGTTCTCCATCTTGCGTAGCCGTGGTATTGCGAGCTGTGTTGGGGCGGCGGTGGGGGGGTGTCGCGAGTCATGTCGGGGCGGCGTGCTGGGGCGGGGCGGTTGTAGATGACTCGCGTGCTCGAGGCGGTGGCAATAGCCTGCAACGTTCAGGGTGAGTGGGAAAAAAAAAAGAAAAAGCACATATCTAATGCATTTGGGCCGAAGCCCAGCTCGTCCTCGGCCATGTTCTCCATCTTGCGTAGCCGTGGTATTGCGAGCCATGTCGGGGCGGCGTGTTGGGGCGGGGATGAGTGGAGGTGGCTCAGGTGGCTCGCGTGCACGAGGGGACAGCAATGGCCTGCAGCGTTGAAGGTGAGCGGAACGAAAAAAAAAGAAAAGAAAAGAAAAAATAAGAACATATCTTGTAGCGTCTACCACGGATGTCTGCCTGACTTAGGCTTCGTTGGTTGCGGCGATCCTAAACGACTTGTAGAATAGACGATTGGTGATGGAGTCGGGGTACTCAGCTGGATGCGGGGCTAGATCCCCGTTCAACGCAATGAAGGCGTGCAAGTCCTCTCCTTGGGGAACGTCGATTGGGGTTCGTCGAGGGGACGATGGTTCTCCAAGAGGGGTGGTCGACGATGTAGATGTAACCGTATGGCTTGGCAACTCGTTCGTTGTGATAGATGAATACCCGATGGAATACTGATCCGATGGGATATGCGTCCACTGCCCACGAAGGGGAACTCGGGATAAGCTCACGGGGATCCCTGGTCTAAGGGGATATACCGGAGGCGACTCACTTCACAGGGAGTAGAGTCCTAAGGCTGGGAAGATAGAGAAGATGGTGGTATTGAAGAAGACCAAGATGGCGATCCTGGTCTTCCATCGCTACTACTTATACAGATACTCGCGGGCTTTCAAGCGCCGCTTCAAACTATCCTAGCCAATAGCGTAAGTAGAGCAAACCCTAGTACAGCTATCCTAGGAATGAGTCACATCGAGTCATGATCCGATCCATTATCGTACACAATCACATGCGCCGGAGCTTACCTGGCTGACTGATCCAATAAGTCCATGACGATATACTGCTGACGTGGTGTCATCCCCGAGCGTCAGTGTCCACTTCCAGGCCGAAACGTAACATCACCCCCTTTTCAGGATCGGGCACCAGACCGACCACGGCAGATCTCTTCTCGGAGGCGCGCAATCCGGGCTCCCTCCTCGACTCCGGGGCGGTAGGAGTCCCGCTCGTCTTCGATACGTTTGATGGCGTTGGCACGTTGGAGGCGCAACACGCACTCTCGTCACATGCACCCAATCTTGTCGAGCTCGTCGATCTTCTTCCTGAGCTCTTCCTCCTTGGCCGTGTAGCCCGCTTGGAGGCAGCGGTAGCGGTGGACTTCCGCGGTGACCGTCAGATCGTTCATAGCCATACAGGCCATGTCGACCAACTCGCGGCAGCTGCTGTCCTGGTCTAGAAAGACCAGGTCGTCGTCGTTGTAGGTGGGTGTGGGTTCGTCGTAGTTGGGGGCGGCGTGCACCGACTTGCCATATTGCTGGTCACTGCCTCGTCTGTAGGCGAGGACGAAGGGGTCTGCTGTAAAGACGAGCTGCGTATACCGAGCTGGGTGCAGCCGGCCCTGAGCGTCGCGAATCTGGAAGGGGATGAAATGGACTCCCCTGTTGTGATGGAATCCGCGTGGTGGCGGAGTTTCCACGCGAGATCGGGAAACCGGACTGTGTTCCTCCGGACGGTAGAGGCGGCGTCTCTCGGATCTCTCCGATGGGGGGAGAGTGAGTGGTTCCCTGTCCGTGCTGCATAGCGGCGGGGTTTCGTCGTGAGTAGTGGTGAGGTGAGTCCCATATGTGAGGTGTTGATTGAGGGGGCAATGCTCCTGGGACAGGTACCGGTCGTAACTGCGATCTTCTTGTACTTGAGCCTCGTCTTGACGGGACGGAGGTCTCGTGGGAACATAGCTTTGCGGAGACGGGCTTCGTGTGCCCACTGCTATAGGTGTTGGCGAAGGAAGAAGGGATGGAATGGGGGTAGTTGGACGACTGGGGCTGGGTTGAACGGACTGGGCAGGCGACAGGGATGGTGATGGCGGGGCGTTCTGAATGATGACAGTGGGCTGGACTGAGATGGGGAGCAGGTCGTCGAGAACATAGTGGACTTGGACTGGGGATTGGGACATGAGTAGATGAGAGTGGAGAAGAGGGAGATGGGGACGTCTCTTGGGAAAGCCCTGCGCTTATATGTGTCTCTCTGGCGGGGTTTAAACGTTTGAACTCCCTTATCGCTTCATCAGCGAATACGTCATCCTTTGATACCCATTGATTATCAGAGTCCGGGTATCCGCGCCATTTGACCAAATACTGCAGTTTCTTTGTTCTGCCGAAGCGCCGAGAGTCTAGAATCTTCTCGACTTCGTATTCCTCTTCACCGTCGATCAAATCCGGAGGCGGGCGCTGATAGTTGGGGCCATGTGTGGGAGTTTCGCGATAAGGAGTCAGGAGGTCCATGTGGAACACTGGGTGAATGCTCCACTGTGTGGGAAGTTCTAATCGATAATTGACTGCGGACATCACCTGGATAATCTTAAAAGGGCCGTGTCTCCTGGGCGCAAGCTTGGCGGTTGGTTGATTGGTACGTAGGTGGCGTCCTTCTAGCCACACGAGGTCTCCTATTTTGTATTTGGGCGTATCTTTGTGCTTGATCCACCCCTGCTGCGCTTTTCTCATCAGTTCCTGGGCGCGTAATCTAGCCTCTTTGAACTGTTTGACGCGGAGTGCTACCTGGGGAATAGGAGAGGGTCTGTCCGTCCAATCGGCGCGCGGGTTGTATCCCATGAGGATGCTAAAAGGGGATTCCTTGGTAGATTCGTTGGGCCAGTTATTGTGAGTGAATTCCGCCATGGGGAGGTAATGAATCCAATCGTCTTGTCTTTCGTTAACCCAGAATCGTAGGTATTGCTCCAGCCATTGATTGGTGCGTTCTGATTGTCCGTCCGTCCTGGGGTGGTAGGCTGTGGAGATGTTCTGTTCTATCCCCAGTATCTTGCATAGTTCGCATGTGAATTTGGATGCCAATCGCGGGTCTCTGTCGCTGATGATACGCGCCGGTAGTCCGAATCAGGAGAAGACGTGTTTTACGTACAGGGCTGCGGTTCCTTCCGCGCTAATCTCTTCTAGGCAAGGAATGAATATGGCTGCTTTTGAGCAGTCGTGATCCGTTACTGTCAGTATCGTATCGCAGCCATCCGCTTGGGGTAATTTCGTGATGAAGTCTAGCGCTATGGTTTTGAATGGCGTGGCTTCCGGTTTCGGGAATATGGGCTGTAGTGGTGCGCGTGTGGGGCGGTTGTTGACTTTGATTCTTTGGCAGTCTGCGCACCCCTTAACGTAATCCTGTACCTCTTGTCGTAGCCCTGGCCACCAGTAGTATCGTTCGACCATTTTGATCGTTCGGCTGATTCCCGGATGTCCGTGTACAGGTGGGTCGTGGTGAACTCGAATGATGTGTCTTCGCTCAGTTTGGTCTCCTGTGACCGCACGTCGTCTGTCCTTGTACCATGTACCTTCGATCTTCTTGAGTTTGTGGGGGTCAACCCATCGTCAGATGGTTTCTTCATCTTGAGTGTATACTGGGTTCACAAGTTGCATCTCTGTGACGGTTACCGTGTCTCCGAGTCGTGTTGGGTCTTCTGTAGTGTCGATTTCCGCTGCTCTGACGAAGATGTGGTCTGGTAGTACTGTGACCTGTTCATTGTCGTGGTCTCCTTGGTCGTAGTCTGGTCGTCTAGATAACGTGTCTGCTCTTCCATTGGCGGTACCCTTGATATGGTGAATCTCTATGTCGTACTCAGAGAGTTCAAGTACTTCCCGGGCTACGCGTCTGGATATCTTTTGCGGGGATCTCCAGTACTGTAAGTTCATGTGATCCGAAAACACTTTGATCTTGTGTGGTGATCCTGCGAGGTATTGCCTCCAGTTGCGTAGGGCTTTGACTATGGTGAGTAACTCCAGGTCATAGATGTCATAGTTTCGCTCGGCTGCGTTGAGGGTGTTTGAGTAGTATGCAATGGGATGGTGTTTGTTGTCTTCGCCTCGTTGAAGCAGTACTGCTCCTACGGCGTATCCTGATGCGTCGACTTCTAGCTCGAAGGGTTTGTCCAGTTCTGGGTGTTTGAGTACCGGTTCTTGTGTTACTAGCTCCTTGAGTTTGTCGAATGCCTGTTGCTGTTCCATTCCCCATGTCCATTCCGTGTCTTTGCGGGTGAGTTTGTTGAGGGGTCGTGCGTGTGTGGCAAAATTTCGGATGAAAGGCGCGGTAAAAGTTGCAGAAGCCTAGGAATGATCGCACCTGTTTGATGGTTTTTGGGGTAGGCCATTCGCGTATGCCTGAAATTTTGATGGGGTCCATGCGAATCACCCCCTTTTCAATGATTACCCCAGGTAATCGAGGGAGGAAGAGTGGAAAGTGCATTTCTCCAGTTTCAGGTAGAGGTCATGTTCTTCGAGGAGGTCTAAGACCGCATGTACGGCTTCCGTGTGATCTTGTTCCGTTGTTGTTGTTGCGATGCCAATGTCGTCCATATATGCCCGTATGATGGTCCCTTTGCGTTCAAAGTACTCAATGAGTGGAGCGATGATATAGTTCATCATCGCTTGGAAGGTGGCCAGCGAGTTTGTTTGTCCAAAATACATGACCAACAGTTCGTACAACCCGTACTTTGTCTTGAACGCTGCTTTCTCCTGGTCGCCGTCTTTGACGAGTATGTTGTTGTACCCCCATCGTACGTCGAACTTGGAGAAGATTACTCCACCGCTTAGGTCTGCGATGAGTTCGGGTATGAGAGGGAGTGGATACTGATTGCGTATGGTCCATTTGTTGATCACTCGGTAGTCCTGTACTGGTCGTAGCTTTCTGTCCTTCTTTTTGATGAAGAAGAAGGGAGATGCGTACGGGGATTTAGAGGGTCTGATGTACCCTTTCGCCAGTTCTGCATCGAGCCATTCCTTAAGTGCTTTGTCCTCTGCTTGATTCATCGGGTAGATCTTGCAGTCGATATGGTCTGGGGCGTCCGGTTTGAATTCGATCGCATGGTCCCATGGTCTGGAAGGTGGAAGGCGGTGTGATTCTTCTTCGCTGAAGACCTTCGTGTGTCGTTTGTATTCGTCTGGGATTTCCTTTTCTCCATGTATTGTTGTGCCGTGATTGCCAACTCTGTTGCCGTAGTTCGTAGGTGAATGGGTAACGAGTCTTCCTCCAAATCGGCGAGGATACGTTCCTTGTGTTGATCCATGCATTGTTCAAGGGTCTGCCGTAGTTGTTCCATCGCGGATCGTGCTGTAAAAGGTCTGACGGGGTTTGTGGTGCGTATGATGATGGGATATTGTTTGGTGTCCAGGGTTGCGGTGGCCCAGTGGATCTGGGTTGGAATGTCACGTTCTGCCCTTTAGCGCCCTTGCACGTGACCGTGGGAGAAGACGTCCTCGGGAGAAAGCGACAACTTACAACCAAAGTTGTCAGCGCCAATCCTCGGCAACCGCCGAGCGCCCGGGATATCAACAATTGGCTGTCACGTGACCTGGCACGTGACCTGCTCTAGAAGATTCCAGAAGAGTCCGGATGAGCACGTGATCCCGGATTGGCTTGTGATTATGGAACCGGTACATTGTATTGCCGGTGGACTCTTATCTATGACGTCATGGTCTGGACCCTTGCCTCGTGCCCCTTATCTCTGACTCACACCAAGAGCGCCTTATGCCATTGGTTGCTATTGTTAGCTGTACTAGGGTTCATGACTCGACTCAAGGTTCGGGCTGAGCTTGAAAGCTCCCTGGACGCGTATAAGTAGAGCGATGGATGGTCCCTATGACCCCCATCTTAGAAACATCTTGGATTCCCTCTTCCCTCCTTACTCCTACCTCTTCATGTAGCTGCTGGCCTTTGCCCTTCGTTGCATTGGTTCCTAGTTTATACTACCTCTGAATGTGGAGTCGATGTTATCCCCCTCTATGATCCTCAGTGCGCCCTCGGAGTCTGTCCCGCCACTGCGACCTTTCCCTTTCCACTATGGGTTGTGCTGTGAAGCCAACTCCTGTCTGTCATTACGACTCGTTGTACGCCTTCCAACGCCTACAACCCTCGGCCGCGATCAGTGTTCGACGACCGCGACCTACGGGTCAACCCAATGGGCCGGAAGAACCGTTACATTATGTTTCTAAGATCCACGACAGTCCTTCACTGATATTCGCCGGACACGTTTACCCGGTCATATCGATTGTGCTGACACCTCAGAATTGGCCGCCTGACGAGGCGAGAGAAGAATACGACCTGGCGAGGTGTTAATACGCTGTTACCTGGCGAGGTGTTAATACGCGGGGTTTTGCCAATTCGACTATCCGGACGATGAAGATGCAACTTTCAGCAAACGACGCTTCAAGGCTTTTGGACACATTATTCCTTTCATTTTCGACATTCACCGCCTGACGAGGCTGCGCAATAATACGCCCGTTCACCGCCTGCCGAGGCGCGAGAATAATACGATGGTCAAGTGTTCGCCGCCTGCCGAGGCGCGATAATAATACGATGCGTCAAGACATCGCCTGGCGAGGCTGTTCAATTCTAATACGCATGGTCACCGCCTGACGAGGCGCGAGAACAATACGGGGACCGCAGTGCAATCACGTGGGCGTGATTCCTGAAGAGAGGGTAATGTCACGTTCTGCCCTTTAGCGCCCTTGCACGTGACCGTGGGAGAAGACGTCCTCGGGGAGAAAGCGACAACTTACAACCAAAGTTGTCAGCGCCAATCCTCGGCAACCGCCGAGCGCCTGGGATATCAACAATTGGCCGTCACGTGACCTGGCACGTGACCTGCTCTAGAAGATTCCAGAAGAGTCCGGATGAGCACGTGATCCCGGATTGGCTTGTGATTATGGAACCGGTACATTGTATTGCCGGTGGACTCTTATCTATGACGTCATGGTCTGGACCCTTGCCTCGTGCCCCTTATCTCTGACTCACACCAAGAGCGCCTTATGCCATTGGTTGCTATTGTTAGCTGTACTAGGGTTCATGACTCGACTCAAGGTTCGGGCTGAGCTTGAAAGCTCCCTGGACGCGTATAAGTAAAGCGATGGATGGTCCCTATGACCCCCGTCTTAGAAACATCTTGGATTCCCTCTTCCCTCCTTACTCCTACCTCTTCATGTAGCTGCTGGCCTTTGCCCTTCGTTGCATTGGTTCCTAGTTTATACTACCTCTGAATGTGGAGTCGATGTTATCCCCCTCTATGATCCTCAGTGCGCCCTCGGAGTCTGTCCCACCACTGCGACCTTTCCCTTTCCGCTATGAGTTGTGCTGTGAAGCCAACTCCTGTCTGTCATTACGACTTGTTGTACGCCTTCCAACGCCTACAACCCTCGGCGCGATCAGTGTTCGACGACCGCGACCTACGGGTCAACCCAACGGGCCGGAAGAACCGTTACATGGAAGGTGGCTAGCCAAGGGTATCCGAGTATTATGTCTTCTCCTCCTACGTCTGTGATGAAGAACGGGATCGTCTTGACTTTCCCGTCTGTTTGTACGTTCAGGTCGGTGTAGTGGGTGATTTTCCCTCCTTTATTATGTGTCCCGTTGATATTCCAAATGTTGCGGGGTCGTTCTAGTTCTTTAATCCCGATGCCCATTTGCTTGGCGAAGTTGGGATGCATAAAGTTATTAGTGGCTCCTGAGTCCACTAGTGCTTGTTTGTCGGCCATTGAGTTACTCGTGCGGATCGAAACTGAAACATGCATAGATCGATAGCGTGTTATGAACTGCGAGTTACATTGAGAAGCCCTCACCCAGGCTGATGGGTTCAGGCGTCGGGAAAATCCTTCCTCATCCACTCCCCCATCTGATTGTGAAGTTCCGCCATTTTGCCCATCATCAGGTTCATCGGCGTTTCGGTTTCTTGTGGTGGGGTAGTAGGCTCATCTAGGTTGATGAGCGGTTCCTCCGCTACACTTTGAGGTGCGGTCAGAACCTCTTCTATGTAGGCGCTCCGTCCTTGAGGGGGCCCAGCTTGTCCTTGTCGTGGTTGGCGAGGCTGGAAGCAGTCTCGTGAGAAGTGACCCTTGCGTCCGCAGTTGTAACAAGAGACGTCCTTAGCGTTAAAGACACCACGTCCTCCGTGTCCGCGTTGGATAAACCCTCCCCTTGGTGGGAATGGGGGGCGGCTGTCGCGATGGTTAATTTCTGGGCGGTTTGGGTCGCCTACTTCTGCTACTCGGGCTCGGATTCTTCCTGGTGTGGTGTCCATCGCATCCGGGTGGTTTTGATACTGGCGCCATGCCGGTTGGTTGGGCCTCTGCGGTGTTTGGAAGCGCATCTGCTGTTGCTTGGATCGTTGTGGTGCGGGTAGTCGTCCGAACCCGTCTTGCCTAGCCTTCATGTGAAGGTATTTCTTTTGCTGCTCGATTACGGCAGTCTTCCATTGTGAATAGTTCCTGGGGTCGTGGAATTGGTAGGCGTTGCGGTAAAGGTCCATGGGTAGTCCCCTTGTGAACTTATCGAGGACCAGTTGATCGTCTAGGCGATAGCCAGCTAAGCGGACCGTTTTCTCGAATTTAGTCACGTAGCTGTCAATGTCTGACCCCGTCATGCGGAATCCTTTGTCGAGCTCTAGGCGAGCGTTCTCCTGCTCTAGGTTGTCGCGGAATTGCCTTTTGAATGCGATTTCGACACCACTCCAGAGCCAAGGGTTGTGTTGGTCTGTCTGTTTGTCGAGCCACTCCGCTGTTTTTGTGGCCCATTCGTCGACGAGGTCCCCTTGTATGTAGGTGAGGAACATCATGGCTTTGGTGTAGGGGTGACTGATGCTTCGGTTGAACTTGTTGACCCCTGTGAATCGGTTCCATTGGGACAAGAATGCTTCTGCTTTGTCGCGTTCCCCTTTGAAGATGGGGGGTTCTTTGCCGACGAATCGGTCCGTGAGGTGAGCGGGGTCGATGGGTGCTGTTGCGGCTGGGAGTCCTCCTCCGTTGTTTCCTCCGCCGCCACCTCCGTTTCCGCCGTTATTGTCTCCGGGGTCTCCTCCGGGTGGTGGGTCATCGGGATGTCGTGGGTATTGGGTGTCGAATAGCGCTGTGCCAATTCGTATTTCTTCGTGGGTGACTGTCTGACTCATAGTGGTAGGGATGGACTTAGCAATAAGCTCTAGGGCTATTTCTTCTTGTTCGTTTTTGATGACGCGGATTTCTTCGGGGTTACTAGCAAGTGATGGGGATGGTGCTGGAGTCTTGGGGGTAGGGGATCGAGCTGGTTCTTCTTCTTCTCCGTCGATAGGTCCCCACTGGTCACGGGTGACTAGTTCGCTGGTGCGGATGTCGAGGTTGAGTGCGGATGATGCGGGTTTTGTGACTTGAAACTTGTTGTTGGCATCGCTCCAACGAATCTCTGTCCAACAGGTGAAATCAAAGTTGAACTCGACTGGGATGATATGTTGTCGGTCTTGTGGGTTGATGTAGTAGGCGACGTATCCAGGGATTTCGGCGTCGTCTTTCCAGAAGGCTGATTGAAGGTATCTTTTGGGAACGTTGCGTTCTCCTCGTCGTTCGATGAAGTAGGGGCGGAAAGGCACCCAGAGGTCTTTGGTTTTAGGATTGGCCATGGTGGATCTTGGTCTTAATGTAGCGTCTACCACGGACGTCTGCCTGACTTAGGCTTCGTTGGTTGCGGCGATCCTAAACGACTTGTAGAATAGACGATTGGTGATGGAGTTGGGGTACTCAGCTGGATGCGGGGCTAGATCCCCGTTCAACGCAATGAAGGCGTGCAAGTCCTCTCCTTGGGGAACGTCGATTGGGGGTTCGTCGAGGGGGACGATGGTTCTCCAAGAGGGGTGGTCGACGATGTAGATGTAACCGTATGGCTTGGCAACTCGTTCGTTGTGATAGATGAATACCCGATGGAATACTGATCCGATGGGATATGCGTCCACTGCCCACGAAGGGGAACTCGGGATAAGCTCACGGGGATCCCTGGTCTAAGGGGATATACCGGAGGCGACTCACTTCACAGGGAGTAGAGTCCTAAGGCTGGGAAGATAGAGAAGATGGTGGTATTGAAGAAGACCAAGATGGCGATCCTGGTCTTCCATCGCTACTACTTATACAGATACTCGTGGGCTTTCAAGCGCCGCTTCAAACTATCCTAGCCAATAGCGTAAGTAGAGCAAACCCTAGTACAGCTATCCTAGGAATGAGTCACATCGAGTCATGATCCGATCCGTTATCGTACACAATCACATGCGCCGGAGCTTACCTGGCTGACTGATCCAATAAGTCCATGACGATATACTGCTGACGTGGTGTCATCCCCGAGCGTCAGTGTCCACTTCCGGGCCGAAACGTAACATATCTTGTGCATTGGGCCAAAGACCAGCTCGTCCTCAGCCACGTCCTCTATCTTGCGTAGCCGTGGGGATGGTCCGCATGGAATAACAGCGTGGTGGTAAGAGAAGAAAGCTTTCCCAGAAACGAGTCGACGACACACATTCCCACGCCACAGATTAAGCCTTTGCTCAACACGATGTATCATATTCTCTCTCACACCGCCGTGTGTCTCTTAGGTGCAGGCCGACAGGAAGGAGTCTGTCTCACACCTTACTCCTGCCTGTGCTCCCACTTCCACCCCTCATCTGGCCTCCCCAGACTCTCCCTTTCAAGCCCCTCTCCCATCCTCACTCGTGGTCAAGACGCGGCAGATGATGCACTGGGACGAAGCCCCGTGCAGCAAGATATGTTTTCTTTTTTTTTTTTTTTCCTTTTTTTTTTCCCGCTCAACCTGAACGTAGCAGGCCATTGCCGCCGCCTCGTGCACGCAAGCTGCCTCCATTCGTCCCCGCCCCCAACACGCCGCCCCAACATGGCTCGCAACACGCCGCCACCGCCAACACGCCGCCACTGCCAACCCGCCGCGCCACCCTAACACGGCACGCAAAACCTTCGACCCAATATAAGATAAGTTCTTTTTGTTTCTTTTCTTTTTTTTTCCCGCTCACCCTGGACGTTGCAGGCCATTTGTGCACGTGAGCTGCCTTCATTCGTCCCTGCCCCAATACGCCGCCACTGCCAACCCGCCACGCCGCCCCAACACGGCACACAAAACCTTCGACCCAATGTTTAAGATAAGTTCTTCTTTTTTTCCCGCTCACCCTGGACGGACGTTGCAGGCCATTCGCGCACGCGAGCCACCTCCATCCTGCCCCGACACCCCGCCACCGCCAACTCACTTCGCCACCCCAACACGGCGCGCAAGACCTTCGCCGATCGAATAAGATAAGTTCTTTTTTTGTTTTCTTCTTTTTGTTTCCTGCTCACACTGGACATTGCAGGCTTTTCGTGCAGGCGAGCCACTTCCATCCCGCCACCGCCAACCCACTGCGCCGCCCCAACACGACATGCAAGACCTCCACTGCCAACCCACCACCACGCCGCCCCCAACACGGCAGGCAACGCCCCGCCACCCCTAACCCCCCACGCCACCCTGACACGGCGTGAACCCTGCCATCCGCCGACTCACGGCACGCCGACCCAACACGGCACGCCAAGACCCCGCTGACCCGCCACGCTGCCTCAACACGACGCGTAAGACCCCGCTGACCCGCCACGCCCCTTCAACGCGGCACGCAAGGCCCCAGCCACCACTGACCCCCACGCCACGCTGACATGGTGCGCAACACCCCAACCCTGCTGCACTGTGCTGTTCTTCCAATAGACTAGTTCCTTGTATTTATTTAATTCCAATTAAATATTATTATTGTTATTGTTATGATGATTGCAATTTATTATTATTATTATTATTATGCTGCTGCTGCAAATATGTGTGCTGGTGGCCTAATGTGATTTGGTCAAATATACAATGACTAATCATATGACTAATCATATGACTGACACTTAATTGCCATTTTAATCAACTTGTTGAACTTGTGAACTGGTCCTGCTGGCTGGTCATCGCTCAGTAAGGAGATTGTTGAAGATTTGACATGGCCTGGGAACTGGTCAACTTGCTAACTTTGGCTAACTTTTGGGGGTTGTACCAGCTGGTACCAATGAAGAAAGTTACATGTCAAAACACTGATGTCTCCTTATGCATTGTCCTTTTTCTTCGTCAAAAAAAAGATGGGAAACTACAACTGGTCCAGGACTACCAGAAGGTCAACTCATTCACCATGCATAACCAATACCCCCTACCACTCATACAAGATCTCATCACAGACTTGGGTAATGCGGACATCTACACTAAACTTGACGTCCACTGGGGGTATAACAACATCTGCATCAAAGAAGGCAATGAGGAGAAGGCTGCCTTTAAAACACATTATGGGTTCTTTGAACCACTAGTTATGCCCTTTGGCCTCACCAATGCACCAGCCACCTTCCAGGCCATGATGGACTACATATGCAGTCCCACCATCCTCAAACATGAAGCATTGGGCACCACAATCCAGGTGTACATGGACAACATTGGCATCGCATCCCAAAAATGGCAGAGCCAGCCACACTGCAGCCATACATGACATCCTCCAAATTGCAAGGGACCATGACTTGTACTTCAAACCAGAAAAGTGTATCTTTGGCACTCCATTAATTGATTACCTGGGGGTAATCCTTGAAAAGGGGGTAACTCGCATGGACCCCATCAAAGTCACCAGCATTCACAACTGGCCAATGCCCACCACAGTCAAACAGGTCCAATCGTTTCTCAGCTTCTGCAACTTCTACCACCTCTTCATCAAAGGATTTGCCACACATGCACACCTGCTAAACAGGCTGACAAGAAAAGACATGGAGTGGCAATGGGGCCAAGCAGAAGAAGATGCCTTCACAAAGCTCAAAACTCTGGTTACAAGTGAGCTGGTGCTTGCACACCTGGACCTCAAGGAACAATTCAAGATGGAGGTGGACACATCAGATTTCATGACCTCGAGTTACTAGTGATCGTTAAAGCCTTTCACCACTGGCAACCCCTGCTCGCAGGATCCCTGCACAAGACTAAGGTGTTTTCTGACCATCTCGACCTACAGTATTGGCGATCCCCACAACATATAAGCAGACACATCGCAAGGGAAGTACTGGAACTCTCTGAATATGACTTCGAGATTCACCACATCAAGGGTACCGCAAATGGAAGGGCAGATGCACTGTCCCAATGACCAGATTATGACCAAGGGGATAATGACAACAAGGACGTAGTGGTCCTCCCCAATGCACTCTTCATATGAGCCACTCAGGTTGAGGCAGTAATACCGACAACCCTAACAATAGGACCTGAAGAAATGGAGAAACTGGACACGATGTATTACATCAGGAAAACCCATGTTTTACTTATTCCCACTTTTTGTACTTTTCTGTTCTTTTCAGAAAACAAGTGGAAAAAGTAAGAAAAAGAAATCCCTCTTTCTTTTTTTTTACTTGCTGAACTGCTAAAAAAAGTACAGGATAAGTAGAGTACAAAATGACCAAAAATGGACAAAATAAACTGACCAAAGATGGAAATATCAGACCAAACTTTATTTTTTGGTCCGAAAATTACCATATATAGTAATAAATTGGACCAAAATTTCAAAAAAAAAATCGGACCAAAATCCAAAATTTTCCCCAGAAATATGCCTAAAAAGTATAAAAAGTACAGAAAAGAAGAGGGGATTTCTTTTTGCAAGTAGTTGGTGCTTTTCTGAAAGGGTCCTTTATTTCCTTGCTGAAAGTGATAAAAGAACAGAAAGTATGAATAAGTAAAACATGGGTTTTCCTGATGCTTCTCAACTCACACTCTACAAAGTCAAATAACCTCCGTCTCATAGCCTCATGCTGTGGTGTGGACGTGCCAAAGATGTCTGTGAGGCATTGTAGGTATTTGGACCACTCATTGTATTTGGAGTCAAAGGGATCTAGAGACTTCCAGGAGTCATGCATTGAAGGGGCTACGTAATGGACAATTGCCTCAGCATGCTGTTGGTCCATGAGCCCACAAGTGTCTGCGTATGCTTCAAACCCTTGTATGAACTCCTTGAAGTTGTCATTACAGCCTGAATAGTACATCTTGAGTGGATGGGGAGAGTTGGTGGTCCAAAAAATGGGGCCTGTGTGTTACGATTTTCTCTCATCGTGTCCCTTCTCATGTGACTCCTGTACTTTTATGATATGATCTGATGTCTCGCGCTTCTCAGCTTCTGTCTTGCACCCTGTGCCTCGGCGATACAATGGCCAGTTTTACGTTCCATTTCATCCGCTGACCATTCCTGAGTCACGCGTTGCCCCGCGGGATTCTCTTGTACTACTTTTGACTTGTCCCTTTGTTTACGCTTTAGGACTCTTGACTCACAATTGCGCCATGTGTTTGCCTTTGCAAACACCCTGTACTAGTATATAAGTCACGCCCTGCCTAGCTTGTACAGTAGACTTGACTTCTTGTGTAATACCACATCGTCTTTGCCTCACAAACGACCCTCAACTCGCCTCTGCGCTTGAGTCATTGCTTTTGCTCACCTTTGCACCTGAGCCTTGCTCTTCTACTATTGTCCTCGGTTCCAGGGAAACCGAGCGATACTTGTGCATCACTGAACTGAGTCTTAACCGACTCGCGCGCTTCCGATCCCATTGACTTAACACGGTACACGTCGTACCTAACGCCCCTGTGGTGGCATTACATTAAGTCAAGTCTCTCACAGTGGCGACTATTCACAGCCGCAGCTGATCCCAGTTCCAAGCAGAATACATCGACCGATACAGCGACAACGAGCTCTCCGATAAAGTTAAAGGAGCAGTCGTCTGGAAAGAACACGAAGGAGTGGAAGGCTATTTCCTCTTCCACCCACACACTCAGAAGTACCGACATGTCCACTACCTTGAGGACTTACAACAGTGGGCGTACATTGACTACTCGGCAAAGAAAGGCCAGTGGTACACTATTAGCATTGTACCCCAAGCTCTCGGCATTGGACCCCTGCAAACACACACCACCTCAGGCATTGACATCGACAATCCAAACTCCCCAAGCATCCCCGTCCCAACAACAAATTTACCCCTCATCAACCCAACGACACACTTTCAGATCCATGCCATGTCCCAGACGCAACAAGCTTCGGCTAGTACGACCCTCACCAGCGGTGGAGCTGGAGGAGGAGGACCCTCTGGAGCATCAGGCTCAGGAGGAGGAGCACCAAATCCGCCTAGTGGCGGCGCCCCAGTACCACCTGGTGGCGGTGGTGGTGGTGGTAGTGGTGGTGGTGGTGGTGGCGGTAGTGGTGGCGGTGGCGGTGGCAGTGGCAGTGGCGGTGGTGGTGGCGGTGGTGGTGGCGGTGGTGGTGGTGCTGCACCAGTAGGAGCCGCACCTGCGCCCAGGAGGAAATGGACGACTTGGGGGAAACCCTCCCCCCGAGTTCACGGGAGCAAGAGACAAGAGAAAAGCCTTCCTGCTCATGTTTTAGTTGTACAAGGGGATGAACCCCACCATTGAGCAGCTCACCGTCCCCTCCTCTTGAGCTATGACATTTTTGTTGTACATCCGGGGCCCATTAGTAAACGACTGGGTAGCAGAACAGGCGCAGTGGTTAGACGACCAGATTGGAGCCGGAGTTAACCGCAATAACGAGGTCCTGTGGACTACAATCAGGGATCAGTTCATGCAAGCCTACACCGACACCTCAGAACAGACCAACGCGCGCAAAGCCCTTCAAACCCTCGCTATGAAGGGAGGAGACATCAACACCTACGTCGCAACTTTCCAAAATCTCGTCACGAAAGTGGGGTACAACCCCGACAAAGCCACAACACTAGAACTGTTTCAGGATGGGCTACCCAATCAGATCGCCTTGGCAAAGGAAAGCCGCAATGAAAGAAGGGTGGACAAAGCCAGGACCAGTGGGTCCAAGCCCTCAAAGGAACTCGTGACCCCAACGCCATGGACGTTGGACACACCCAAGCCTCCGTGGCCCTCACTGACACCAACAAAGCTCAACTTCAAAAGGAGGGACAATGTTTTAGATGCCGCGTGCAGGGGCATATCTCGCGTAACTGTCCTCAAAAGGGCGTGCGAGTGGCTGCCACTACATCTGCCATGGAGCCAACCCCTGTGCCCTTGTGATCATCAGCCACGACTTCCTCGAGTTCAAGTTTACCAACTCCCGCCGTCTCTTCTTTCGCCATACAATCTAGTTGCATACTATCAAATGAAGAGCAGGCGGATCTACAGATTGCAGCAATGAAGGCACAAACCCAGGAGGTGCGGGACCTCATGGTGGAAAAGTTATTCGGACGAGAGGATTTTCTCAACACTTGAACCCGGCAGCCTGGGCTAGAGCATTAAACTTGAACGTGTACACTAGCAGATACCAATCTATGCAAATTCCAGTCCTTTTCAAATCTGCACACGCAACGGCCGAACGACAAGTCCTTATCAACTCTGGAGCTACCAACAATTTCATATGCTCCTCGCTTCTGAAACGACTCCAAATTGGGACACAGGACATTACCCACCCGATCCGCATTTGGAATGTAGATGGCACCCACAACCAAGATGGTGTGATAATGCAATACACGGACCTCACCGTGCGAACGGGGAAAGAAGAGAGGATGCTTTGCTTCCTGGTTACTAACCTGGGAAGGGACGAAGTGATCCTGGGGTACCCTTGGTTTACGGCTTTTGAGCCAGCAATCAAATGGGGAGACGCAATGTTGAACGAGGAGTTTCAACTGGTTGTGGTCTTGAGTCTTCACTTGTCAGACAAAGCCACGCCCATGGAAGCTTCCATTCGGGCATTGGAGACGTATGAACTTGACAAGGAAGTGTGGGAGCAGCTCGTGAATGATGAGCAGGAGCCTCAAATCACATTTTTGCGCAAAACCATGACCGCCTCCAAATTAGCACAGCAGGAAGCGGCAAAGAAGAAGGAACGTACATTTGAGGAGATGATCCCAGAGGAGTATAGATGTCATCGTAAAATTTTCGATGAAGAGGCGTCTCACTGATTTCCCCCCTCCCGCCCATGGGATCACGCAATAGACCTCCTCCCTAACACCCCCGCCTCGCTAGACTGCAAAGTCTACCCCGCTCGTGCAAAATGAACAGGAGGCCCTGACCGCCTTCCTCGCCGAACAACTCGAAAAGGGGTACATCCGTCCCTCCAAATCGCCATACGCATCCCCCTTCTTCATAAAAAAGAAAGACGGGAAACTCCGTCCGGTCCAAGACTATTGATGACTGAACGACCTTACTGTCCGCAACCACTATCCACTCCCCCTTATCCCTGGACTCGTCGATTGAATACGCAATGCGCATCTATATACAAAGCTCAATATTAAGTGGGGGTATAACAATGTATGAGTTAAGCCAGAAGACGAGTGAAAAGCTGTGTTCAAAACCAACCAGGGGTTATACGAACCCCTTGTTATGTATTTTGGGCTCACTAACTCCGCCTCCACGTTCCAAGCCATGATGGACGCGATCTTCCGCCCCCTTGTCCTCACCAACGAAGTAATCGTCTACATGGACGACATCCTGATCGCCACCCCCCTTGACTATCCCCATCACCGCGCTATCGTGCACAAAGTTCTTCGCCTGTGCGAGGAACACAACCTCTATATCAAACTGGAGAGATGTGAGTTTGAAGTACTAGAAGTGGAGTACCTCGGATTGATAATCGGCCATGGGAACCTGCGGATGGACCCCGTTAAAGTACAGGGCATCTGGGAATGGCCAGCCCCAAGAAGTCTCCATGAAGTACGTGTATTCATCGGCTTCTGTAACTTCTACCGATGATTCATCCACAACTTCTCCGCACTTGCACAACCCTTGCACAACCTTACTTGCAAGGATACACCATGGCATTGGGGGCAAAGAGAACAAGATGCCTTCAATAACGTCAGACACTGCATTGAATGAGAACCCATGTTGTTATTCCCCGACCTCACAAAGCCGTTCGAACTGGAGGTCGACGTGTCCAATGTCACCATTGGGGCTGTACTTAATCAACTTGGCCCGGATCAAAAACTACACCCTGTCGCGTTCCACTCTGAATCTTTCAGTCAAGCGGAACGCAACTATGACATCTACGACCGGGAATTATTGGCTGTTGTCAAAGCCCTACGCGCATGGCGCACGTACCTAGTTGGCTCCCCCCATAGGATCATCATTCACACCGACCACGCCAATCTCCAGTATTGGAAGGAGCCTAGAAAAATCAGCCGATGAGTAGCACACGAATTCCTGGAGCTTTCAGAGTACGACTTCCTCCTGAAACACATCTCCAGAGTCAGGAACAGTCGCATGGATGCCTTATCGCGAAGAGCGGACTATGCAGCCCATGAAGAGGACAACAACGACGTTATTGTCCTCCCTGCAGAATGCTTCCTTCGAGCGACGGAAATGTCTATGCATGATATGGACATTTGGACCCAGATATTGCAAAACCTTGACGAGAAAGACGTATTGCGATGGGTTGAGCCCCATAACCTGAGGAAGGTGGGGGGGCTATGGTGGAAGAACAACGCACCAGTTGTCGTGGGGGACAATGACCTTAAACGGGGGTAATCACCTTTTTCCACAATACACCAGTGATGGGACACCCCGGAATCGCAAATACCTACGAACTGTTACGACGCAACTACTGGTGGCCCAACATGCGCAAAGACGTAGAAGACTACATCAAGGGATGCGCGACATGCCAGGCAAACAAGATCAACCCCCACCGACAAAAGCCACATCTATTTCCCATTACTACAGACCCAAACACTGAACCGTTCAAAGTCATCGCCATGGACTTTATCACCAAACTTCCCCCGTCAAACGGATACGACTCCATACTCACTATTACCGACCACGACTGCTCGAAAGCCTCGATCTTCATCCCTTGTAATGAGTCAATCACTGCAGAAGGAGTAGCACGGCTTTACCTCCACCACATATACCCATATTACGGCATTCCCCGGAGAATCATCACAGACTGAGACCCCTGATTCACCTCCACCTTTATGACCAATCTCTGCAAGGTCCTGGGCATTCACCAGAACATATCCTCCGCTTACCACCCTCAGACTGATGGACAGTCAGAGCGAACAAACCAGTGGTTGGAACAGTATCTTCGGCATTGGAGCAACGTGCAGCAGGACAATTGGGCCAAGGCCTTACCAGTCGCCCAATTTGCACACAATGCCTGGCCTAATGTGACCACAAAGGAATTGCCCTTCTCACTAATCATGGGGTGGGAACCACGCACCATGTGGACGCCAAAACCCACATCATCCCCATCTGTCAAGCAATGCCTGGAAGACATGGTCATCAGACAGCAGCACGTGCAAGACTGCATCAAACACGCACAAGACCTGATGGGAAGATGGGGCAAAACACAGTTTATCCCCTATCAGGAGGGTGCAATGGTCTGGTTGGAGGGAACGAACCTCCAGACCTTCTACCCCACCGCAAAACTTGCCCCAAAGTGTCACAGCCCGTTCTGAGTGAAACGAGTTCTCTCGGACGTCTCGTACAAACTAGAGCTTCCAAGCACGTGGAAGATACATCCAGTCTTCCATGCGAACCTCCTTACGCCATATAAGGAGACAGAACTACATGGCACAAACTTCACGTGCCCACCTCCTGATCTGGTTGATGGAGAAGAAGAGTTCAAAGTGGAGCGCATCTTACAATCCCAGTCCCACAGACGAGGGTGCAAACTTCAGTTCCTTGTTCAATGGAAGGGCTTCCTGATAAGCGATAGCACATGGGAATCCATGGAAAACGTCCGACACACGCCTGACCTCATTGCTGACTTCTACCACCTAAATCCTACTGCCGAAGGGGCTGGATGAAAGATATAAAGTGCATCCCATTAGCACAACATTCACCCCGTCCCCATTTCTCGTGTTCCATCATGACTACCACCCCAATTGTCTCTACCATCCAAACTCGCCACTCCGTCAAGATTATTCTCAAAAATCTGACTGTCCCTTCACAGGACTTTGGTGTCCCCTCCAAGCCAGAGGGTCGTACGCCGTATTCTGTCATCCCTGACTCACCTCCCCTCCCCATCCTGGCACTTGCTACTACTGCTCTTGCTGCGCTGGTTGAAAAGCCCACACCACCTGTTGAGTCACCCAAGTCCCCTGAGCCATTGCAACCCATGCCCATTGTCGTCCCCTTCTCCGTTGACATGCCAGTCACTGTCCACGTACCAGCCACGCCCACCTACCCACCCGAAACCACTGTTGCCCTGACCCCACCACTGCCGTTGTCACCTCCCGCCATCCTCGCAGCCCATGTCCCTATTCCACCATTCCCCGTGGGAATGGACCATACTTTCACACCCATCCCCCAGACCCGGGTTGTCGAGCCCATCCCCGCTCTTGCCCTCCTAGACGATGAGGAGGACAAGGAGAACAGTGACCCCAGCATCCCTTTTTTCTCAATGACCCTGCCTCCCCCACCTTCTTCCCGCTCTTGGTTGGGGAAACAGGCAGTCCTAAGCAAACCGCACAATATATCTATTACCGACACAACTACCAGGAGGTTGTCGGGACCATGGGCAAGGGGCATCCCTGTTATGCCTCGCAGGTCTTTCTAAACGAAGTCTATACCGGTCAGCTGGCACAACACCTTACCGACAATCAGCTAAACATGTTCCACCCCCACGATCCCCACACCATCGTCCTGAATGAAATCCTAATCAAGCTCCATAATCCCCGCCTGCATGCGGATATCTCCCATCTCCGCGAATATCTTATGCGACAGGATGCGATCCGTACTCGCCAGTCGGATATCCATCAACTGGAGATGGAACTGACGCGAGACCAGTTCCACCTCGACATGGATTTCTCGTCCGTCCGGAAGTGTCTCCAGTACACTTGGGCCATCCCTCTCATCGCAGACAAGTACGCTGAGCTTCACGCGAAGCCGGTGTGTCCACAAGGCTCACCGGAGCCCACCCCCCTTGCGCCCCGTGATGCTGGACCTAGTGAGATGCCCCGTCTTCAGGGGGAAGGCGGTGGGCGTCGGCGCAAGTGTTTCCAGTGTAAGTCAACAGAACACTTGGTAGCTCAATGTCCGGAGCGACAGGCAAGGGAGCCATGCCAGTGGTGCAGGAGTCGAGCTCACAGGCTCAATGTTTGTCTTATCTGCCACCTTTCCCCTATGACGCCCGTGCACACAGACCCTGACAGTTGCCCATGATGGTGTGGCAAGTGCTTGAGGTACAACGCCACTCACAAGGAGATCAAATGTCCCATGTACGAGATGTGTTGGGACTGTGGAGAAAGGGGGCGGTTTATGTTCCTGTGACGGCATACATGCCCGTGCACTCCCTCCCCTGTGCCACCTAACATCCCCGCCAAGGAGGACTATGCGTATACCAGTGACTAGTCAAAGTCGTGGCAACTTCAATTCTGAAGGGGGGGTAATGTTACGATTTTCTCTCATTGCATCCCTTCTCATGTGACTCCTGTACTTTTACGATACGATCTGATGTCTCACGCTTCTCAGCTTCTGTCTTGCGCCCTGCGTCTCAGCGATACAATGGCCAGTTTTACATTCTGTTTCGTCCGCTGACCATTCCTGAGTCACGCGTCGCCCCACGGGATTCTCTTGTACTACTTTTGACTTGTCCCTTTGTTTACGCTTTAGGACTCTTGACTCACAATTGCGCCATGTGTTTGCCTTTGCAAACACCCTGTACTAGTATATAAGTCACGCCCTGCCTAGCTTGTACAGTAGACTTGACTTCTTGTGTAATGTAACGCCACCACTGGTGTTAGTCCGACTTGGACTGTGAAAGGGCGTTCACGACTTAGCGAAATATATTCTTGAAGTCACGTGATCTGTGGTCACGCATCTGTAAACGCAACTAGGTGTTCAGAGCTGTTCAGAGCTGTTCGGAGTGTCCTTGAACAGCTCCGAACAGCTCTGAACACCTACTGCGTTTACAGATGCGAGATACACGGCGCTTAAGGTGGGGCATGTGATCCTGTTCTGTACACTAGGGCAAACTGTGCCACTAGGTAATCCGATGATCGAAGAAGCCGACTTGCACGAAGGGGCAAGCGAAACACGTGTGACAGAGATGAGGCGGAAGTGGTGATTGAAGAAGACCAAGATGGCGTATCTTGGTCTTATTGAGCCACTATTTATACATGAATGAGGACACTTTAAAGCTCCCCTTGAAACCGTACGACGAACAGCATAAGTAGCTCGAACCCTACTATCGCTATCCTAGGAGTGAGTCATGCCACATCGGCATGTGATACTACCATCCGCTTACTGATCTACTAAGTCCATGACGTATTACGACTTACTAAAGGAGTCATCACCGTATAGTAAGTGTCCACTTCAACGAGTTGTGACATCACCCCCTTTTCAGCCGCGACGACCACGGCGCCGGGGGGCTGCAATTCCTCCCAACCATCCCTCCTGGACCGACTCTACTCGGTTATGAATGTCCGCCATTTCCAACCTGAACTTGGAGCGCGCAACGTCTCCTTGAACTCCACCCAGCGCCTGAGAGAGGGCCATGAGCCGATGCTCGAGACGCTCAGCTTCCTTCCGCAATGATCGGAATCTGTGCAACTCAGCTTTAAGCCCCACGTCCTTCAACTCGTTCACCGCCGTATCGAGGCGGTGCTGGTTGGCGTGTCCGGCAGCGAGGGCTTGAACCTCGAGCTCCGTGTAGTACGGCTTGCCTTGCTCCCGGACTTGCGGCTCCGCGTAGAGGGGTTTGGAGAACATCTTGTCGCTGTCCGCGGCAAGTGCGAGGACAAGCGGGTCCAGGGTCATGATGACCTGGACGTAAGGCGCTTGGGTGGTGACCCCTTGAGAGTCGGTGATGGGGAAATGGACGAATTTGTCCCCTCGGTTGTGCACATAGCCATAGGGGGTGAATCGAGAATCGGAAAGCCGGCGGTCAAGCACGGCTGTGTGGTGTGATACGGATGGGAGGTCGGGGAGCCCTGGTAGAGGGGGCGGCTGATGGTGTCGAGTGTGTACAGTGTTTCACGGGGGTGATCAGAGTCGGTGGTGGAGATAATGAATGGGTGCTCAGCTGGGTACCATTCCTTCAACTCCCGCTCAGGTTGCTCTTGGATTTGGCGCGCATCATCGCGTCGAACGACTTCCTCCTCTCCAGGATCCTCGTTCTCCTTGTCGCTGCTTGCGCTAGCTGCTCGAGCCACCATCGTGCTGCTACTCCCCTCCACTCCTCCCATCTCCGCGTGTTCAGGTTCTTGGAGATTGTCGACCCAGTACTCCACTCGAACCGGGAGAGGTCCCAGTGAGGCAGTCGCACAGTCTCGGAGAGCTGCGTGAAGCCGATCAATTTCGGCCTGTGTATAGGGCGTGGCGTTGAGACGCTGGCCATCGGTGCTGAGCATCCAGTAAGTGGCAGGGGTGTTGGGGTTGTCGAGGTCTTCGATGGCGGCGAGGTTGTTGACCGCTGCGGTGAGCTCTTCGTGGGTGAAAGACCCCCTGAGGCGGGGAGCCGCATGGGAGGAGTAGGTGGAAGAGGGAAGGGACATTGTTGATTGAGTGAGGAGTCCAGGTTGGGAGGATGGGGTAAACTTAGCGTCGTTGGGTTCACTTATATAGGTTTTGAAGGCGGTTGAACTCCGTTCGTACTCCGCTATTGCTTCTGCGGCGAATATGTCAGCCTTGTTGACCCACTGATTCTCCGAGTCGGGGTAACCCTTCCATTTCACGAGGTACTGAAGCTTCCGACTTCTGCCGAAGTGCCATGAGTCTAGAATTCGTTTGACTTCGTACTCTTCTTCGCTGTCAATTAGATCCGGTGGCAGGCGTTGAAAGTTTTCCCCATGCAAAGGCGTCTCGCGATAAGGTGTGAGTAAATCGATGTGAAATATGGGGTGAATACTCCACTGCGTGGGAAGTTCGAGTTCGTAGTTGACGGGTGACAGCACCTGCGTGATTTTGAAGGGCCCATGTCGTCGCGCCACGAGTTTTGCCGTGGGTTGATTGGTTCGGAGATGACGTCCTTCAAGCCATACTTGGTCTCCTATCCGGTACTTGGGCGTATCTCGGTGTTTGACCCATAGTGACTGGGCTTTTCGGATAAGGTCCTGAGCTTCTTTCCGTGCTTCTCAGAACTGTTGAAGTTGCGTGAGTACCTGAGGAATGGGGGAGGGCTTATCGATCCAATCTGCACGCGGATCGTATCCCATCATGAGTGAAAACGGGGACTTCTTTGTTGCCTCGTGTGGCCAATTGTTGTGCGCGAATTCCGCCATAGGTAGAAATCACGCCCAATTATCTTGACGCTCGTTGGTCCAGAACCTGAGATACTGCTCTAGCCACTGATTGGTGCATTCAGATTGTCCGTCCGTACGGGGGTGATAAGCCGTGGATATGTTCTGATGGATTCCCAAGATCCGACATAGCTCGCGCGTGAACTTTGACGCGAAGCGTGGGTCATGGTCACTAATAATTTTCGTGGGTAGTCCGAATCTCCGGAATACGTGGGTGACGTACAGGGCGGCGGTTTCCTCTGCAGATATTTCCTCGTTACAGGGAATGAAGACGGAGGCCTTGGTGCAATCGTGGTCCGTTACTGTAAGTATGGAGTCATACCCCTGCGATATCGGCAGTTTAGTAATAAAGTCAAGGGCTATGACTTCGAACGGCTTAGCGTCGGTTATTGGAGTGATGGGCACTAGTGGCGCTCTCGTTGGACGGTTGTTGACTTTGTGGCATTGGCATTCCGTGCATCCCTGGACGTACTCGGTCACGTGTTTCAGCATTTGCGGCCACCAGTGAGATCGTTCGATGATCCTTAACGTTCTCTTGATTCCTGGGTGGCCGTATACCGGGGGGTTGTGATGGTTGGCTATGATAGTGCGAATTGCGTCTAACCCCCCCGTGACCACCCTTGCTTTTTGTCGATACCACACCCCGGCAATATTCTTGAGTTTGTGCAGGTCTATCCAGGGACGTAAGGTGTCCTCATCTTGTTCGTGGTCTTTGGGTGCTTGCAACGTCAGGGTTCGTATGAATACCTTTTCGGGTAGTACTACGATTCCTTCGTTGTCTCTCTCCCCTTTGTCGTAATCCGGTCTTCTGGACAGTGCGTCTGTGCGTCCGTTGTTGGTCCCTTTGATGTGATGAATCTCGAAGTCGTATTCCATGAGTTCGAGAACTTCTCGGGCTACGCGACGACTTATCTTTTGGGGTGACTTCCAGTGCGTGAGGTTGAGGTGGTCGGAAAAGATTTTGATTTTGTGCGGTGAGCCGGCTAGGAATGGTCTCCAGTGTCGAAGTGCTTTGACGATGGCTAGGAGTTCTAAGTCGTAGATATCGTAGTTACGTTCTGCTTCGTTTAGGGTGGAGAAGAAATAGCCGACGGGGTGTCGTTTCCCGTCTTTCTTCTTCTGTAGGAGTACTGCACCTACTGCGTATCCTGACACGTCTACTTCGAGTTCAAATTGGTCTGTCAGGGTGGGGTGTGCGAGTACGGGTTCACTGGTGACTAGTCGTTTAAGGGTTTGGAAGGCTGTTTCTTCATCCTTGCCCCAGGTCCAGTCGGTATCTTTGCGTGTGAGTTTGTTGAGTGCTCGCGCGTGCGTGGCAAAACCGCGAATGAAGAGGCGGTAAAAATTGCAGAAGCCCAGGAAGGAGCGTACGTCGCGTACCTTTGTGGGGATGGGCCAGTTGCGTATGCCTGCAATTTTAATGGGGTCCATGCGAGTTACCCCCTTTTCAAGGATTACCCCCAGGTAATCCATTCGCGGTTGGTGGAATTGGCATTTCTCCAACTTGAAGTAGAGGTCGTGGTTGAGGGTGATCTGCAGGACGGCGCTGACTGCGTCAATGTGCACCTGTAGGCCTGCTTCTTCACTTGTGGCTATGCCGATGTCGTCCATATAGACCCGTATGACTGTCCCACGGGCGTTGTAGTAGGGGATGATGTCGCCGAAGATGTCGTTCATCATATTCTGAAAGGTGGCTGGGGAGTTGGTGAGTCCAAAGTACATGACGAGGGGTTCAAAGAGTCCGTGTTTCGTTTTGAAGGCCGCCTTGGGTTCGTCGCCTTCCTTGACTCCTATGTTGTTGTATCCCCATCGCACGTCGAGTTTGGTATAGATGCGTCCGTTTCCCAGGTCGTTGATGAGCTCCGACATGAGTGGTAGTGGGTATTGGTTACGTACAGTGCATGCGTTGATCTTTCGGTAGTCCTGGACTGGGCGTAGTTTGCCATCCTTCTTTTTGATGAAGAAGAAAGATGAAGCATATGGCGACTTTGAGGGACGTATGTAGCCCATTTTGAGCTGTTCGTCCAACCACTTGTGCAGTTGTTCGTCTTCGTCTTGTGACATGGGGTAGACCTTGCAATCGATGCTAGCTGGTGTGCCTGGTTTAAAGTCGATGGCGTGATCCCATGGTCATGATGGTGGGAACTGATGAGATGCTTCCTCATTAAATATCTTGGCGAAGCGTTGATATGGTTCAGGGAGGACTGCCGCCACGGTGTTCTGGTTAGCGGCAATGGCTAGTTTGGTGGCCGTGGTACATATTTGGCATTCTTCTTCCAATTCTTGCACTATGCTTTCTGCTTCGTCGTGGGTGATGGCACTCGCAATAGTGATCTGCGGTTTTGTCGGGTCGATGGAGCGAAGTACTATGGGTAGTGCGTCTTCGTGGATGGTGGCGTGAGCCCAGCTGATGGTTGGTTCATAGGTTGCGAGCCATGGGTAACCGAGGACTAAGTCTTCGTTTCCGATGTCCGTGACCAGGAACCTCATGACTTTGTTAACTCCTCTTGTCTGGACGTCGAGGTCAACGAAGTGAGTGATGGACCCAGCTTTGTTCTCAGTATTATCTATGTTCCATATTTTCTTGGGTCGCTCGAGAGCTTGTAGCCCGAGACCCATACGTTTCGCAAATGCAGGTCTTATAAAGTTGTCGGTGGCTCCTGAGTCAACGAGCCCTTTTATGTCGGCCATGGAGTAACTGGTGCGAATCGAGACTGGAATTCGAAGCGAACGGTAGCGAGTCATGATTACAGAGTTACAATTAACTGCCCTCACCCAGGCTGATGGGTTTAGGTGTCCTGAAAACCCTCTTGGGTCCATAGGTCTTTGAATATGAGGTCCTTGACCTCATCACTGGCCCCCCGTATGGTGTCCATCCATCCCTTGGCTTGCTCTTCAGGGGTTGCTTCAGCACGGCGCGCGGTGGTTGATTCCTGACTATAGTAGTCAGTATCCGCGCTTCGACTGGTGCTGTTACGTGGCTGGTACAGCTGCCGCGGTTTCCTAGGTCGCATACAATCTCGTGAGAAGTGGCCAGGGTTGTTGCAGTTGTAACAGATCACTTCCCTCATGTCGCGGCGCTGTCCACCTCCTCTCCCTTGTCCTGGTCCTCCTCTTGGCGGGAAAGGGGGGTGTTGGTACCCTCCTCTATTTGGATCCCCTACTTCTGCGAGGCGGGCGCAAGTTCGGTTCGCCGAGGTGTCCATTGCGTTTGGGTCATAGCGTGGTGGCGGGAATCGAGGTGGTGCCCATTGTGGGGCATAGCCTCGTGATTGATTAGGTCGGGGTTGCGGTGCGTTTCGTGGGGTGATTGTGTTGAGGCCTAGCCTTGCACGTAGGTGGATATATTGCTTTTTGCCGTCGTAGTGCGGCGTCTTTCCACTCGTTGAAGGTCTGGGGGTCATCGAGCTCGTATATTTTCGTGAACAGGGCTCTCGGGAGTCCCGCCGTGAATCGATCCAATGGTGGCGAGCCAGCACCGGCTGGAGATGGCCAACGTGATGGAGCGTATTGAGGACAAGGTGGGCACCATGGTTGACTATGAGCTGGCATGGAAGAAGACCCGAAGGGGGCACAAAACCACACAACAGCCACAGCATATGCAGATTAGATGTAATGCTCCACCGGATGTTCTTCTAGCAGCACGGGCTCTAGGCAACAACAGCGACCTAATGATCACAGAGGATGTCAAACAAATGTACACGATCGCCTACTAGCTCACAAGTGAGACGTAATAGGGTGGCCCAAAGGATGCAAAGGGCGATGAGGGCTTGCAAATGTAGATGATCCTTGGCAGACAGCGCAAGGGTAAGGAGAATGATACAAGTCTGGCAGCAAGGCAGCACACTCAGACAGGAGAGTAGAGGGCACGCAGGAAAGGAAGGGGTGCCAAGGGTTACCCCGTAAGGCCAACTAAGGACAAATACAGATGTATAAGCACCAAAGATAGCTATTAGCACAGTACCGGCAAGACAGCGCAGTACAGGCACTACAATGAGTGGTATAATCCAAGAAGTCAAGCTTAGGTCTTCAGCGACCATAAGCCCAAGTATAAGTACACATCCAAGGAGGTTTGAACCCCAGCTTGGAACTCCGAAACACTAATACAGGGATCCTAGGAATGAGTCACAACGAGTCAGGGAATATATCATAGTGGAGTCAGAGATAGCAATTGGCCAATGGCAGTAGGGCACAAAGGCATGAGTCAGAGATAAGGGACACAAGGCATACAGTCACAATCAGTATCCAATCAGAACAAGTGTAACGTCTACCACGGACGTACGCCTGACTTAGGCCTCGTTGGTCGCGGCGATCCTAAGTGGTCGGTAGAAAAGGCGATTGGTAATGGCGTCTGGATACTCAGCTGGATGAGGGGCTAGATCCCCGTTAAGTGCGATGAATGCGTGTAGGTCTTCTGCTTGTGGGACGTTGGCCGGAGGGTCCTCAACCGGGACGATAGTCCTCCACGAAGGGTGGTCGACGATGTAGATATAGCCGTACGGCTTGGCGACTCGTTCGTTGTGGTAAAGGAACACTCGATGATATTGCGATCCAACAGGATAGTCGTCCACTGCCCACGACGGGGAACTCGGGATAAGCTCACGGGGATCCCTGGTCTAAGGGGATATGCCGGAGGGACTCACTTCACAGGGAGGAGAGTCTCAAGGACAAGACGAAGAGATGGTGGTATTGAAGAAGACCAAGATGGCGATCCTGGTCTTCCATCACTACTACTTATACAGATACTCGCGGGCTTTCGAGCGCCGCTCCAAACTATCCTAGCCAATAGCGTAAGTAGAGCAAACCCTAATACAGCTATCCTAGGAATGAGTCACATCGAGTCATGATCCGATCCGTTATCGTACACAATCACATGCGCCGGAGCTTACCCGGCTGACTGATCCAATAAGTCCATGACGATATACTGCTGACGTGGTGTCATCCCCGAGCGTCAGTGTCCACTTCCAGGTCGAAACGTAACAACAAGCTATCGTATCAGAATCAAGGCACAATCAATGGGAACATATGAGTCACAAACATGAGGCAGAACATGAGGCAGTCTGGGCCGATCCAGGCACAAGCTCATCTGGATCCATCTGGTGCAGGTCTAGCCAGGTCACATGCCAGGGTCACGTGACTGGTGGGCGCTAAGGTCACATGTGCTACTCCCAATATTCCTGCAGCTTTTGAGCTCCTCCAGGTGGGTAATAGTTGTTGGGTGACTTAGCTTGTCTAATAGCGGTGTTGCGGGGCTTGACTAGGGGTGTCCGAGGGTCAGTCAAAGGCAAAACCGTAACATTAGATATGAGGAGGAAGGGTTTGGAGCATCGGGGCATTGCACCTGAGGAAGGGGTGATGTTGCAATCAGACTCATCAGTACAAAGTACGGACTCACGGGGTTCTGACTACCCTAGCATTAGTCAGGGACAGTTGTCTGGTTTATCACATGTCTCGTAGTATGGACTTGACTTATACCTAGGACAGTCGTAGTAGGGTTTGAGCTACTATTGCTACTGGGTACCTTATGTTTAGGAGGAGCTTCAAAGCTCCTCGTCAATTGTATATCTAGTGGGTAGTGCAAAGACCAAGCTCCTTAGCTTGGTCTTCTTGAATCTCTATCACCATTCTCTCTCTCCTTCTCATCTGTCTACTTCTCTCTTTCAGTCTGTTAGTATGTCTGGCCTTCATTAGGCAGACTGTTCGATGACACGTACACCTGGTGGACTTTGCCCCAGTGCTTATAGCGATCATGTTCCTGATATGGTTGTGTATCTTCATTTGCTAAGTGTTATGCCTCCACTGGCATTAGTCCGACTTGGACTTCGGAAGGGTATTCACGACTTAGCGAATGTACGCCTTGATGGTCACATGACCCAGCACTATATCGTACTAGGATCGATAGTCACTAGACGACGGTATCAAAGGGGTTGACTTGCTTGGGAACTCCTTAGAGACAAGTGATGAATGAGAGTAGGAGGGAAGAAGAAGAGAGAAGGAAGAGAGAAGGAAGAGAGACAGAGAAGAGGAAGCAGTAGATTGAAAGAAGACCAAGATGGCATATCTTGGTCTTTGCTGACTACTATTTATACAGGTATGAGGTTGCTTTAAAGCTCCCCTTGAAATGCCGAGATGAGTAGTGTAAGTAGCTTGAACCCTACTATTGCTGTACTAGTAATGACTCATGCCACATTGGCATGTGATTGTACTACTGCGCTGACCAATCACTAAGTCCATGACACATTACTACTTACTAGTAAGGGGTCATCACCATAAGTAAGAGTCCACTTCGCTCAACCACAACACTAAGTCATCTCTCCTATACCAAGCCACTCTGTTACAGCTCAAGTTGAGTATCGTTAGGACTGGCCTAACACAACAGAGAAGAAGGGAAGGGAGGAAAGGGGCGGGACTCGTAACATTACCCCCCCCATCAGACTCAGAGTCACCACGACTCCAACTAATTGCTAGTGTAAGCCCAGTCCTTGTTGATGGGTACATTAGAGGGAGTGGGAGAGGGGGAACGAGGACACCAATGTCACTTCAAAAATAAAAACCGCCCACTCTCACCACAATCTCTACACCGCTCATATAGTGGGCACTTAATCTCTTTGTTGAGTGGTGTCGTACCTCAGACACTTGCCACACCACTGAGGGTGGCTGTCCAGGTCAACATAGGCAGGTGTCATGGGGGAGAGTCAACAAATGAGGCAGACATTGAACCTGTGGGCCTGACTTCCACACCACTGACATGGCTCTCTAGCCCATTGCTCTGGGCACTGAGCCACCAGGTGCTCCATCAACTTGCACTGGAAGCACTTGGGCCTGTGTCTGCTGCCTTCCCCATGAAAGCAAGGCATCTCGCTGGGTCCAGCAGGGCAAGGGAGAAAGGGAGTGCAAGATTGAACTGGTCCCATGTTGTGTTAGGCCTGTCCTAATGATGCTCAACTTGAGTGATAACAGAGTGGCTCAGCGAGTGGAGATGACTTAGCAAATATAGATACACGACCTTAGCAGGAATGTGATCAATGCGTGCACTGGGGCAAAGTCCACCAGGCATATATGCTGCTGCATGACTTGATCTAGGAAGGCGAGTTGTGCTAATAGACTTAGAAGGAGAGAGAGCAAGAGAAGGAGGGTGGAGACGAGAATCGTGGTGATGATTCAAGAAGACCAAGCTGAGAAGCTTGGTCTATGCACTACCTGCTAATTATACAGTTGACGAGGAGCTTTGAAGCTCCTCCTGAATGTAAGGTACCCTATATGTAACGTCTACCACGGACGTTTGCCTGACTTAGGCTTCAGTTGACGCGGCGATCCTAAACGGTCTGTAGAAGAGGCGATTGGTGATAGAGTCCGGATACTCAGCTGGATGAGGGGCTAGGTCCCCGTTCAATGCGATATATGCGTGAAGGTCCTCCTCTTGAGGTACGTCAACCGGGGGTTCGTCTAGAGGGACGATGGTCCTCCAAGAAGGATGATCGACGATATAGATATAACCGTAGGGCTTGGCGACTCGTTCGTTGTGGTAGAGGAATACGCGATGATATACTGATCCGATAGGATATCCGTCCACTGCCCATGATGGGGAACTCGGGATAAGCTCACGGGGATCCCTGGTCTAAGGGGATATGCCGGAGGCGACTCACTTCGCAGGGAGGCGAGTCCTAGAGGTGACAAGACAGAGAAGATGGTGGTATTTGAAGAAGACCAAGATGGCGATTCTTGGTCTTCCACTACTACTACTTATACAGATACTCGTGGGCTTTCAAGTGCCGCTTCAACCTATCCTCGCCAATAGCGTAAGTAGAGCAAACCCTAATACAACTATCCTAGGAATGAGTCATATCGAGTCATGATCCGATCCGTTATCGTACACAATCACATGTGCCGGAGCTTACTCGGCTGACTGATCAACAAGTCCATGACGATATACTGCTGACGTGGTGTCATTCCCGAGCGTCAGTGTCCACTTCCGGGCCGAAACGTAACACTATAGCAATAGTTTTATGATCTCGCATGTTGGACTGATAATGGCAACGCCCTAGGACTAATTCCTATGCTCCCACTAACACCAACTGAGTCGTATAATTGTTTCGGGGCGTTCATGCTGCCAGGCGCCGACAAGCAATGACAGAGCTTGGGCTCAATACCGAGTTGCGAAAGAAGTCGAAATGTAAGTCGAAATGTAAGACGACTTGCAGCTCCTGCAAGTGAATGGAATGAGACTATATTTCTGAGATGATGAAACAGGAAATGACTAGAATGAAGAATACAAGCTATTCTATGTTCTCTTTTATACACCAAGATGAGTCGACGCATAAGCGAAACTAAATATAGACCTGAGCACACAAACAATGATGTGCTGGCAGGTGTGAGTCATGAGTCAGTGCGCTGGCGGGAAGTAAGAAGTATGGGGCTGAAACATAACATGAAACGTGAGGCGGATTCTAGAAGCTCAAGCTTGGCACAGTCGTCGGATCATGACAAATAGTAGCTTGAACCCTACTACAACTATCCTAGGTATGAGTCAAGTCCGTACTGTGACACATGTGATAACAAAGATAAGACGACTGTCCCTGACTAATACTAGGGTAGTCAGAACCCCACGAGTCCATACTTCATACCGATGAGTCCAATCGCAACATCACCCCTCTTTCAGGTGTGATGCCCTGATGCTCCAAACCCCTCCTCCTGATACAGGATCCATGTACGCTGTGGCTGTTGCATGGTCTTGCGCCCCCTCCTGGTCTTCTTTGTCAATTTGTAATCCACCATGGTGCCTGCCTCGTCTCAATACACTCCATCGCATTGGCCATCTCCAGTCGATGCTGACTTGCCACCACCTTGCCCTGGACTTCCCCCATGGCGGCAATGAGGTCATTGATGCACTGGTTGAGATGCTCCAGCTCTCAGTCAGTGGCACGGTAACGGTGAATCTCCACAGTGAGGGAGATGTCGTGGATGGAGGTGAGGCAGCAGTCTACACACGCGCGATCTTCAAAGCCTTCTGTGAAGAGGGCCATGTCTGCTGGCAGGTAGATGGGCTTGCCGCTGTAGTTGTAGTGGGGGGCGGCGTAGAGAGGCCAGGTGTAGACTTTGTCCGACTCATCGATGATACCCACCACCATGGGGTCAGGCCCCATGATGACTTGATGGTAGCGAGCTTTGTGCTCAACCCCGTTGGGTGAGACAATGCGAAATGGAATATAGTCCGCACCGGCGTTGTGTTTGAAGCTGCTGGGGACTTGTGTGTTGATGGTGATGACAGGTTGGTGAGTGGAAGAGCCCATTACTCCAAGGTCACGCTTGTACATGGGGGAGCCATTGGTGTTGAGTGAGTAAGGAGTCTTGCAGGGGTCATCAGTGTCTGTGGTCGAGCGAATGAGGGGGTGCGTAGCTGGATAGTCCTGGGGAGCGTCCTCCCCGAGCCCCTATTCAGCATTGCTAACAGGCATCTGTGCCTCATCTTCTGCATCCTCAGCTGCACCCTCCATATCTGCTCGTCTCTCCACTCCTTCACGATCATCTTCCATGGCCGCATGGGCCTGAATTCGGTGTGGTACTTGGACAGGTTCAGTGTTACCATGTCCATCAAGGTGTTGAACAAGGCGACCTGTTGCCGGGCCCTCGAGTAAGGCATGCTCGTCTTCTTCGCTGATGCCCGCTTCACTGGCACTAGGTTGCACATCAGGGGAGTCCGCGACCCCTCCAATGGTGGGGTCGGGGAATGCCTGGAGCACGGTGATGGCGTCTTCACAAGTGGCTGGTCCATGGGTGGTGACGAGTGCTTGAGTGACTGCGTTGATGGTGGACTGCGAGGGGAGCGAGCAGGAGGACATTGAGTGAAGGTGGGCAGGATGGGAATGTGTAGCAGAAGTTGCTGGAGAACTTAGCTCATAGTGGGCCTGTTTTATATGTGTTTCCCTTGTGGGGTTTAGCACTTTGAAGTCCCTAATGGCCTGGTTGGCAAATACCTCATTCCAATCGACCCACTGATTCTCCGAGTCAGGATATCCCTTCCATTTTACCAGGTACTGAAGCTTCCATGTTCTTCCAAATCTTCGTGAGTCTAGAATATTCTCAACCTTGTATTCTTCTTCGCCTTCTACCAGATCCGGTGGTGGGCATTGATAATTAGGCCCATGTGTGGGAGTCTTGTGATATCTGGTGAGAAGATCAGTGTGAAACACCAGGTGGATACTCCACTGTGTGGGAAGTTCCAGGTGATAGTTGACAGGGGACATCACCTCCATAACCCAAAATGGGCCATGTCTCTTGGGCGCAAGCTTTGCAGTTGGTTGGTTGGTTCATAAGTGGCGTCTTTCTAGCCACACGAGGTCACCTTCCTTGTACTTGGGCGTATCTTTGTGTTTGACCCATGACTTTTGTGCCTTGATAAGGAGTGTCTTGGCCTCTGCTCTTGCTTCTTTGAACTGATCAATTTGCAACACCACTTGAGGTATGGGCGACAGCCTATCGATCCAATCAGCATGTGGGTTGTACCTCATTAAGAGATAGAAAGGGGACTTCCTTGTGGCCTCATAGGGCCAGTTATTGTGCATGAATTCCGCTATAGGGAGGTAAGCCACCCAGTTATCTTGCCGCTTGTTGGTCCAGAAGCGGAGGTACTGTTCTAGCCACTGGTTAGTCCGTTCAGATTGTCCATCTGTTTGGGGATGGTAAGCAGTGGATATGTTCTGCGAGATTCCCAAGATTTTGCATAGTTCCTGCATGAACTTGGATGCAAAGTGTGGGTCCCTGTCGCTGATCACTTTGGAGGGGAGTCTGAACCGCAAGAAGACGTGCTTAGCGTATAGGGCGGCCATTCCCTCTGCTGTGTTTTCCTCTTGGCAGGGGATGAAGATGGTTGCCTTGGTACAGTCATGGTCTGTGATGGTGAGGATTGAATCGAATCCTTGCGATATGGGCAACTTAGTGATGAAGTCAAGTGCGATTGTCTCAAAGGGGAGCGCCTCAGGATTTGGATAGATTGGAGAAAGTGGTGCTCGAGTTGGTCAGTTATTTGCCTTGTGTCTTTGACATTCGGCGCACCCCTTGACATAGTCCAAAACGTCTTGGACAAGGTTTGGCCACCAGTACAAGCACTTTACTAATTGTGTGGTTTTGTCAATGCCTGGGTGTCCATAAACTGGCGGCATGTGATGGGCTGAGATGATACTTCTCTTGTTGTATAGTCCGCCTGTCACCACTCATCTTCCATCCTTGTACCAGGTGCCCTTGATCCTCTTCAGTTGGTGTGGGTCTATCCACGGGTGGAGGTAGTTCTCATCTTGGTGATACATTGCATCCGACTTTTCCATTTCCTCAGGTCCTATAATCAAAGTTGTTGGCATTGTTGTTTTGATCCAAGTGGTGCATATGAAGAGCACATCGGGGAGGACTACCACGTTCTTGTTGTTGTTGTCCCCTCAGTCATAGTCTGGTCTGTGGGACAATGCGTCTGCTCTCCCATTTGCGGTTCCTTTGATGTGATGGATTTCAAAATCATATTTGGAGAGTTCCAGTACTTCCCTTGCAATGCATCTGCTTATACGTTGTGGGGACTGCCAGTATTGCAGGTTGAGGTGGTCGGAGAACACCTTGGTCTTGTGTGGGGAGCCTGCGAGTAGAGGTCGCCAGTGGCGAAAGGCCTTGACAATGGCTAGTAATTCAAGGTCATCGATGTCGTAGTTTCGCTCTGCTTCATTGAGTGTCGCTGAATAATAGCCTATAGGGTGTCGTTTACTGTCCTCTTTGCGTTGTAGGAGTATGGCACCCACCATGAAACCTGATGTGTCTACCTCCATCTCAAATTGTTCCTTGAAATCCAGGTGGGCCAGTCCATGGCTCTTCCACCTACCACCACCATCTCCCACTTTCCTGCCCCCTCTACGGTCTTCTCCTCTCGCCCCCCCTCCCCCATGGAGGACGACGACGAGGCTACCCCCCTCTACTCTGCTATCCTCAAACTTGCCCACCGCACCTATGACTTCTGCACAGAGTACACGCTTATCTGCGATGATCTGCGCTCCTTCCTCACAAACACCTCTCCTGACTTTCCCCAAGGCATCCCTGCCACACTGGATCTCCACCTCACGCCCGAGCCCCTCAATGAGGTACTCGTCGCCCAAGCGGAGCTCATCAGGGCTCTCACTGCTGAAGTTCATGGCCTCGCAGCCATAGTCCACGAACGCCTGCCGCCCCCCACAGCGTCTGCTCCTGCCCCAACCCCCTCCAAGCAACCCCCTGCCCAGTCCTCCCCCCCCAAACTTCCCACGGCTAAGCCTCCCACCCCTCCTAAGGCCTCGACCCCTGTCAAAGGCCCCACCAAACCCTCCGCCCACACCCCCTCTTTTGCATCCGCTGCAAAAGCACCCGCGAGGCCTAGCCTCATTCTCACTCCAGCCCCTCACTCCTCCCCTGCCTTGGCGGTCCGCAAGACCCCCACGGAGATCTGCGCCCACTTGAACGATGTCCTGGCCAAACTCTTCCCCGGTTCTTCCCTATCTGCCGCTAGATGGACGAAGAACAACAACCTCGTGATTGTCGCCGGCCCCGACACCACTTCTCACCACCTCCAGAAGGCTTCTGCCATCCTCTCTAACGCCACCGCCCACTTCATCTCTGCCTCCCCTTCCCAACCCATCCAGATCTCTACCAAAGAGAACGTCCGTTGGTCCCGCCTCCTGGTCAACAACATCCCCACTGGAGTCTCCCCCTCCCGCGGTGCCTACTCCCCTTCCGAGTGTCAGGACGCACTTGCACGCGATAACCCAGCCTACCGGGCTCTCCGCCTAACCAGGCTTCCCTCTTGGGTCAAGCGCCCCGATGGCTATGCCGTCGGCTCTTCCTCCTCCCTGGTGCTTTGCTTTGAGGATCCCACGGGTGACGCCCTACGGTCCCTACTAGCCCAGAAGCGCCTGTTTGCCTTCGGGCAGGCAGGTGATCTCCGAATCTGGAAGCAGAAGCCCCGTGCCCATGCCTCCCCCCCTACCTCCTGATGGGCCTCATGCCCACTTATCTTTACGCCGGCCCCACTCCTTGGCCCTTATCCGACCCCTCTATGCCCTTCACACGGCCCCTATCCTTGCCCTCACCGGCTCTTCGACGCTCTCTCAACCCCCAGACCCCGGGCCTTTTGCTAGTGTTTTTGCCCACCCCCCATCCTCACCCGACCCCCCAATCCCTTGGTGCTCCCCCCGGGGCGCACCCCCTTTCCCGTCGTCTCTGTTTCCCTCGTCCATCGCCTAGTCAGCGACGTACGGCCCCCCTATCAACCACGCCTTTCCGACAGTCGCCTGCGGACATCGATGGGGCTGGTCATTGACCCAAATCATCGTCTCTTCGGAGCATGATGGGGGCTACGCTAAGTACTGTGTCGGCTTTGGTTTCCGCACAGGCGGAACGGCCCTTCAATCCCCGTTGCATCTACCTGCCTTTCAGCTCCCTTATGTGTTAGTTGACCTTGCTTCTCACCAACCACATAGTCTCAGTGTAGCCTTTCGAGGCACTGGTCTTGGACCCTTGGGGGCTTCAGTTGTCCATGGGCACAAGCTTGAGGCACCCTCACGTTTATTTGGTAGTAGCTTACGTACAGAGTAGCAGGGGGACCGGTCTTGTATTATGTACTGCACCCCGGAATACAAATGGATTCAAAAAAAAAAAAAAAAATCCAGGTGGGCCAGTACCGGCTTGCTTGTAACCAGGGTTTTGAGCTTTGCGAAGGCATCTTCCTCGGCTTGGCCCCATTGCCACTCCACATCCTTTCATGTTAGCCTGTTCAGTGGTCGTGCATGTGTGGCAAATCCCCTGATAAAGAGGCGATAGAAGTTGCAGAAGCCAAGGAATGATCGGACTTGTTTGACTGTGGTGGGCATTGGCCAGTCACAAATGCCGGCGACTTTGACGGGGTCCATGTAAGTTACCCCCTTTTCAAGGATTACCCCCAGGTAATTGATAGATGGAGCGCCGAAGATGCACTTCTCCAGTTTGAAGTACAGGTCGTGTTCTTTTGCGATCTGGAGGATGTCGCATACGGCCACAACGTGGCCTGCTCTGCTGTTTCGGGATGTGATGCCGATATCGTCCATGTACACCCATATCGTGGTGCCTAGCGCTTCATGTCTGAGAATGGTGGGGCCGCATATGTAGTCCATCATGGCCTGAAAGGTGGCGGGTGCATTGGTGAGGCCAAAGGGCATGACAGTTGGTTTGAAGAAGTCGTAGCGCGTTTTAAAGGCTGCTTTCTCTTTGTTGCCATCCTTGATGCGAATGTTGTTATACCCCCTGTGGACGTTGAGCTTGGTGTAGATGTCCATGTTGCCCAAATCCATAATGAGGTCTTGTATGAGCGGTAGAGGGTATTGGTTACGCACAGTGAACGAGTTGATCTTCTGGTAGTCCTGGACCGGCCATAGTTTCCCATCTTTCTTCTTAACAAAGAAGAAGGACAATGCGTAGGGGGACTTCAACGGCGGATGTATCCTTTCTTCAGTTGTTCATCTAGGAACGTCTGGAGAGCCTTGTCTTCTTCGCATGACATAGGGTAGATTTTGCAGTTGATTGCAGCCGGGGCGTCCTTCATGAATTGGATGGTGTGGTCCCATGGCCGTGTGGGTGGAAAATGATGCAATTCTTCTTTGCTGAATACTTGAGCAAAGTTGGCATATTCCTCTGGGATTGTTGTACTGCTGGTGTATTGCTGTGCCTTTATGGCAAGATCTGTGGCCAGAGTACGTGCCTTAACTCCTTCCCATTCCTTGTAAAGGTCTTGTACGACTTGTTGCTTTTCTTTGTTGGTGAATCTGTCCGATTCTGTAGGGGCGAACACAATTGTCACTTCTCGCTTCATGGGGTGTGTGGTTCAAAGTACTACTGGGTACACGTCTTCCTTGATGACTGGATGTCGCCAGTTTATCTGTGGTTCGTAGGCAGCCAGCCAGGGGTAGCCGAGGACAATGTCTTCGTCTCCTATGTCAGTGATTAGGAAGCGCATCATTTTGCGGTTCCCTTTGGTTTGTACATCAAGATCTGCACAGTGTGTGATTAGCCCTGCTTTGCTTTCGGACTTATCGATGTTCCATATCTTTTTGGGAGTCTCTAGTTCCTTAAGACCGATCCTCATTCATTTAGCAAATGCGGGTTTGATGAAGCTATCTGTGGCTCTGGAATCTACTAGTGCTTTTACTTTGGCCATGTTGTAACTTGTTTGAATGGAAACTGGAATTCTCAACGATCGATAGCACGTGATTATTACAGAGTTACAATGGAGCACCCTTACCCAGGCCAACAGGTTCAGGTGTTTGGAAAACCCTCTTTCCCCCACAGTTCTTGAAGGACTAGGTCCTTTACTTCATCCGGTGCTCCAGCTACTCCTTGGAGCCAATCTTGGGCTTGTTGCTGCGGGGTTGCCGTGACAAGCGCTTCTACCCTTGGTTCCTGGGTGTAGTAGTCCATTTCCGATCTCCTACTACTGCTTCCTTGTGCATTATTGTGGTGCTGTGGACAGTCGCAACTGAAGTGTCCCTTCTGGTTGCACATGTAACAGATCACTTCCCTTGCATCTCAAAGGGGAAATCCCCTTCCTCTGCCTTGTCCTCTGGGTCCTCCCCTCGGGGGGTAAGGTGGCTTCTGCCAATCGAGTACGTACTTTGCTCCAGCTAATCTCGCCTGGGTATCTTCGGCTTGCACACCTTGAGCTCGTGCCCTGTCTGCGGAGGTGTCCATCACATTGGGATTGCAGTATTGGAGGTTCCTTGGTGCCCATCCACTTTGAGGTGGGCCCTATTGGCTAGGACATGGGGTAGTCTTTGGAGATGACGATTTTAACGAATTGAGATGTGCCTGTAAGTGTAGGTACTGTTGTTGCTTCTTCATTGTGGCCTGCTTCCACGCCTCGAATGTGGTAGGTTCATACTGTTCGTAGACCTTGGTGAATAGTGCTTTCGGCAATCCTGCCATGAAGAGGTCCAACGTTTGAGGGGCGTCGAGGTGATAGTCGGCCTGATGGACTAGTCATTTGAAGGTGGCCACGTAGCTATCAATATCTCCATCCTTTATATGGATGCCCTTGTGTAGCTCCATTTGTGCTTGCTCCTTCTCCATGGTGTTGGCGAATCACCTGGCAAAGGCACGGAGGGTTTCGTCCCAGAGACATTGAGTGTGTTCTGGGAAGCCGGACTCTACCTGGCACATGAGCCAATTGGTCATGTACATTACCCACTCGTTGACTAGGTCTCCTTGGATGTACCCTAGGAAGAGGAGTGATCAGCGATAATAGTTGCGCATGAGGTCGCTTGTGCTGTTGATTCCTTGGTAAAGGTTCCACTGCGCTCTAAACTGTAGGGTTTTAGTACGATCACCATTGAAGATCATAGGTGGGTTGCCCTGAAGTCTGTCGGCGGATTGGCCTGGGTTACCCACAGGACCTATTGCTGGGAATCCACCTCCTCCTGGTGGTCCTCCTCCAAGTGGTCCTTGTCTGGGTGGCCCCCTGCCTTCGGGTGGATCTGGTTTGTCCAGTCTGATGGCCCTCATGATGGCCACGTCGTTGGCGGTCATTTGATGTCCTGTGCTTGGATCTATGGGGAGTAGGTCTTCGGGGACTCCGTCGTATGGTTGTTGTATGGGGTCTGTCTGGATTGTGTATACTGGTTCTAGTTGTGTAGTTGTCATCTTGTTTGGCAGGTGAACTATGATATGCTCAGCTTGTGCTGCGTCGGTGAGCATGGTTCCTGCTGCGAGGTTTGCTAACTCCTCTTGTTCTTCTGCGTTTACTTGGGAGAGGTGGTCCTCTTCTGACCCGTTGCTGCTTTGCTCAGAGGTTGACTCCTCTTCTTCTGTTGTACTTGTGGCAATTACACCGTTGATGGGTCCTGTCTTGTCTAGGGGGACTACCTCGCTTTCTAGGATGTCACAGTGATATTCACGCGTTGTTGGTCCTTGACCATTTGTACTCCTGCGTTGTTTGTAGCAAGTATGCACCAGCAGGTGTGTTCAAAGTTAAACTCAACTGGGTAGTAGCAACTTGGTTGATTTGGGAAGTCAACAAAGTATCCTGTTTCTCCTCTGTGTGTCCTCCACCTGGCAGCTTTTAGATAGTGCGTGGGGACATTCTGTTCTCCTCAATCAGGGATGATATACAATTGGACTTGATTCCAGCCCCACCGATCTCTGGTTGTGGTTGCCACTGTGTTGTTTGTTTGGTGATAGCTTGGTCTTAATGTTGTGTTAGGCCCGTCCTAACAATGCTCGACTTGAGCGATAACAGAGTGGCTTGGTGAGTGGAGACAACTTAGCAAATATAGATACACAACCTTAGCAGGAACGTGATCAATGCGTGCACTGGGGCAAAGTCCACCAGGTGTATATGCTGCCACACGACTTGATCTAGGAAGGCAAGTCGCGCTAATAGACTTAGAAGGAGAGAGAGTGAGAGAAGGAGGGTGGAGACGAGAATCGCAGTGATGATTCAAGAAGACCAAGCTGAGAAGCTTGGTCTATGCACTACCTGCTAATTATACAGTTGACGAGGAGCTTTGAAGCTCCTCCATCAGGAAAACCTATGTTTTACTTGTTCACACTTTTCTATACTTTTCAATTCTTTTCAGAAAATAATTAGAAAAAGTAAGAAAAAGAAATCCCTCTTTCTTTTTTTTTACTTGCTGAACTGCCAAAAAAAGTACAGGATAAGTAGAGTACCAAATGACCAAAAATGGAAATATCGGACCAAACCTTATTTTTTGGTCCGAAAATTACCATATATGGTAATAAATCGGACCAAAATTTCAAAAAATCGGACCAAAATCCAAATTTTTCCCCAGAAATATGCCTAAAAAGTATAAAAAGTACAGAAAAAGAAGAGGGGATGTCTTTTTGCAAGTAGTTGGTTCTTTTCTGAAAGGGTCCTTTATTCCCTTGCTGAAAGCGATAAAAGAACAGAAAGTATAAATAAGAAAAACATATGTTTTCCTGATGCTCCTGAATGTAAGGTACCCTATAGTGATAGTAGCTCGAACCCTACTACAACTATCCTAGGTATGAGTCAAGTTCGTACTGCGACACATATGATAACAAAGATAAGATGACTGTCCCTGACTAATACTAGGGTAGTCAGAACCCCACGAGTCCATACTCCATACCGATGTGTTACGCCACCACTAGGTGTTAGTCTGACTTGGACAGCATAAGGACATTCATGACTTAGCAAATGAAGTACACGGTGTCTGTTTCAAGGCACGTGACTGATACGGACTTCAGGATACCTTCAAGGTTCACTGAGCATTTGATGAAGACAGGCAACTTGCTCCGATGAGACAAGCGAATTGGGTTTAGGAGATGAGAAGAGAGTGGTATTGGAAGAAGACCAGAATGGCGTTTCTGGTCTTCGACTTCTACTCTTTATACATGAGGCGGGTCACTTTGAAGCTCCCCATGAATCAGTACTACTAGTAGCATAAATAGCTCGAACCCTATTACACCGATACTAGTACTGAGTCATGCCCTACTGGCATGTGATACCTGTTGCTGACTGATACTACGAGTCCATGACACATTACTACTTACTAAGGGAGTCATCACCACTAAGTAAGAGTCCATTCCTCCGGTTGTGACATCACCCCCTTTTCAGCTGCGGCGACCCCGACGCCGCGTGGGTCCAATTCCCCCCATCCATCCTTCCTGTACCTCCGTAACTCTGTCCTGCACATTAGCCATCTCCAGGTGGAACTTGGACCGCACAAGTTCCCCCTGAACCCCACTGAGCGCCTGAGCCAGCACGTGAAGCCGCTGTTCCATCCTCTCAGCCTCATGCCTGTACGCTCAATAATGGGTCAACTCAGCTTTCAGGCTCACGTCCTTGAGTTTGTTGATGGTGCGATCGACTCAGTGTTGGTTGCTATGTTCGCCAATGAAGGCATACATCTCCTCGGGTGCGTACAGGGGTTTGCCCGCCTCCCGGACTTGTGGCTCCACGTAGAGCAGTCGGGAATACACCCTCTCGCTGTCCACTACAAGTCCGAGGACAAGCAGATCGGGGCCCATGACTACCTGGACATATGCGGCCTGCTGGGTGATCCCCTGGGTGTCAGTGATGGGGTAGTGGACGAAGTCCGCTCCCTGGTTGTGCTTGTACCCAAATGGAGCCTGTCACGCTCCTCCGTTCATGAAACGAAGGCAGACGGCGGGGTGTGTGGTGTCTTTGATGTCGACACGGACGTCTCCCCAGTACAGGGGTCGTCCTGTGGTGTCGCACACGAATGGGGTCTTGCGGGGGTCGTCAGAATTGGTGGCGGTGATGAGGTAGGGCTGCTCAGCTGGGTAGTACTCTCGGAGGGGTCCCTCCATTTGGTTGTACACTGCTCTCTCAGCGTCGCAGTGAACAATTGGCGTTGGAGGAGGACTTTCGTTCTCCTTGTTGCTGCTGCCTTCAGTTGCTGGTGTCGCCAGTCGTCCGCCAAGCACTTCCATGCTTCCCAACGGAGCGTTGACGGGGTCTTCTTCTTCCTTGGCCTGATGTATGCTTCGTACTTGGACAGGTCGAGGTGGGGGACTTTCACTTCGTCTGAGAGCTGTATGAAGCCGACGAACTTTGGCCTCGGTGTAGGGTACGTGGTTGAGGTACTCCCCTGTTGGGGCCAAGAGCCAGTAGGTGGCCTCAGCCGAGGGGTTGTCGATGTTGGTGATGGGCTGGACATTGTCGAGGGCAGTGAGGAGCTCTTGGTGGGTGAGGTTGTCATTGGGGTTGGGGGCAAAGACAGCCGTGGCAGAGGTGGAAGCAGGAAGAGACATTGTTGACGAAGATGGGAGTCCAGCATGGAACATGGGTTTACTTCGCTAGTGGCTCCCCTTTTTATGTTTGCATGGTGATCATGACGGTTTTGTTCAAACTCCGCTAGGGCTTCATCAGCAAACACATCCTCTTTGTCGACCCACTGGTTTTCCAAGTCGGGGTACCCCTTCCATTTCACAAGGTATTGGAGTTTCCGTCTTCTGCCGAATTGCTGGGAGTCTAGAATTTGCTCCACTTCATATTCCTCTTCTCCATCTACTAAATCCAGTGGGGGGCGTTGGAAATTTTCTCCGTGCATGGGCATCTCACAATAAGGTGTGAGTAAATCGATGTGAAATATGGGGTGAATACTCCACTGTGTGGGAAGCTCTAGTTTGTAATTAACTGGAGATAAGACCTTGGTAATTTTGAATGGGCTGTGCCTCTGCGCTGTGAGTTTGGCTGTGGGTTGGTTTGTCTGGAGGTGCCTCCCTTCAAGCCATACTTGATCGCCTACTTGGTACTTCGGCGTACTTCGGTGCTTTACCCACAGGAGCTGGGCTTTTTTGATCAGGTCTTGGGCTTCTCTCTGCGCTTCTCGGATTTGTTGGAGTCACATGGTGACCTGTGGAATAGGGGACATTTTGTTCATCCAATCGGCTTGCAGGTCATAGCCCATCAGGAGTCGGAACAGAGATTGTTTGGTGTGTTCGTGGGGCCAACTGTTGTGAGCGAATTCAGCCATTGGCAGAAAGTGCGCCCAGTTATCTTGGCGCTCATTAGTCCAAAACCTTAGATACTGTTCCAGCCATTGATTGGTCCTTTCCAATTGTCCATCAGTTCGGGGGTGATAGGCCATGGATATGTTCTGATGGATTCCCAGGATTCGGCATAGCTCCCTTGTGAATTTTGATGCGAATTGGGGGTCTTGGTCGCTGATGATTTTGGTAGGCAGCCCGAAACGTTTGACCACATGAGTGGCGTAGAGTGTCGCTGTTTCTGCTGCCGTAATTTCTTCCAAACATGGAATGAAGATGGCTGCTTTGGTGCAGTCATGATCGGTGACCGTGAGAATGGAATTGTAACCCTGTGATCTCAGCAGCTTAGTGATGAAGTCTAACGCGATGGTTTCAAATGGCTTAGCATCGGTTATTGGCATTATGGGTGTCAGGGGCGTGCGCGTGGGTCAATTATTGACTTTATGGCGTTGGCATTCAGCGCATCCTTGAATATATTCAGTCATGTGTTTGATCATGTTGGGCCACCAGTAGTGTCATTCGATGATGCGGGCCGTTTGTTTGATTCTGGGGTGTCCAAATATTGGGGGGTCGTGGTGGTTTCACATGATGACGCAAATGCCTTCCGGTTGAGCCGTTATTACCCTTGCTCCTTGTTGGTACCACGTCCCATCTACCTTTTTGAGTTGGTGGGCGTCAATCCAAGGTCGTATCTGAGCTTCATCTTGGTCATGCTTTTTGGGTTGTTGAGTGATTGTGTGGTGAACGAAAATTCGTTCCGGTAACACCATGACCGCCTTGTTGTCGTGATCTCCTTTATTGTAGTTGGGTCTGCATGAAAGTGCATCTGCGCATCCGTTGTTTGCTCCTTTGATGTGGTGGATCTCGAAGTCATATTCCATAAGTTCCAGTACTTCTCGGGCCACACATCAACTTATCTTTTGGGGGGATTTCCAATGCGTTAGATTGAGGTGGTCGGAGAAGATCTTGATCTTGTGGGGGGATCCAGCTAGGAATGGGCACCAGTGTCATAGCGCTTTGATGATGGCTAGTAATTCGAGGTCGTAAATGTTGTAGTTTCATTCAGCCTCATTTAGTGTTGCCAAGAAGTATCCGATGGGGTGTCGTTTTGCATCTTGTTTCCTTTGGAGTAGTACTGCTCCTATGGCGTATCCTGATGTGTCTACTTTGAGTTCGAATTGGTCTTTGAGATTGGGGTGTGCCAGTACAGGCTCAGTCATGACTAGATCTTTCAGCATTTGAAAGGCCTTTTCCTTGTCGGTTTGCCATTTCCAGGGGCTATCCTTGTGTGTTAACTTGTTGAGCGCTCGTGCATGGGTGGTGAAACCCTGAATGAACAGTCGGTAAAAATTGCAAAAACCGAGGAAGGATCGGATGTCACGTACAGTTGTAGGGCGTGGCCAGTCGCGAATTCCTGCAATTTTGACCGGGTCCATGCATGTCACCCCCTTTTCAAGGATGACCCCCAGGTAATCCATCCGTGGTTGGTGGAAGAGGCATTTTTTCGGGTTTGAAATACAGGTCATGGTCGAGGGCTACCTGTAGAACTGCGCATACTGCGTCAATGTGGGCTTGTATTCCTATGTCGTCGCAGGTAGCGATACCGATGTCGTCCATGTATACTCGAATGATTGTGCCTTTCTTTTCGTGGATGAGGATGGTGTCATGTAGGATATCATTCATCATGTTTTGGAAGGTCGCTGGGGAGTTGGTGAGTCTGAAGTACATTACTAAAGGTTCGAAGACACCGTATTTCGTCTTGAAGGCCGCTTTGTGTTTGTCTCCTTCTTTGACCTGTACATTGTTGTAACCCCATCAAATGTCTAATTTGGTGTAGATATGGCCATCCCCGAGGTTGTTAATGAGTTCCGATATGAGGGGTAAGGGGTATTGATTTTGGATGGTGCAGGCATTGATTTTCTGGTAGTCTTGCACTGGTCTGAGCGATCCATCTTTCTTTTTGATGAAGAAGGAGGATGTGTATGGTGACTTTGAGGGTCTTATGTAGCCTAGTTTCAGCTGCTCGTCGAGCCAATCCCGAAGGTGTTTGTCTTCATTTTGGGACATGGGGTATACCTTGCAGTCAATGCTCGCCGGTGTCCCAGGTTTTAAAATTGATGGTGTGATCCCATGGTTGAGCTGGTGGGAACCTTTGGGATGCTGCTTTATCGAACAGTTGGGTAAAGTGTTTGTATGGTTCCAGAATGTCTACTGCAGTGGTATTCTGGTGAGCCGCTATGGCTAATTCTGTAGTGGTGGTATGTATCATGCAATCTTCCTCGATCTTGGCGACAATGTCTTCTGCTTCGCGTTGAGTGATTGTGCGATCTTCTTCAGTAATGGTCCTGGCAATGATGTCTTGTGGTTTGGTAGGGTCTATGGATCAAATGATGACTGGCAGGGCATCTTCGTGGATGGTGGCATGTTTCCAACTGATGGTGGGTTTGTAGGTTGCCAGCCATGGATATCTTAGCACGATTTCCTCACTTCCGATGTCGGTGACTAGAAACCGCATGACTTGGTGGATGTCTTTAGTGCATACATCCAGGTCAACATAGTGAGTTATAGACCCAGCTTTATTTTCCGTGTTGTCTATATTCCATATCTTCTTGGGGTGTTCTAGGGGTTGGAGCCCGAGCCCCATGTGTTTAGTGAACACCGGTTTTATGAAGTTGTCGGTGGCCCCTGAGTCCACGAGTCCTTTAATGTCAGCCATGGAGTAACTGGTATGGAACGAGACTGGAATTCTAAGAGAACGAAAGTGAGTCACGAGTATAGAGTTACAATTTACTGCCCTCACCCAGGCCGATGGGTTTAGGTGTCCTGAAAACCCTCCTGATTCCATAGGTCTTGGAATATGAGGCCCTTTACTTCGTCGGGTGCTCCCCTCACCCCTTCGATCCATGCCTGAGCGGCCTGTCGGGGGTCCAACATATTGGCTACTCGTGCGGATGGCCCTTCTTGACTGTGATAGTCCGTCTCCATGCTTCTGGAGTTGCTTTGTGGGGGTCTCCTGCTTGTCCTTGGCTGGGAGCAGTCTCGTGAGAAGTGGCCTGTCCTGTTGCAATTGTAACAGACGACTTCCCTCATATCCCTTCGTGGGGTTCCTCCGCCTCATGGTTTGAAGTTTCCCCTTTGAGAGTAAGGTGGTCAGTTCGGATCTCCCACCTCCACGACTCAGGCTCTGGTGCGGTTGGCTGACATGTCCATTGCGTTGGGGTCATACCAGGGTGGTGGATGGCAAGGTGGGTTCCATGGTGGGGCGTACCCTCGAGGCAGGTTATTTCGTAATGGTGTAGGTCACCTTGGGTTTGAAAGGTTGAGTCTAGCCCTTAGGTGGATGTATTGCTTTTGCCTGTGCATGGTGGCTTCCTTCCATTCATCAAAGGTTCAGGGACTGTCCAATTCGTTTATCTTGGTAAATAATTTGCTTGGAAGTCCCACCGTGAATCAATCAATAGTTTGGCAGTCATTTAGTTGGTAATCAGCTTTCTGTGCCAGTTGTTCGAAGGTGGTAATGTACATGTCAATGTCGTCTCCAATCATTTTGAGTCCCTTTGCGAGGGCTGCTTGTGCATTTTCCTGTTCTAGTACGTTTGAGAATCTGTCGGAGAATCCAGCCAATAAGGTGTCCCATAGGAACTCGTTGTATCGGTCTCTGCCCGTTCGCACTTCATTGTTCAGCCATTTGAGAAAGCTGAGCGTCCAGTTGCTGATGAGGGGTCCCTTTATGTATCCGAGGAAGAGGAGGCATCTTCAGTATACGTTGCGGAGAATTGGGGCATCGATGTTGAGGCCCCAATACAGATGCCACTGCATGAGGAAGGATTCGTAGTCATTCTGATCCCCTTTGAAGATTGTGGGGGGTTCGCCACTTAGCTTGTCTGCTCCCTGTGGAAGGGCACCTGCTCCCAATGGTCCTCCTCCTGGTGGGTCTCTTCCGGGGGGTCCTCCCCTCAGTGGTCCTCCTCCGAATCCTCCCGGGTAACCCCCTCCTGGTCTTCCATCAGGGGGGCCTCCCACTCCTGGAGGGGGGTCTGGTTGATCTGGTCCCACTGCTCTAAAGATTGCCGTGTCGTCTGCAGTCATTCGGTGTCCTGTGGTGGGGTTGATGGGAAGGAGGATGGCATTGGCCTCTTCCCTGATGCGTCGTACTTTCTTCTTCAGTGGTCACTTCTTCGATGGTGGTGGTGGCCATTCCTGTGCTAGGTTCGTATACTTGAATCTGCTCTGGCTCGTCTATGCGAAGAGACTCAGCTGTGTGTATCACGTCTTCTACTTCTGGTGGATTACTCTGTTCGTGATCAGGCTCTTCTTCGCTTGAATCTTCTTGTTCTGAGGTTGCTGGTTCCGATGCACTTGGTTCTGGTTGTCCGTCGATACGTCCCCACTGTTCTCTTGTGGGTAGTCCTCTTTGGTCGATGTCGCAGTTGTAGTTTTGTCCACAGGGGCGGACCACGTCCCACCGTTCGTCTATGGGGTTCCAAGTAACTTCCACCCAACATGTTGTGATTGGACTCATACGGTACGAACGAGGACTCACAGGGTTCTGGCTACCCAGTATTAGCTGGGGACATTCACGATTATCACATGTCTCTTGTTCGGTATCACATGCTTGTCGGTATGGACTTTGACTCATACCTAGGACAGTGATAGTAGGGTTTGAGCTACTATAGCTATTGGGTACGATACATTCAGGAGGAGCTTCAAAGCTCCTCGTCAATTGTCTATATAGTGGGCTGCACAAAGACCAAGTCCCCAGCTTGGTCTTCTTGAATCATCGGCTTCTCAGATGCTCTCCTCTGCCTCGTTACCCTAAGTCACTTGATCTCTCTCTTCGTACGCCTCGCCTTTGTTAGGGAGGCTGTAGCTCTACTTGGACTTGGACGCCTGGTGGGACCTGCCCCAGTGCCAATAGAAGTCATGTTCTTACTGAAGATGCATACTTACTTTTGCTAAGTCATTCACGAACTGTGCCACTCTGTCACCGCTCAAGTCGAGCTTCGTTAGGACGGCCTGATGCAACATTAAGACCAAGCTATACCATCCAGACACGACACAGTGGCGTCTACAACAGCAGATCGTTGGGGCTGGAATTGAGTCCAATCATATAACATCACCAAACGAGGAGAACGAAACGTACCTACATACTACTTGAAAGCTGCCCGGTGGAGAACACATAGAGGAGAGACTGGCTACTTTGTTGACTTCCCAAATCGACCAAGTTGATACTACCCAGTTGAGTTTAACTTTGAGCATACCTGCTGGTGTATACTCGCAACAAACGATGCAGGAGTATGAACCGTCGTTAGACCAACAACTCATGAATATCACTGTGACATTCTCGAAAGCGAGGTAGTCCCCTCAGGACAAGTAGGACCAATCGACAGTGCAACTGCAGCAAGCACAACAGATGAAGACAACTCAGCGTTGGAACACAGCAACGGTGAATCTGAAGAAGATCACCTATCTCAAGTAAACGCAGAAGAACAAGAAGAACTGGCAAATGTAGCAGCTGAAATTACTCTAAGCGACCAACCACAAGCTGAGCACATCGTAATCCGCTTGCCCGTACAGATGACGACCACTCTATTAGAACCAGTATACACCATCTGCACCGACCCCATACAACAGCCCGCAGATGGGATCCCCGAAGATCTACTCCCCATCGACCCGACAACAGGACATAGGATGACTGCCGATGACACCGCAATAATGAGAGCAATCGGACTGGACGAACCAGACCCCCTGGAAGGAAATGGACTCCCTGGAGGGGGATTCCCAGGAGGCGGCCCCCCCAGAGAAGGATTCTCTGGAGGCAGCCCTCCTGGAGGCGGATTCCCTGGAGGAGGAGGAGGACCACCCCCAGGAGGACCACCCATGATGGGACCCGCACCCAATGCCACGTGATCGTTGGACAAACTCCAAGGGAACCCACCTATGGTATTCGATGGTAACTGGGCTAAAGCACTACAGTTCCGCGCACAATGGAATCTATACCAAGGAATCAACAGCACCACCAATATAATGAGAAACCATTACCGCTGATCCCTCCTATTCCTAGGATACATCCAGGGAGATCGAGTAAATGAATGGGTGATGTACATGACTGACTGGCTGATGCGCCAGATCGAAGCTGGATTCCCAGAATACACTAGACACCTCTGGGAAGAAACAATCAAAGCCTTCACCAGGCGCTTCTCCAACACTCTCAAATGAGAACAGGCGCAGGCCGAACTACGCAAGGGGGTCCACATGAAGGATGGGATATTGACAGCTACATAGCCACGTTCGAACAGCTCGCCTGACAAGCTAACTACCATCTGGACGCACCACAAATGCTAGACCTCTTCACTGCAGGGCTACCGCGAGCCCTATTTACCAAGGTGTATGAACAATAAGAGCCACCCACCTTTGAAGCATGGAAACAAGCGGCCCTGAAGAAACAACAACAATACTTGCACCTGCAAGCGCGCCTCAACTCATTAAAGCCGTCGCCTCCAAAGACCACCCCACGCGCCAGCCAATGGACTCCTGCACCCAGCGGATGGGCACCACAAAACCTCCAATACCACGACCCCAACACAATGGACACCTTGGCAGACCGAGCAAGAGCCAGAGGAACACAGGCAGAAGACGTACAAGGCAGACTTGCAAACGCCAAATACATACTGGACTGCGACAGACAGAGGCCACTGTACCCGCCTAGAGGAGGTTTTAGAGGACGAGGATGTGGACTGCTGTGGGACCCAAGGGAAGTCACCTGTTATACCTGTAGCCAAAAAGGACACTTCAGTCACGATTGCCCCCAGAACCGCGGGAACCAAGAAAGTAGCAGGAGAATGGACGCAAATTATTACGCCCTGGAAACCGTGCATGGAACTTCGTGCCACCACCACAACCCCACAACAACAAGCGCAGGATTGGCTTCAAGGGGTAGCTGGGGCGCCAGACGAGGTGAAAGACCTGGTGCTCCAGGAATTGTGGGGAAAAGAGGGTTTTCCAAACGCCTGAACCCGTCAGCCTGGGTGAGGGCGCTCTGTTGTAACTCTGTAATCATAACGCGCTATCGATCGTTGCGAATTCCAGTATCTGTCCGCACAAGTTACAACATGGCCGAAGTAAGAGCATTAGTAGATTCAGGAGCTACAGACAGCTTCATCAAACCCTCGTTCGCAAAACGAATGGGGATTGGACTACAGGCACTCGATGTCCCCAAAAAGATATGGAACATCAATAAATCAGAAAATAAAGCGGGACTGATCACGCACTACGCAGACCTGACGTCCAGACAAAAGGAACTTGCAAAATCATGAGGTTTCTTGTCACAGACACCAGAGACGAAGATATAGTTCTAGGCTACCCGTGGCTCACCACATACAAACCACAGATCAGTTGGCAACACACGGTGATCAAAGAAGACACATATCCAGTAGTACTACGAACCACACACCCGCTCAAAAGGGAAGTGACCATAGCCTTCGCCCTGACAGAAATGGCGGAACTTACAGACGACAAAAAGCGACAAACTGTACAGAAGCTCTACGAGGAATGGGAAGAAGTGAAGGCACACACAACCGCCATGGAACTGGCGATACAGGCCAAGCAATATACACACAATATTGCAATACCTGAAGAATATGTGGACTTTGCAAAAGTCTTCAGCAAGGAAGAATCCCAACGCTTTCCCCCTGCGCAACCTTGGGACCACACCATCCAGTTCACTAAAGACACGCCAGCCACAATTGACTGCAAAATCTACCCCATGTCGTGCGAAGAAGACAACTCCTCTGGGAATTTTCTTGACGAACAACTCAAGAAGGGGTACATTTGCCCATCGAAATCACCCTATGCGTCGTCATTTTTCTTTGTCAAAAAGAAAGACAGCAAGCTCCGGCCAGTCCAGGACTATCGAAAGATAAACTCGTTCACCGTGCGTAACCAATACCCCCTACCATTGATACAAGATCTCATTACCGACCTGGGAAATGCGGACATCTACACCAAACTTGACGTCCGATGGGGCTACAACAACATCCACATCAAGGAAGGCGATGAAGAAGAGGCAGCGTTTAAAACACACTACGGCTTCTATGAACCGCTAGTCATGCCGTTCGGACTAACTAACGCACCTGCCACCTTCCAAGCCATGATGGACTATGTATGTGGCCCGACTATCCTTAAACACGAGGCATTGGGTACTAAAATTCGGGTTTACATGGACGACATCGGCATCGCCTTGTGAAACGGTAAACAAGGACACATCGCCGCAGTACGCGACATCCTCCAAATCGCCCTGGACCACAACCTTTACTTCAAACTGGAGAAGTGTATCTTCAGTGCACCATCCATCGATTACCTGGGGGTAATCCTTGAAAAGGGGGTAACTCGCATGGATCCCGTCAAAGTCGCCGGCATTTGTGACTGGCCCACACCGACTACAGTCAAACAGGTCTGGTCTTTTCTTGGCTTCTGCAACTTTTACCGCCTGTTCATCAAGGGCTTCACCACACACATGCAACCCCTAAACCAACTTACAAGGAAAGATGCTGAATGGCAATGGGGCCCAGACAAAGACGCTGCGTTCGCAAAGCTCAAGGACTTAGTCACAAGCGAACCCATGCTCGCGCACCCCGATCTGACAAAGCCATTCGATCTAGAGGTAGACGCATCAGGATTCGTGGTGGGTGCCATATTCCTACAACAAAAAGAGGATGGCAAGTGACACCCTGTAGGCTACTATTCGGCAACGCTAAACGAAGCAGAATGAAACTACGATATCTACAACCTCGAACTACTGGCCATAGTCAAGGCGTTCTGCCACTGGCGACTGCTGCTCGCTGGGTCTCCACACAAGACGAAGGTATTCTCTGATCACCTCAACCTACAATATTGGAGATCCCCACAGCGCATAAGCAGGCGCATCGCAAGGGAAGTACTTGAACTGTTGGAATACAACTTCAAAATTCACCACATCAAGGGCACCGCTAACGGAAGAGCAGACGCATTATCCAGACGACCCAACTATGATCGTGGGGACAACGACAATCGAGACGTAACTGTACTCCCAGACGCACTGTTCGTAAGGGCTACAAGAGTAGAAACAACAATACCAAATGCTCTGACCATCGAATCCAACGAGATGGAACAACCAGATGCCGCGTACCACCAGGATGAGGACTATCTCAGACCGTGGATAGACCCACATCGATTGAAGAAGATCGAGGGTACCTGGTATAAGGAGGGAAGATGGGTGGTAACTGGTGGACTATATGACAAGAGAAGTATCATCTCTGCCCATCACACTCCACTGGTTTACAGACACCCAGGCATTAACAAGACTGCACAGCTAGTGAAACAGTCGTATTGGTGGCCGAATCTCGTACAAGATGTGTTAGACTACATCAAAGGATGCACTGAATGCCAAAGACACAAGGCGAACAACTGACCAACCAGAGCACCATTGTCACCAATCTATCCAAATCCCGAAGCGCTCCCCTTCGAAACTGTTGCACTCGATTTCATCACTAAGTTGCCCGTGTCGCAGGGATATGACTCAATCCTCACCATCACTGACCACAACTGCACCAAAGCAGCAGTGTTCATCCCTTGCCAGGAAGAAATCACTGCAGAAGGAACAGCAGCGCTATACGCTAAACACATCTTCTTACGCTTCGGACTCCCCTCTAAGGTGATCAGCGACAGAGACCTGCGCTTCGCATCTAAATTCACACGAGAACTGTGCAAAATACTGGGAATTTCCCAAAACATATCAACCACCTATCACCCCCGAACGGACGGACAATCGGAAAGGACTAACCAATGGCTAGAACAATACCTCCGCTTCTGGACCAATGAACGACAAGACAATTGGGCTGCTTATCTCCCGATCACGGAATTCACGCACAACAATTGGCCCCATGAAATCACAAGGAAGTCCCCTTTCTACCTAATGATGGGATACAATCCGTGTGCTGATTGGATCAATAGGCCATCCCTGATTCCCCAAGTAGCGTTATGGATGGATCAATTCAAGGAAGCAAGGGCAGAAGCGAAGGCGCTGCTTATCAAGGCACAAAAGTCATGGGTCAAACACAAAGATACACCCAAGTACAAGATAGGGGACCTCGTGTGGTTAGAAGGACGTCACCTGCAAACCAACCAACCAACCGCAAAGCTTGTGCCCAAAAGACACAGACCCTTCCAAATTGAAGAGGTGATGTCCCCAGTCAACTATTGCCTGAAACTTCCCACGCAGTGGAGCATCCACTGGGTATTTCACACCAATCTTCTCACCAGATATCATGAGACACCCACGCATGGACCCAATTACTTGCGCCCACCACCAGATCTGGTAGATGGCGAAGAAGAATATGAAGTCAAGAAGATTCTAGACTTGAGAAGGTTCGGACGAAGCCGGAAACTGCAGTATCTAGTCAAATGGAAGGGATACCCGGACTTGGAGAACCAGTGGGTCAACCGGAGCGAAGTATTCACCGACGAAGCTGTGAGAGATTTCAAGGCACTAAATCCAGACAGAGAGACACATATAAAAAGCGCACGCAACAAGCTGAGTCCCCCAGCATCTAACACTGCTTCCTCTCACCAAACTGCCTTCTCTCACACCATATCCGCTCCTCTCTCTCTCCTCGTCACCGACAAGGTCACCCCCAGCATCGGGGTCACCATCGAAGACACTGTCGCAGTCCTCTCATCATTCCCCAACCCCACCGTCGGAGGGATTGGTGATTCCCCTGATACGCAACCTCGCACCGAGGAAGCAGGGATCGTCAAAGGCACGGACTGTGCCCTACTCAAAGGTGAGGCAGCAGATCACCTCGTTCAACACCTTGACGGACATGGTAACGCTGAACCTGTCCAAGTACCACACCAAGTTCAGGCCCATGTGGCTGTGGAAGGAGATCGTGAAGGAATGGCAGGACGAGCAAACCCGCAGGGCTCAACTTCACATGCAGCAGATGAGGCACCGGAGACTGCTGGCGAGGATGAATGGGGGCTCGGGGAGGACGCAGCCCGAGATTATCCAGCTGTGCACCCCCTCATTTTATCCACAACCGACACTGATGACCCACGGGAGACTCCATACTCCCTCAACACTGATGGATCCCCTATGTACAAGCGGGACCTCGGAGTGATTGGGGCCGCCTCGCACCAACCCATCATCACAGTAAATACACGCATCCCCACCAGCTTCAAACGCAACGCCGGTGCGGATTACATTCCGTTCCACATAGTCTCCCCAATGGAGTCGAGCACAAGGCATGCTACCACCAGGTGATCATGGGTCCCGACCCTGTGGTGGTCAGCATCATTGACGAGTTGGACAAGGTCTATGCGTGGCCCCTCTACGCTGCCCCCCGCTACAACTATGGCGGGAAGCCTATCTACCAGAACGCCGACATGGTCCTATTCACTGAGGGCTTCGAAGCCCGGGCATGCATAGACCGCTGCCTCGACTCCCTCCATGACATCTCCCTTGTCGGGGAGGTCACCCACTACCGCACAGCTGATCATGAGCTGCAGCAGATCAACCAGTGGATCGACGACCTGATCGTGGCAGTTGGGGAGGTGCAGGGTAAGGTGTCCACTAGTCGGCATCGGTTGGAGATGGCAAACACCATGGAGCGGATCGAGGATGAGGCCTGCACGATGGTGGACTACAAGCTGATGAAGAAGAGGACACGCAGGGGCCACAAGATCGCGCAGGAGGTGACGCGCACTCAGATTTTGTACATGGAGGAGGGATTTGGAGCGTTGGGGTGTCACGCCTGAAAAGGGGGTGATGTTGCAATCGGACTCATACGGTACGAATGAGGACTCATGGGGTTCCAGCTACCCAGTATTAGCTGGGGACATTCACAATTATCACATGTCTCTTGTTCGGTATCACATGCTTGTCGTGTTTTTACACACGCCTGATGTAAACTACCACTTCGAGATAGGCATAGGGCTTCTCTCACTTGGAGGGCATCTTGCGCCCGTTGTAGTACGTATCCCAACTACCGTAATAGGAAAACATACTACCGTAATGTCGTAACTGCTATAGATAAGGTTCTTACGTACTTATCATGTTCCAACACTCCCCCTTGCTTAGTGCAGCTTCGAAAGCGCTTCTAAGCAATTGATAGCGTCTCACGAGCCTAGGCGTCGAGTGAGGGTTGTGTAAGAGTCGATTAGTAGTGTTGTGTCCAATCCAAATCTCTAACACGTCTCATCAAGTTGTGAATGTCCATTATAAACGACATTTTCCAACTGGGCGTGTCATATGTCATCCCCATTAGGGACAGGACATGCAAGCTCCCCTCTGGTAGCTCATGAAAGGCTTGGAGCCAGTTGTCAGCTGGTTAAAGCGACATTACACCATAACTTGAAGAGAATAAGGTGACTCTGTCCCGTTTTAAGGAGACAGTTGCTCGTGATGCACTCCTCTGAAGAAGAAGCGGTGGACGCTGTTGAACATAGAGAAACATATGTTCAGCTTCAGAAGGTGCGGTGGCAGTGGAGGGACAAAAGTTCCTTCACGCTTTCCCCTCACGAGTCACCATCATCAAATATGGTGTGTGTGCGCGGTAGCGCACCAAACTCTAGCCCTAGCTGTTCCCTGAATTTAAGGAACTTAATGCAACCCAGATTCTTAGTAAAAAGATCTGCGGGGTTCTCGGCTCCTTCAATAAAGAATAGTTCTATCTTCTTCTCACGGATCACATCACGAATGTAATGGTGACATAGATCAATGTGTTTGATCCGTTTCTCCTGAACAGGGTTAGAAGATAAGAATATGGAGCCTTGATTATCTCCGCATAATGGAATAGGTCCGAGGTTTATTCCAAGCTCACTAAACAGCGAGCGAATCCAGACCAATTGTCTGCTTGTATCACACAGCGACATGTATTCTGCTTCAGTAGATGAGAGCGTGATAGATTTCTGCGCTCTCATATTCCAGCAGAACACTCCATTTGCCATTTTTACTAAGTAGCCCGTAGTGGACTTTCTGGTTGTTGGGTCAGAAGCCCAATCAGAATCTGCATATGCTATTATACCACCATCGCTTTTGCCGTCAAAGACAAGCGCATAATTAGAGGTACCAAGTAAGTAGCGGCAGATATAAAGTGCGCGCTTCATATGGTCCTCAGATGGGTTGGCAGCAAACTGCGCCATTTTGGTAACAGCATAGGCAATATCCGGTCGCGTTCCAATCATTATGTATAGGAGAGACCCTATTACTTGTTGATATGACGCGCGGATCTCTGGGGTTGCAGTTCCCTTATTAGGGATTGGATGGTACCCTTCCGGTAGTGGGGTAGGTACTGATTTGGCGTTAATCAGATTAAAACGCTGCAGCACTTTCTGAAGGTAATCCTGCTGATCTATCAGGATTCTACCCTTAGAACGTAGTATGCGCATGCGTAGAAATTCTTTGGTATCACCCAAGTCTCTGCATTCCCAAATCTCCATGAAGCGTTTCTTCAGGGATGCTATGTCCTTTTTATTTCTTCCAAGGAAGAGGACATCATCGACATAGACGATGACTACAATAGTTCTGTCGCCATTTACAAACAGACCTGAGTCTGATTGAAGTCTTGTGCAGCTAAGAGTACTCATGGACTTATCCAGCGCTCTCCACCAAGCGAGTGCTGCTTGTTTAAGTCCGTATATTGCTTTCCTCAAGCACATGACTTTATTTTGTTGGCTAGGGTCTTTAAACCCTTCAGGTTGTTCCATATAGAGTTCCTCATCGAGGTCTCCATATAGGAAGGCAGTTTTGACGTCAAGTCCAGAGATGTGCCAATCCTTTAGCGCAGTAAGCGCGAGCATCATCCGGACTGTCTCAAACCATACCACTGGCGAGAATATTTCGTCATAGTCAATGCCTTCAACCTGAGAAAAGCCTTTGGCGACTAGCCTGGCTTTCTTACGGCCATCTGACTTTAAGTCAAATACCCATCTATTCTTGATCACCCTTCTGCCTTTTGGCGGGTTAACAAGATCATAGACTCTGCGTTTGCGTAGAGAGTCAAGCTCTTCTTCGCACGCATTACGCCACTCCCCCTGGGATTCACTTGGCATTTTGAGAATGTCCTTATAGGTCCATTCACGTATATTAGAGGTATCAGGTGACTCTAGATCCACTGGTGAAACTGCTTTGGCGAGCAGAAGATCTAGAAATTTGACTCCCCCTTCCTGAGCTAGGCGGATCAGAAGTTGCTGATCAACTTCGTCTGAATCATGCGGATTATCACTCTTTGCACTGGAAGAATCAGAATCGGCTGGGTCAGGATTAACACCTGAGACCATCTGATCTTGACGCAAACGCGGCTGGGAGCTACCCGGCTGCGGTGCAGTCAACTGTCGCCATGTGCGAGTCCGCGCAATGTCTCGAATAATCGTAGTAGGAGGCCTATCTCCATAGACATTTTCAGGACGAGTAACTGGTTTCCTTATACGCCCCGATCTCCTAGGTTCACTAGGACCAGGTACTGGAACAGGGGGTAAAGGCGGAGGTAGCTGCGATCCAGATCCTCCAGTAGAACTACTAGGAGGAGGTCCAGCGGCCGGCTGGGGAGCGCTTCTCCTTTTAGTATTAGGAGGCTCAGGTGGTGGGTCGTCATCATCACCGGGAGTGGTATCGTCATTTGACAGCTCATCTGGAACTGTATCATCTAACTGAGTTACACCACGGGGCATACTCCTAGAATTATCCTTAGGACATCTAGGAAACAACGCTTCATCAAAGAGTGCCTTGTCCGAATAGAACAAGGTATTCGGTGTGCGCATAAAGACATCAGCCTTCATTCCAGCTCCTCTTCCGAGGTAGATCATTAGCTCGCTCTTGGGAGAAAGTTTATTCACCCGGCGAGCTTCTGGAATATGCACGTAGGCGCCACAACCAAATACTCTGAGATGCGATATGTCAGGGACATCATTGTGTAATAGTTTGTAAGGAGTCTGCCATTTGAGGCGACTTATGGGGGTTCTATTGTAACAATGTGCAGCATGTTGTACTGCAAATTCCCACCAACTCTGTGGTAAACAAGCATCAAGGCGCATGGCCTGAGCTTTGTCCATTATGGTACGCATAAAGCGCTCAGCGCGCCCATTTTGTTGTGGCGTATGTGGCGCAGACTGTAGCACTGTTATGCCGGCATCCTTAAGCTGCTTTAGGAAAGCATCAGATTTATATTCACCGCCGGCATCAGACATCCATTCTTTTATGGTAGCGTTAAATTGATTTTTTATTAACACAAGCCACTGCTTTAGTGCCGTAATAGCAGAGGCCTTATCCCGTAAAAGAGTGATCCATGCAAACGAAGTATAATCGTCAAAGAAGACAATAAAATACTTGTATTTATGGTATGACGGTATAGGGAAGCTTTTCAAATCAGAATGGATTCGATTGAAAGAGGCTTTAGCCCTTGTATCGGACGGAGGATGTGAGGCAGCAGGCATTTTGCCTTGTGCGCATCCAGGACATATTACATCAGAGGCGGGAATCGTAATCCCTTCTGGAAAGCCCTTAGTGTGTTCCTTAGCTCGTCTTAGAACCTCTTTGGATGGGTGTCCGAGGCGACGATGCATAAGGTCATAGTTGTTACGTTCCTTCCGGACGTATCGACCCGACTTGGGTTATTTGTCTGTTTGCTGAGCCTTAAGCGCGTCGAAGGTCTTCAGGATCCCATAGGCGACAGCTAGGGCGATCCGCAAGGCACGGCCCACAAGGGTAAAGGCGACGATGAAACGGTAAAGTGGGGAAATGATGAAAGACGAAGTCGGTCCATGACACGACTTATAGCGGAAAGGCGGTAGGTTCGACGGTGGAGGGACGGATCTCCGAGGTCACACCGAAGTTCGGATCGAGTGAGTACGATTCGTCTTCTGGATAGCCAAGGTGTATGGCACGACTCCAGGCAAGAGGGAAGGTATTACACAAGATATCAAAGCTACCGTTCTAAGACGCGTAGCCGACTCTACTTATACTACTCCAGAGGAGCTTTCCAAGCTCAGTCTGAAGTGCCGAATCCTAATACACAGCCGCGAACCCTAATACGAGTAGCCAATGGCAATAAGGCGCATGGCACGAGTCAGAGATAAGGGTCGCGTGTCCGGAACACGAGTCAGAGATAACAAAGATAAGGGCCTAGAGGCGCCCCACATGTAAGTCCACGGGAATGTGACGTCATACCAGTCTCGATTCGCATAATCACAAGCAAAACACAAGATAAGTCCGGGCACAAGCTCATCTGGCCTCTTCTGGACGATTCTAGGCAGGTCACATGCCAGGGTCACGTGACGGCCAATCTTCAGGACCTATTCCCAAGGCTCCTGGTAGCGGTTCTCGTGCAGGGAGGGAGATCGATTGCTCACCGCGCGTCTCGAATACACATAGTCTTCCAGCTGCGCCACCGCAGCATCGATTCTTGCGTCGTCGTAAGGCCAAGCCTCTCGTTGCCAGTCCCACCAAGGGTCCGTGGGCGTACACGCGGACTCCACAACGGGGATATCGGCGGTCGGGGACACATCACGTGGCGAGTCATGTGCCGGCGAAGGTGGAATCGTAACAATAGTCTACATTAATTAATGCAGACTGGTTCGCAGTATGCGACTCAGTTAGAGTGGATATAGAGGCATCTAGCCAATATAGGGATTGTCCGTGAATAAGGGGTTTACATTGGACAATCTTTTTGTTTTTACGTAGCAAGTTAATATGCTGCGAATTCCCCAAAACGCGCAAACCTTGCTGTAGAAAAACTCCCATAGATAGAAGACGTGTGCTCATAGAAGGAATGTATAGAACCGGATTTACCCGAGTAATAACGGGTTTGTCTGCAACGTAATGTTCTAGCAAGACTGTTCCGGTACCTTGAACATACAACATTTGAGCTGCTGTCTTTACAGGAATTCGTTCAGACTTAGCGATTGGCTTGTACTCGATGAAGTCACTAAGGTTATTAGTGAAATGTGCTGATGCTCCTGAGTCAAGGAGCCACATATTTTGAGTACGTTTTAAACACTCTGCGCATTGACTGAAGTACTCATTGTGCTCACACTCAAGTAAATCGAGGAGAGCGCTGCTAATATTGTACATATTAAGCGACTTCGGTACTATTACATGCGATTCCCGTAGATATACGTAACCGTTACAACTGCCATCCCTTAGACTTTTTGGGGGCAGGGCTAATACTGTAACGTTATCAGCATGTGGTGCGCAAAGTGAAGAGGAGACGTACTCTTCTTCATCAGATCCCCAATCAAGGGAGATCTCGTCATCCGGTCCGGTTAGAAAAGACTCCGGAGTCAGCGAATGGCCAGTAGAGGCTGGTGTAGGGATAAGGGGGTCGAAACGGGGGTCCGTTGGACGACCATTATCGTACAGGAACTGCTGGTTACTGCGCCAAATTGCTTCAATTTGGTGTTAGAGCGTGATCCACCAAGGGTGTGCTTTTCTTTGCGAATAGCCGTCTTGACTGTTGCTTCAACAATTGAAGCAGGATTGACATAAGGAGGCGTGGGGGCACGGTTTTCTTTATCAGAATCCCCATCGCTTATCGTCAGTCCCGATAAGTCAAGTTGGAGAGCGTTTGAACGCTCACCGAATATTTCCGTGTCATCTAGTCCGTCGATGTTCATGATCGGTTGTGCGCTGCCCGAAGGCTGCTGCGACATATCAATATCAAGATCAGAGTCATACTCCTCATCCATGAACTTTTCGATACGGGGACGCATCTGCGCGTCAATATCGGCAAAGCGCTGCTCGAGTGTCTTTACGGTCTGGACTGTAACGGGTACATCCAGCCGTTCAGCGAGCGTTAATGCCTTGTTGACGGAAGGGAAGAAGCCAGGGGTCCTCTGAGGTGAGGAGGATTCGACTTCGATCCGCGTAGAGACACCAGATGACCCAATATGAGTCACCTTGTGGGAAGTTGGAGGGGCTAATGCGGCGACAGAAGCGATGTGCGAGTGCTGTGGAGCACGAGCAGGTGCCTTGCCTTTTCCTTTGCCTTTGCCTCTTCCGGATCCATGTCCTCCGCGCTGCCTAAAAGGCTGCTGCTGATTGGACGGGCCGGGGGCGCTAGGCTGCTGCGACGTACCCTGCTTTGAAAAGCGAGGGTCAGTGCGCTTCCGTTTAACGGCAGAAAGCTTCTGCGCGTTATGGACGGCCTTATGCTGTCCTTGATTGGTCTCAGTCTCATACTGGCTCTCAACACAAGCCGAGACTGTATCGAGCTTAAGATCTGCAATGGGAAGGTTGTTGCACATGACAGGGATAAGGTGCTCCCATTTCTGGGGCAAAGCGGACATGGCGATTAGAGCCTGCAGCTGAGGCTTGATGGCAAGTGTGGTGGCGGCAGCACCAGTTCCGATAGTAATGGAACCAAGACGAGAGAAGGCGGCAGCCATCTTCTCGAATTGAGGGGCAGGGTGCTGATTAGAATTGAAGCGAATAGAGATCGCTTCCTTGAAGTCCTTGTAGATGCAGGGCATAGATACCGCACCGTACCGGTCTTTTACGGAGTCCCAGAGCGCTTGGGAAGTATTCCCAGTGACAGCCTGCTGAATTGCGGGCGAAAGGCGGAGGGTTAGATTACCCCTAGCCATCTCATCGCTTCGATCCCAAGCTGGCTGTTCAGCAGCAGCAGCAGGACGGGCGATGGTACCGGCAACAAAGCCCCAGAGCCCTTGGGACATGAAAAACGCGGTCATTTGCTGAGACCAAGTGGCCCAGTTAGAGCCATCGAAAACGGGGACGAGCTGAGTGAGTTGAGAGGACATGGTTTGATTGATCTGTTGGCTTTGAGAACGTCAGCATTGCGTTATAATAATAACAATACTGAGTGAATCAAAAAGAATTGTCAACGCCAGAGCACGGCTAATAGCAATACAATGCGTGACAATAGCCCAATATTAGGCTGTTTCCAACAGAATGGGCAGCGCCCATTTTGACATTTGGATCACAAATGCCATGCATCGGACTATCCTGCTTGACGTCACCCCAAGGTTGAGCTATTCAACACTCCAAAGTTAATTGGAGCCGTAATAGAGCCTTGTTTAGTTAGGCGATAGGCCAAGTCTGTGTACTCCTCAAGAGCACAATACTGAGCTTGCTATTAACCAGGGAGCCTCCTTGAGTCTAGAGCCTACAACCGCACGAGTACCTCTTTGCAAAGGTAACAACATGGTGGGCGATGACCACAAGGCGCAACTCTATCAAAGAGTGCGACGGCAAACCCTGTAGCAGGGCCCATAACCTGTTGCGCAGCAATGCACGCAGCTAACAGGAATGGTGTTCTCACCTTTGAGTAGGTTGAGAGACTGCAAGAGTGGAGAGGGCGCACAAGTGAGAAAGAGAGTGAATATCTATTCGCCTCCCTCCCCATAGGAGGGTTTTTATACTCTATGGTCCTACCCTGACCATTTGCGTAAAAGTGATGAGTACAGGCGTCCACAATATCGCGTTTTTACACACACCTGATGTAAACTACCACTTCAAGATAGGCATAGGGCTTCTCTCACTTGGAGGGCATCTTGCGCCCGTTGTAGTACGTATCCCAACTACCGTAATAGGAAAACATACTACCGTAATGTCGTAACTGCTATAGATAAGGTTCTTACGTACTTATCACGTTCCAACAGAAGACGTGTACTTACTTTTGCTAAGTCGTTCACGAACTGTGCCACTCTGTCACTGCTCAAGTCGAACTTCGTTAGGACAGCCTGACGCAACACAACAGAGGTTGTCGAAATTGAACTCAATGGGTCTGTATCGGGTAGGTCCTGATGCAAAGTCTACAAAGTATCTGGTGTCTCCTCGATATTCTCTCCACCTCGCGGCTCTGAGAAATTGTACAGGTACATTGTGGTCTCCTCTCCTTTCGAGGGAGTAGGTTTGGAAGTTGGTCCAACGGTCTCAGGTTGTGAATGCCACAGTGAGGGATTCTGGTCTTAATGTTACGCCACCACTAGGCATTAGTCCGACTTGGACAGTGTAAGGGCGTTCATGACTTAGCAAATGAAGTATATGGTGTCTGTTTCAAGGCATGTGACTGATACAGGCTTCAGGATACCTTCAAGGTTCACTGAGCGTTTGATGAAGACAGGTGACTTGTTCCGATGAGACAAGCGAATCAGGTTTAGGAGATGAGAAGAGAGTGGTATTGAAAGAAGACCAGAATGGTGTTTCTGGTCTTCGACTTCTACTCTTTATACATGAGGCGGGTCGCTTGAAGCTCCCCATGAATCGGTACTACTAGTAGCGTAAATAGCTCGAACCCTATTACACCAATACTAGTACTGAGTCATGCCCTACTGGCATGTGATACCTGTCGCTGACTGATACTACGAGTCCATGACACATTACTACTTACTAAGGGAGTCATCGCCACTAAGTAAGAGTCCATTCCTCCAGTCATGACAGATGAGTCCAATTGCAACATCCTGCGTCAACTCTGTCTCTAGCCATCAGATCTCTAACTGACGAGTGCATATCGCGTCTCGCCGTGTAAGGCACTTGTGAAGGCACAAGATATCAACATGGAGCCATGGGTCATGGAGCTCAACAAGAACTTCATTCAGGATGATGGCATGGGGGTCATGAGGGTGGAACATATTAAGCTGATTGTCAGTGATGTGTTGGGGGAGCTGGCCCATATAGACACTATTCAAGAAGACCTGGGAGTTGTTGCAGGGTGGCCTTTCCCCATAGTTCCAATGACCTCCTGATAGTCCTGATGGTAGTAGATGTACCACGCTGTCTGCTTAGGATAGCCTGCCTCTCCAACTGCAAGAGGGAAAAAGGTGGGGGCATCCAGGTCATTGAGGAAGAAGGGAATTCTCGGATGGGCGTTCTCCTTATCCTCCTCCTCATCATCCAAGAGGGCCAGGGTGGGGTCAGTCATAGGGAATGGCAGGGGTTACCCAGGGGTTTTTCGTATTTTTGACTTGATCAGGTTATAGCCCTGATTTTTCTGATTTTTTAAGCCCAAGACCACCCAGATTGGTGAAGAAATGGCTTTTCTACAGAATTATCAAGTTTGGTGGCAAGGCATCAAAAACTGATGCTTCCTACACTGCATGCAAAGCAGAGTTTTTAGACCAATAAAACCCGTAGAAAACCCTGTGGAGTGTTAACCACTTATCAAGGGTTTTTTTTTTCGAAAAACTTTGAAAATAAATGTCAAAGTTTTATTTTGGGTGGCACAACACGAAAAAAAACTCTGTAAAATGACTTAAAGTTTTTTTTGGGTCAGCGTGTGCCACCTGAAAAAAGAGTCAAACTCTTCTCATTAAGGTTTTCTTCATGAGAAAGAGTTTGATAATTGTCAAACTCTTTCGCAGATCACATGATACGGCCCAAACAAAAAACTCAAACTATTTTTCACATTCATCTGGCTAGTGAAATAATGACATAAACATTTCCTTACCTGTCTATCAAAAGTGTCAAACTCTTTTGACCAGCCACATGTGGCTACAATCCACATGACCCACCAATCCCGGTTGCACCGGGGCTGGCCCGCTGAATCCAGACCTTTTTCAGTCACGGGTGTCACACTGTAACACAACCCGGCTTTTCCCACGCGCACTGACCATTGTCTACTGCCGACTGTGGGAAATGTGGGAATGTCCGACTGTCCGACTGTCAACAGTCCACTGTCCAATGGTCGACGGTTGGATTGTCCCATTGTTGGACACTTGGACACCCCAAATGCTTGAGTGTCTGATGCGGGACATGCCGAAACGTCGTCTGAGTGTCCCACACTCGATTTGACGACGCCTCTGTCATTGCGCTCAAGCGCATTACCCATACACATCTGAATTAATAAATAAAATATATTGTTTCATCATTGTGAAGTTGTGAAGACAAAGCGAATTGTCTGCACGTGGCGCTTACAGCAGGCGTGTGGCGCGTGGCGCATACATGACCGAACGCGCACTTCCCTGACATCACTATTCACATCGCTATTCGATATCCCTGCTCATCCATCATGCGATACAACCTGTTATCGTTCGCTCTCATACTACTTTCCTGGTGGCTGGTGTGTTCCTTTACTCGTTTGGATCTTTTCGTCGCTAACTTCTGTAAAAAAAAAAAAAAAAAAAAAGACAGTTCGCCAACGTCAACTTCAGCAACACTGCTGGCCACATTACCTTTGAACACGCCTGGTTTGATACTGCAAACCGGCATGTAGGCAGGCTGCAAGTCGCCTTCTCCTTTGAGGGGCACGCTGACTGTTACGACTTTCATCCTACTATGCTGTCGCCTTACATCTTCACTGTACTTTTATGATATGATCTGGTGACTCGCACTTCTCGACTCTTATCTCGCACCTTGCGCCTCGGCGATATGATGGCTAGTTTTACGCTTCTTTTCATCTGCTGACCATTTCTGAGGCATGCGTCGTCCCACGGGATTCCCTTGTACCGCATTTGACTCTCTCCTTTGTTTACACTTTGGGACTATTGGCTCAGGATCGCGCCATGTGTTTGTACATTACAAACGCCCTGTACTAGTATATAAGTCACACCCTACCTAGCTTGTATGGTAGACTTGACTTCTTGTGTAATACCACATCGTCCTTGCCTCACGAACGACTTTCAACTCACCCTTGCGCTTGAGTCAATGCTTCTGCTCGCCTTTGCACTTGAGCCTTGTCTTTCTACTATTATCCTTGGTTCCAGGGAAACCGAGTGATACTTGTGCATCACCAAACTGAGTCTTAACTGACTCACGCCTTTCCGATCCCATTGACTTAACATGGTACACGTCGTACCTAACGCCCCTGTGGTGGTGTTACACTGACGACGGCCAGGCTGCAGGAGCCGATGTGAATTGATGGAAGGTGGAGGGTAGGGTGGTGCGAATTGATGGAAGGTGGAGGGTAGGGTGGGTGGGTGGTATTAAGTCCGTCATTTCATTGTCATCTGTGCAGTGAGTGTGTCTCCTCGATATGATTGGTGTTCATGCCATTCTTCGAACCGTCCATTGGCCCTCACCCCTCACGCAGACCAAACACCTCGTGCAGTTTAAATGTCACTGCGCAAGTGGCGCTGCAGCCCCTTGATCATTGTGTATTCAGACCCGCTTGGCCCCACAGCACAAAGAAACAAAAAAAAAAAGAAAAAGAAAAAACTGTTCACATGAACTCTCCAATTTGGTTGTGCCCGTTGTTTGCTCCCCTGCTAGTACTGTAATGCCACCACAGGGGCGTTAGGTACGACGTGTACCATGTTAAGTCAATGGGATCGGACGTGTGCGAGTCGGTTAGGACTCAGTTCGGTGATGCACAAGTATCGCTTGGTTTCCCTGGAACCGAGGATAATAGTAGAAGAGTGAGGCTCAAGCACAAAGGCGAGCGAAAGCAGTGACTCAAGCGCAAGGGCAAGTCGAAGATCGTTCGTGAGGCAAAGATGATGTGGTATTACACAAGAAGTCAAGTCTACTGTACAAGCTAGGTAGGGTGTGACTTATATACTAGTACAGGGTGTTTGTAATGTACAAACACATGGCGCGATCCTAAGCCAATAGTCCCAAAGTGTAAACAAAGGAAAGAGTCAAATATGGTACAAGGGAATCCCGCGGGACGACGCGTGCCTCAGAAATAGTCAGCGGACGAAAAGAAGCATAAAACTGGCCATTGTATCGCCAAGGCGCAAGGTGCGAGATAAGAGTCGAGAAGCGCAAGTCACCGGATCGTATCATAAAAGTACAGTGAAGATGTGAGGTGATAGCATAGTAGAGTGAAAGTCATAACAAGTACCCTTGTGGCCGGTATGTTTCCTCTGCTCATTTGAGTTTTTTTTTTGCCGCTGATTTCTAGAAAAAAGTTTGTAAACATCAATTTTGGCACGTTGCCGAGTACATCACCTCCAAACCTGCCTGGTTTGGTGGCATGTAGCCAAGTGCTTTCTCCTTCAAGGTGCACGCCGATGATGGCCAAGCAGTGGGAGCCGATGAAAATTGATGGAAGGTGATGGACCCCCTGGTCAGTTGCTTGGCCCCACGGCACAGAGAAACAAGAAATGAAAATGAAAAAACTATTCAGACTGACTCTGCAATTTGGTCATGCCCATTGTTGGCTCTCCTGCTAGTACCCTTGTGGCTGGGTACATTTCCTCTGCTCATTTGAGTCCTTTTTCACTGCTGATTTCTAGAAAAAAGTTTGTCAACATCTGGCATGTAGGCAACCTACAATTCATGTTCGCTCTCGGGGTGCACACTGATGACAGACAGGCCACGGGAGCCGATGCGATTAAAATGACGAGGAGGTAGGGTTGGCCTAAGTCCGTTGTTTATCATTGTTGTTGTGCAGTCAGTGTGTGTCTCCAATTCCCTTGATATTACAATCATTGTTATATTTCAGACCCCCCCCTGGTGTTGCTTAGCCCCATTATGCATGGCACAGAGAGACCAAAAATAAAAAAATTCTATCAAATGGACGCTGCAATTCTGTCGTACCCACGTACCCAATCTAGCAGTCGTTGTTCCCTTGCCGAGAACTAAGAGTAAGAGTGTTGGCCATGAATTGAAGAGTGACTAAGGAACTCACCTCGACATCTCCACGGCCCTTCTTGACCTGTATGATAACCTGAGAGGTCAGTACATGTTGACCCAAAATTGCAAACAGATGAGGTTACTCACCTCAACGTTGCTGGGTTGCCCATAAGGGACGGCCTCACTGAGAGAAAAAAAAATTGGAGCAGCAAACCCTCCCACAGTGTCAACCGGACAGCGAGTCGATGGTTGCTCGTGAGAGGCAGCCTGAATAGAGTGAGCCATTTTGTAAACCATAATCATAAATCACCACATTCATTTCTAAAATGAAAGTTTAAATCCCTTTGAGGAGTCACAGAATGGTGCACACACCAGTCAGGACATTGTCCTTGTCAGCGTTATTGGGAGATGGCAGATGGGGAGGAGATATGGAACAACGCACCATAGCCTTGCATAGGATATTGTATTGGAATGGCTTCACATACCTACACTCCACATAAGCTTTTCCTTGTTTCCTGGAATGGGTGTGAAGAAATGCACAAAATAACACCTGACATATACGCCTCCTCAGGTGGCCCATCTTCAGTAGGGGTAATTGGGTAACGTCTCACCACTCCCGCCCTGCCCCGTCTTCCTCTTGCCCAACCCGACAAAATCAAAATTGGGGTTGACCACCTCATAGAAACGGTGAGTACTGACAGTTGCCCCAATGGGCAGCAGGACCAGCCAAACTGAACTACAACCCAGCAACACTCACGCAGGTGCCAAAGGCATCCAAGCGTGGCTCACCCCTCCACAATAGGAGGGATGGCCTGGTCATCAGAGGGCAACGGTGGAGGGGAAGGTATGGAGCATCACTCCATAACCTCCGGCCTTCAGATGATGACCTGAGAATGCTGGCAAGCTGAGAACTGAGTGTTGGTTTTGAATTGAAAAGTGACGAGGGAACTCACTTGATGTTGCCAGGTTACCTGTCAGGGGCGGCGTCACTGAGAGAAAAAAAACTGGAGAACGAGGGGTGTAAGAATCTCCAGAGGGATCCGAAGGTGTTGAGGAGTGGCCATATCGGAACCAATGCCAGGTCGAAGAGGAGTAGCGAACCCACCCACAAAGTCAACCAGACAGTGAGTCGGTGGTCGCTTGTGAGGGGCAGCCTGTGGATAGAGTGAGCCATTGGCAAGCTTGGACAGGAGGTATCCGAAGGTGTTGAGGAGCACAAACGCTGAGTCGAAGAGGAGGAGCAAGCGAATCCCCCCACAGAGTCAACCGGACAGTGAGTCGATGGTTGATCATGAGGGGTGGCCTGCAGATAGAGCGTGTGACATGTGTCGAATAGTTTGAAGATAGTTGAATGGGTGGGAAAAAAAGGAGACAGAGAGAGCGTACTCGCTCTGCTCCTTCGTCTCAATATACTATCGCCTCTCAAGGGCTTGTCCTGACCATGGTAGCTCTGCGTTCGACTCCCTGTATCCGAATTCTCTTCCTTGCAACGACATTTGTTACATGTTACACGACGATTGCTTATTCGAATGACCTTAACTTGAATGGATTCTGTGATACAACTTGAAGTGGTGCCAGTCCTATAATGATGACACCAGAATTTGCTCTGGGTGCGTGGTGCCTTCATTTCGACAAGAGACCTTATGCCCCTTGCGATGTCCAGAGTTCAGAGTTGTCATCGACGGTTAACAGGGCCCCTTGCGTACTATTCTCAGTCCGAGACTCATCAAAACAAGTCCGTTGTATAATTCGTACAAATGTAGTTGAAAGTAATACATACATGCATTCGCCTGCGTCCGTGGCCGTCCCAAATGCGACTAAGGGATGGTTAGAACCGTTGGATTGTGAAACGAGGCCATAGAGTACGCAACTGGAATGGTCATTGATCTATACGCTGATGCTAGGACTTGAGTCTTTCATCAAACTCCGTTTCTGTGTCGATGACTGTTACAGGACGACCAGAGAGCCGGCGGACAGCAATGAATTTTCCAACGGATGATGCCGGCTGACCCGATAAGTAAATCGAGTCAAGGGAGGGCAATACCTCAGTGACCATCCCCGCCGTGATGTCTTCTAGTGCAAGAGCAACGTGTCCTGCGAGCCCCAAAGAAACATGCAGCGTCTGCACGGTGGAGAATTGGTGGAGGAGGTGCAACCACTCAACGTCCCCCGTACCCTCTGTTTCCCCGGGAAAGCCCCCGATCCTGAGATGGACCACATTGGAGAGTGTCGCGGAAAATTGGCTAAGCACCTCGGCCATGTGGGAAACCTGCCAATCGACCCCCTGGCACGAGATGTCGGTCCTAGCAGGGCGCGCATCTGAAGTTGGATGGATTTCGTCACGATACATGTCGAAGGAGACCCAGTCACTGAAAAAGATAACTTGCGCAAGCTTGAATACGGGGCCAACCGAGCGATCGATGAACTTGGAGAGTTGCGCAATTTGAAAGTCGGCAAGCTGATTCAAGTAATTTACGAAGATCCGGTCCAGTTGAGGGCAGTCGACCCGGGCGATAAGGTCCTCCAAATACTCGCTAGCACCCTGGAATTCAAAGTAGGTGATAGCAGGAAGGACAGTTCGTGTTTCGGGAAGCCGGCGCATTCGATCAGGGCGGCGGGTAGCCGATTGAAATCCAATGATAAAGGTTTCGAGCCTGGGGAGTGCAGCCAAGCCCGCGACCATCGCCTCTGGTGAAATGTAACCAGTTGGGGGTATATTGCGAAGATCAAGTCCAATGAGATCACCGGTCGACAAAAGAAGCGTTGGTAATGCTAGATAGGGAATGCCGGATAATGTGATTTCCTGTAAACGTGGCGCAGATCCTCCCAGGAATTCGGCGGGAAGGACTGGCGTATTCCCGTCCTCAGCGTCGATGTGGAGATGTGTCAGCGCCGGAAAGGGCTCCTGCATCACTGGGGTAATCTTCCCCAACTGTGAGCCCTTTGCGTAAAGTCTGACAGAGATTATACGTTCGAGGTGCTCCGAGTTGAGTGTAGCGACGATGTTATCCTCATCGTTCGGCGTAATCCCGTACTTGGAATATGAATGGCGATAATCAATGGCGATAGGAAAAGCTGGCCAGATACCCAGATTCGTCCTGACAGGAGTTCCCGATGTGCACAGGATCCGGAGGTTGAGACGGTGTGGTGACGCAAATACGATCTGTCGCCATCTCTGGCATACATGGACCAGTAAGTGCCATTCCCATATGTCGGAATAAGTATATGAACGGCGTCGATAGGTGTCAAATATTTCAAGCAAGACATTGTCCGGGAGCATGCCGATTGTTATTACATGTCTGTAACTCTCGACTATGCCACACAAGGTCAGTACTTGCTGCAGTCACCACGGAAGTACAAAAGGGCACACCTCGGGCGCGTACGTTCTCTTGTTTCTTGCGACGACCTTGGCCAACCTTTCTACGTGAGGTAGTACCAGAGGATGGATCGCCTGGTAAGGAAAGCCTGACTGGATGAATGCTAATTGAAGATCAGCCGCGGGCACTCGGCCAATTGGTAGGCACTGGAGGCACACCTGGGAGAGCCGATCGATAGGAGCGGTTGAGTAAAATTGACTGAATAAGAGCTGATTAGAGATTGGTGGCAAGAATTAGGTCAATCAATCTAGCAATATGGAAAATGAAGGCTTTAGACAAACCTCTGCATTGATGACGTGGGTAGTGAACTGAGCTCTGTGGACGGAGCCGCTCTTATACCAGCCCCAACAAGCCGTAATCCTGTTCACCCGCTGCGGAATGCAGTGCGAGGTGTGTTTGCCTTATGTCCTGTGAACCAAGGAACGTAACGTGGTTTGAACGAGGAAGGAAATTTCGTTCGTGGATGAAAAGATGCTGCTCGTAGGGTACAGTAATTATAAGGGGGCATATGATAGCCTAGCCAGAATGACTTGCTGATGACCAATAAATAAGTGGCAATACATGATATTATTAATAACTAAATTAATCTGGGAGGTTTTCCCCGATGAACAGGTAGAGAAAAAAAGGCGATAAATACTGTAAAAGCCGCACGCAGAATTGGTGCAGTGCAAGGCAGTATACAGGCGCGACGGAGACATGAATTATACACTGTCATAGCTCCCTGGCTCAAAGTATTAGTGGGTCGATAACATAGCGTTGTATCAATACAATACGTACATATTCGAGCAGTCCAGTCGCTGCCCCCAGTGGCAAGTAAACTTGAGGGGCTCAGGTCGATAGATACGACTAATTTCCGCCAAGTCAGTCAACCAACCCAAAAATAACAAAGAAGCAGCGGATACTCGAGTTTTTGTGTCCCTGGAGCTTAAACTGGGTGATGGCCGAGCGAAAGTCCCAAAGCTGTACACTGCGGTCCTTCGAACTGGATACGACCCACTGGCCATCGTGCGAGACGACCACAGCGAGGACGTAGTCCTTGATCATTCTCTACGTCATCAACTGAATATGAGAAAACCGGCTTAACCGTACCCTATGCCCGAAGGTCTTCGTACACGCGGCTGACGCCTCATCGCCGTCTCTCTTGACCACCGAACTGCTGCTACCCGGTAGATCAGCTGGAAGGGGACCAGTATGCGGTTCACGATTTGGTGCATTCGCCTGTAATTTGCCAACGTCCCAATACTTGACCGTCTTGTCCAGACTCCCAGTAACAATCACATCGCCATCAGGGGTGAATGCGACACTGTAGACAGAGTCCTTGTGCCCTCTGAGGCGCTCAATGAGTTGACCCGTCGCTACGTCCCATATGCGTACGATGTTGTCGAGTGAACCCACGGCAAGGAGGCGCCCGTCGGGTGAAATCGCGACACTCGCCACAGCCGAATCAGCAGTCTCGGTGTCGCGGTCTGCGAGGAGTTTGTGGCTCCCATCTTGCATATCCCAAATACGCACTGTGCGATCGCCGGAACCAGATATGATCGAACGCCCGTCGGGCGAAAAGTCGAGTGCGTATACTTCCTGGGTATGCCCATCAAAAACATTCCGAATACGGCGTTTTATGATATCCCAGATCTACAGTTTGAAGAGCGGATCAACACCGTAAAACCAACAGAAATGGAGATATATGGTCGGAAAAGGGGGTAACTCACGCAAATCCGCGAATCCTCGGAGCCGGTGGCAAGGTATTTTCCATTCGGGCTGAAGCACATGCCCCGGATGTACATTGGTTTGTTACTTTGTTATCCACAAGTATGCTGTAGTACAAGTCCGGCAGAAGTGAGTCGCGAGTACTTGAAACCCATAGGAACGCACCATGTCCTCGCCCCTGTCTTTGCATCGAAAATTTGGGCAGCGCCTTCGCAGCCGGTAGCGAGATACTTTCCATCAACAGAAAACTTAACACATGCCACCACGCTGTTGCCACGCGACGCCAACGTCAGCGACACTGAGAGGTATGGAGAGAACCGGCTCTTCATGCCTCTTGTGATGAAGCGTGTAAACAAGATTTACGTCGAGGGCGCGTTTGATTTTGGGGTTAAAAATGGCGAACCAGTCCCTACCTTCTTTTTGAGCTCAGGGGGAACGCTAAGCGGGTCGAGCTCGAACACGCTGTTCTCATTTATCGGAGCGAGAGGACCCGCATCGTCATGTGGTGGAACTGACCACGGTGTAAACTCGTGCACACTCTGCTCGACCCAGGAACACTCACCATCGAGCTGAAATGTCATCAGAAGAGCACCACCAGGCAAAACCATGTTATCGGCCCGGTTCTGAGCCTGAAGCCTCCTTGACCTATTTGGAGTCCTTTTGGGGGTGCTAGGAGCCATATTCCTTTCAAAAATACAACACGAGAGCAAATGAAAGCAGAGTTGGCTTGTAAATGAGGCAAAGATATGCAGAGCTGCAATCAGTGGAGAGGAAGGATATGAGAGTGTGGGAATGCGCAGCGTATGCAGTGCGGTGGCTGAACTGGATTTGTGACGCTCCATCAAAAGTCCATCTCTCCGTCTCTTGTGCAGGGGGACCGGTCGTTCATGAACGAATAAACAGTGAAATATAGGCGGCTCGAGCACGAACTGCATGGCCCAGTTGCGTGTTCCAGCATTCATTTAACGAGTTGCGAGCGGACACACGACCATGAAATCAAGGCTTACTGCCGGTGTACGGCCCCGCATCACCGCGCCAGATCAGAAGCCGGCGCTGCCACAATCTCATCCCATCCCATCCCGTCTGTTGTACTTGAAATCTTGCAATAATGAGCAGTGCTCTACCCATCAGATAGCCCAGTTTCAACTCAGCAGGACATAGCACTCAGACAGATCGGCTCTCGAATCAAAGATATGCCGCGGATGGGGTACTAGTAGTACTACACGCCGCTTCTCCGAGTTAGAAAGCCCCAGGAGCGAGCTCCGAGCAGGATTCGCTAACCATGCCCATCGTGTAGTGAGCACCATTTCCGTGTTCTTCCTTCAAGTTCAGCCGATCCACACCGGAAAGTCAGGACAGCAAGCAATTACGGTGCTTACCCTCTGTGGTGCTTGTATCCTTCTCGCACCTCTCTCCCTTGTTCAATGCGCCGATCCGCACTTCACCGGCCTCGATGGTAGCTTTTTGTCGGCTCATATTGTGCCCACACGATGACCTTCCTACACTCGTACAGTACGCATGTCTGCTTCCTGTACCTCAGACTCGTCGTACACATTTCCCCCCTCCGATCTCAGTTCCTGGTCTATTCCACCTTTCACTCAGAATAATGACGTGTCACCACACCCATATCCGATACGTTACTCTATCATCGTGTTCTGCTCTCACGTTTGGCTCGGTTTGAGTTACTGGCACGCCGGTGCGTATGCTTGGACCCCACTTCCGGTCGTCGACAGGGCAATAGCGCGACAAAGTGCAGGCGAGTGACACCCCGAGCGCGTGTCGGACTCTGTGAGCACCTCCATCCCCAATTTGGGGTTGTATATGTCGTGTTGTAGTTCTTGCTCACGCTTGCTAAACATTCGGGCGTGGAACCCGGTTGTGCCGTACTGTCACCGACGGCCAACAGAATGGACTTTTAGTCCAAAGCCAAATAATTGTTAGGTCCATGTATACGTACGCGTGAGTTACTTTTGAGTTACAGCGTCACTGCGACAATGTATTTCAAAGTAGTATTCATATTTGTCTGCGTGTCTGTCCTGAACGCGACAGGGGGGTGCTTAGAACCGTTGGATCATAAAGTACCAGGCCATATAGCAGTAGTACGCAATTGGTATGGAACATTCTCTTATTCGCTGACATTAAGAACCGAGTCTTTCATCAAAGTCCGTTTCTGTGTTGATGACGGTTACAGGTCGACCAGAGACCCGGCGGACAGCAACAAACTTCTCAACGGAAGATGCCAGCTGGCCCACTAAACAAATCAAGTCAAGGGATGGTAACACTTCGGCGATCATCTCTTCCGTGATACCTTCCAGCGCAATAGCAACGTGCCTTGCGAGCTCCTGAGACACATGCAACGTCCGCATAGTGGATAATTGGTGGAAGAGGTGCAGCCATTCAACATCACCCGTACCCTTCAATTGACGTCCTTCGGGCTCGGCCTTGAGCCTGAGATGGACCACATTGGACAGTGTAGTAGACAATTGGCTGAGTACCTGGGCCACGTGCGAAACTTGCCAGTCAATCCCACTGCACGAGACGGTAGTCCTTACAGGGTACCAATCCCAAGGTGGACTGTTTGCGTGACGATGTATGTCGAAGGAGACCTGGTCATCGGAAAAAATAACATGCGCGTGCCTGGATGGGATTATCTTGTGGCCTACCGAGCGATCGATGAACTTGGAGAGTTGCACAACTTGAAAGTCAACGAGCTGATTCAAGTAATCTATCAAGATCTGATCCAGTTGAGGACAGTCGATTCGGCCAACGAGGTCCTCAAGATACTCGCTAGCACCATTGAACTCAAAGTAGGTGAGAGCAGGGAGGACAGTCCGCGTTACAGGAGGCGGGCGCATTCGATCAGGGCGGGAAGCAGCTGATTGGAATTCAACGATAAGGTTTTCGAGCCTGTGTAACACGGCCAAAGACGCAACCATCGCCTCGGGTGAAGTGTAACCAGTCAGGGGTATATTGCGTAGACTGAGGGTTATGAGGGACAAAAGAGGTGCTGGTAATGGCGGAAAGGGAATGGCATTTAAATGGATGGCCTGTAAATGTGGTGCAGATCCTCCCAAGAATTCGGCAGGAAGGACCAGCACAGCCCCATCGCACAAGGAAATTTCGAGATGCGTCAGCATCGGAAATGGCTTCTGCATCACCGCGGCCATCTTTCCTAACTGCGAGCCCGTTACTGCAAGCCTGATATAATATAGACGATCGGGGTGCTCGAGTGCAGCAATTACATTGCCCTCTCCCTTTGGTCTAATGCTTCTTCCAGAATAGCGATAATCAATAGTGATAGGCAAAGCTGGCCAGATGCCCAGATTCTTCCTGACAGGAGTTTTGTGTGTGCAGAGAATTTGGAGTTTGAGACGGTGTGGTGACGCAAATATGATTTGTCGCCATTTTCGACACACGTGCACCAGTAAGTGCCACCTCCATGCGGGGAGAATGTTGTACCGGAGAGTTCTTCGACTCAGATCAAATATTTCCACCAAGACGTTGTCTGGGAGCATATCGATTGCTGTTGCGTGCTTGTAACTCTCGCCTGTGTCACATAATGTTAGTACTCGTTGCAATCGCCACGGGGGCCAAATGACACACCCTGAACATGTACACTTTTTTGTTTCTTGGGGCGACCTCGAGCAACGACCTTACTGACGTGTGATGCATGTGACGGGGCGCCAGAAGACGGATCACTCTGTAAGAGGAGCGGACGAACACTAATTGAAGATCAGGGGTGAGTGGTATTCAATCAATTGGTAAGCACTGAGCAAACCTGAGAGAGCGGAGCGGTTCAGCAAAACTCAGACGGGAAACTGGACAATGGCTGATTAGAGAGTAGTGGTGGTCGGTTAGTGCGGTAATACTATGGAAGAAGGATGCTTGGACAGACCTCTGGGTGTCCATCGATAATGCGGATACTGAACGAGGCTCTGTGGACAAAGGAACTGTCCCAGCTCTCCCCCCCCCCTAACATGTCACATGACATCACGTAATCACCAATCCGAAAACTCGGAACCAAAAATAAATTTTGGATCGAAAATTATGTAAGTTATCACAAACATAAATATGACTTCTTTTATTTGTGTGATGTAAATATAGTACAAACAAAAGCAAATAGCGTAAGCAATGCCACGCGTTGCATGCAGTGTACCCCCCATACCCTTTGGGCGTGCGGCCCCCTCCTCCTCCTTTGGCCCCCCTTTACCCCACACGTGCGCAGGACACACAAGCGCGGGACCCGCGCGGGACAAGCCCCACCCCTGCCCCTGTTTACCCACGAAGGGGAGCGCGCCCCCGTATGCGCGCAAAGGAGGCGTGGGACAGGACAGGCGCGGGACAGGTATGCCCCCCCCTCCTTTCGTCCCCGTCCCCGTTCACGTCGAACAGGAGACCCAAACACCACCCCCCGCCCCCGTTGACTCGCGAACGGGGGGCTGCGCAGGAAGTGACATGCCACCCCCGTTTGCGCACAACGGGGACGCGACAGGCACCCCCCGCTACCTTCGTTCACCAGCGCGAACGGGGCACGCGAACGCGAGACAGCCCCCGCCACTGCAGCCGCCGCTCCCATTTGCGCGCAAGGGGGGGGTGGGGCACAGGAACGAGGCGCACGGGACAGGTACGTCCCCCGTCTCTGTCCTCCCGCCCCTTCGTTTACACGCGAATAGGATGCGGGACGCGGGACGGCGTGGGACAAGGCACGCGCACCCCCCCTTCCCCCTCTTGCCAGGGACCCCGCGCGCAAGCAACGCCAGAGGCGGCGCGGCGGCCCCCCCGGTTTGTGCGCAGAGGCCAAACGCAAACGAGGGGTCCACGCGAGGGGACGAGAACGGGCGCGCCCCCCACCCTTTGCGCCCCGCCCCGGTTTGGACGCACGGGCCGCGCGCGAACGCGGGCGCGCGCTCCAGGTTGGAGTGCGCCCCCGCGTTCGCGCGCACAGGCAACGTGCGAACCGGAACGCACAGAAGCGGTGCCCCCTCCACGACACAGGGGCGAGCGAACCGGGGTGGCATGCTAGAGCCAAACGCGAACCGGCGGCCGCAGGGAAGCGCCTCCCCCCCTCTTTCCCCAATTCGCGCGCCAGGGCAAAATGCGAACCGGCGGCCGCGCAGAACCCCCCTCCCTTTCCCGCGGGCTCGCGCGACAGGGCAAAACGCGAGCGGGCGACCACGCGGAAGCCCCCCCCCCTCCCCCACGGGTTCGCGTGCAAGGGCGAAACGCAACCGCGTGGCGGAAGCGCCCCCCTCCTTCGTGTATGCGCTCCGGGGGGCGCGTGGGTCGGGTGGAGCGTGACCGGGCGGCGCGCAAATGGGAGGCGCGTGCTGAGCACCACCCTCCGCTTTGCGCACAGGGGCAGCACGTGTATGCGTGCTACCCCTGTGCGCAAAGTGGAAGTGCACCGCCTCCCCGGTTCATGAATGGTGAGGATAACCAGCGGGGGCACACGGAATAGGGCGCGCGGCCCCCTTTTTGCTCCCTCTCGACTTAGACAAAAAAGTACATATGTTATGTAATTTTATTAACTAATAAACATGTTTTTCTTTTCATTAAACAAAGCAAAGCAAGGTTTAATTTACTTTTGTTTGTACTATATTTACACCACACAAATAAAAGAAAAAAACAATTATGTTATATTTATGTTTGTGATAACATACATAATTTTCAAGCCAAACTTTATTTTGGTTCCGAGTTTTTGGATTAGTGGTCACATGATGTCATGTGACATGTTAGGGGGGGGGGGAGAGCAAGGACAGTTGGACAAAGGAGTAACTCTTCAAGCAACTCTTATACTAGTACCAGCCCCATGAGCCGTAATCCTGTTCAGCCGCGGCGGAATGCAGTGCGGGAATCAGAAAACGTGTCCATCACGCCGATATACCAGAGATGTGGTTATTTAAACGAGGCAGTAATGCTGTTTGAAGCGTGACGTATTGGTCCCGGTAAAACACTGTAAAGACGTGCATCGATAACGGAGGTTGCGGGCCGCCACTAGGCTTGACGATGTCTTCTTATGATATCGCGGAAAAGATTCGTGAATCACTCCCGGGAACTGAAGAGATTCTAGTCCAATATCTCTCAGGTTACCTTGTCGACGACGCAAGCGATGATGAGGACATCTTGCAAGTCGCGCGCTATATACTCGAGTCCATCGCCATGGACAAGCCAGATGTTCTCGAACAACTCATGGCCTCCCTCACCACACTCTTACGGGATCAGCTTGTACGCAGGGAGAGCTCTAGATCTGGTCCCAAACTGCAGCGGCTTGACAAAGTACTCGACATGAGCAAGACCGGTGCCATGTCAAACACCATCGCGTTTTCCGAAGGAGTCGACCTCGAGTCAATCAACAAGGGAAAGTGCGTACATGATATCTACTATTTAGTTTCCCTATGTCTAATACATTGTGCCGAAAGAGCGTCACGGGTGGATGTCAAGAAGCTCGAAAAGCAGGAAGCAAAGCTCAAAGCGAAGATCGAAAAGCGTGCTCGGAGGGACCTATACGAGGGTTCAAAGTTGCTAGAACAGACGAAGAAACAGGTTCGACTGCGCTCGCTTCTGCTCTTCGCTTATCGACGAGGTTATCTGTTTGAAGCAATCCTACGAGGAGATGTTCATGAAAGTGCGTTATATGCTCGCTTCATCACGGTGCCTCTAAATCATGAACTACCCTAGATCAACCCTCTGCAATCTGCAGCTACCCTCGAAAAACAAAAGCAAGGATATCCATCTACCCTCGATCGACGTCTCCTTTGGCTCAAACCGCATCCTGTGCGCATCTCCTGGCTATTGCCTGACTTTGCTATTGACTCCTCCGAAGCTCTGGAGCGTCCCTCACGCTCGCATACGGCAGGCGATATGGGATCATCGGCCGAAATGGTGTCGGAAAGTCGACCCTTCTCCGACACATTGCCATGCGGGAGGTCCCGATTCCTCCGCATATCACCATCCTCTTCGTCGAACAAGAGGTACGATACTAAGCCTGCCATGGAGCAACATGCTTTTGATAGTTAACGTGTTAGATTGTTGGCGACGATACCACGGCACTCAGCTCGGTTCTCAAGGCAGACGTATGGCGAGATCACCTCCTTGCGGAAGAGGCGCGTCTCAATGCACGCCTTGCGGAGCTAGACGCCTCTCCTGGTGAGTTGGAGGTCCAAATCGATGAGGCGAAGGACGAGGTGAGCGGTCGGCTCGCGGAGGTGCACGCAAGTTTGGCAGAGATGGAAGCAGAGAGTGGGCCTGCGAGAGCAGCGGCTCTACTAGCTGGTGAGTCATCGTTCCCCGCTTGCGACGTCTGCATCGGTCCTCAAAATGCGAGCAGGTCTCGGGTTTAGCGAGGAGGATCAGGGCAGGCCAACACGGTCCTTCTCTGGTGGTTGGCGGTGCGTGAAGTTCTCTGGTGTGTCGCTGCGCTGACCCTCGATTCAAGAATGCGATTGGCGCTCGCTCGGGCACTATTCGTCAAGGTGCGTTTTTACACACGCTCGTTATAAAGGCAAACGAGATCCAGGACTGACTCTGATTTGTGACGCCTAGCCTGCGCTTCTTTTATTGGACGAGCCGTCCAATCACAGTCTGTTTTGCGCTTCCGCGCTTAGTCCTTCCGCTGATCTGTGTCCCTCTGTCTAGTCGATTTGAATGCGCTAGCATGGTTGGAAGACTATCTCCAAACGTGGCCAGGGACGCTAATTGTAGTGTGCGTGTCAATGTGATCCAGAGATCTTTCCTTATGTTCTGCAGATCCCACGATCGCGCGTTTCTCGACGCAGTCGCAACAGATATTATCCATCAACATTCCGGCCGTCTCGACTACTATAAAGGGTATTTCCAAACAGTATTACTTCCCAACTCCCTTTGTTGAGGCGTACGGTAGCAACTTCACACAGTTCTACTCACAAAATCCGAGCGAGAGCGAAACTTGCGACGCGAATACGATGCACAGATGGAGTATCGCAAGCATTTACAGGCTTTCATCGACCGTTGGCGGTACAATGCCAACCGTGCTGCCCAGGCACAGTCCAAAATTAAGATTCTCGAGAAGGTCTGTAGGTCGTTATTTTGCAGGTGCCCGTTCGTCTCAATTGAAAAACGCAGCTCCCCGAGCTCTCCCCACCCGTGGCAGAGGAAACCGAGAGCTTCCGGTGCGTGGGCCTTTGATCAACATGGGTTTTAACCACCTTCATGCATGTCATTATAAAAGATTCCCAGAGACGGAGAAGATTTCTCCGCCCTTGCTTCAACTCTCGGAAGGAACGTTCGGATACGATCCTTCAAAGATAATTTTGAATCATGTCAATTTCGACGTGGGCCTTGACTCGCGTCTTGCCATCGTGGGATCAAACGGTGCTGGAAAGTCTACCCTGTGCGTTTTTGTTGGCCGTTCCATATCGATTACGCTGAGCGAGGGTCAGGATTAAACTTTTGACGGGCGAATTAACTCCGCTGTCGGGACAGGTCAATCGCAACGGCAGGCTATACGCGTGTATGCTGCTTTGCTTGCCCACTCTACTCCATGCCTGCTCACCCGTTCACCCGATGCAGTGGCTACTTGCGCAGCACCATGTAGATACGCTGATTCCCACGATGAATCCCGTCCAATTCCTTGCGCATAAGTTCCCTGGAAAGACGGAGCAAGAATACCGCCAGCACCTGGGCAATTTCCAGATCACGGGGATGACGGGAATGCAGCTCATCGGCACACTGAGTGGAGGCCAAAAGTCGCGCGTTTGCGTTTTCCGTGCTATCGTTGCAACGCCCGCACATCTTACTTTTGGACGAAGTACGTGGACCCCTCACGCCCTCGATGGATCCCTGACTCTGGGTAGCCCACCAATCACCTCGATTTAGAGGGTCTTGATGCGTTGATGTCAGCGCTAAGCACGTGGAACGGTGGTGTTATTATCATCTCTCACGACGAGCGTTTTATCACGTCAGTTGCAAAAGAGGTCCGTACCGCAGCTATCTTCTCACGGTAGTTTTGACATTTTGACATACGCTATGTCTATAGCTCTGGGTATGTGGAGATGGCACGGTCACGAAGTTCAAGGGCGATGTGCAAGCTTACAAGGCCCGTCGGTCCTTCTTCTCAACCGGGAACTCTGCTAACGTTCATCTACTGTCAACAGAGCTTAATTGTTAGCAACATCAAAGCAAAACCCTGAGCCGGTTGTGATACTTCTATACTCTGACACATCTAGGACGGGTATAGTCTGAACTAAACTAAAATAGAGAACTGTATGATACATCGTCTCGGCTCAGGCACAAGAAAGAAAAAAGCATAGGTCTTAGCGAAAATTATTCATCATCGTCATCCGACAACTCGATATATGCTGCTTTTGCTGCAGCGCGCCGTGGTGCGGTAGCGCGTGGCACAACAGGCGCCGACTCGGGGTCACCCATTAAGAGTTCGTCGTCGCTGCTCTCCGCGACCTTTGCGGGGGCCTTCTTCGGTGGTGGCTTGGTAGTTCCGGAGGCCTTGCGCGCTGTAGTAGCTTTCGACGCTGGCTTTGCCGCCGCGGTCTTCGATGCTGCCGCGACCGGCTTCTTATCGAAGAACTCGGTCATGGTGGCCTGGGCGGCCAGCTTGGTCTTCTTGGCGGGCTTGATGTATGCGTCACTATCCTCGTCGTCATTGTCCAGACTACGGGCGGAATGAAACGCAACCGTTAGGAACGGGGAAAACGATAAAGTGGAATCGTAGTACTTACGACTTGCGCTTGGCCACCTGTGCGGCCTTGCCTTTGCCCTTTGCTGGCGCCGCTCGTATCAGGTCGTCCCCCGAATCCTCATCGCCGCTCTTCATAGGTCGGGCCTGGGCCTTCTTCGGCAGCGGTGGAGGCGGGGGCGGGGGCGGGTCGTCTGCCATTTCGACGTCCGAGCTAGACTCGCTCTTCTTAATGGCCTGCGTCGCCTTCTTGGCGGCGGGCGGTGCGGCCCGCTTCTTTGCCGGGGGAGGCTCTTCATCATCGTCGTCGAGACCCAACCCGTCGTCCGATTCGGATGCTTTGATGGCGGTCACCTTTGGCCGAGCGCGCGATGCGCCAGCGGCGGGGGCGATGGGTTTGCGCGCTTTGGCTGCGGCGGCCTTTTTGGTGGGCATAAAGTCGTCGTCGTTGTCAGAGTCGTCGCGCCCCGCGCTTGCCAGGCCCGCCGCCGAGAGATTTGCGCGTCTTGAGCGTCGCCTGTTTCCGTTTGACCTTCTTGCCGCTCGAGTCGACGACGCCCTTTTCTTCCCACTCTGCGCACGCTTTCTGTTATTTTTTGCATCCCGAGTCAGTGGCACACGTCGCAAAGCGCCAAAAAAAAAAGTTCGACGAGACTTACGTCCCACTCTGCAAGGAAGTGGTCCAGATCGGTGTTCCAGATCTGGATCGGGGTGAGCTCGAGAAGAGCCAAAAGCTCCTTTTCCTTGTCCGCAGCCTGCTGGAGCAGTCTCTCGATCTGTAAAAAAAGTCGGGCTGTCAGGGACTTGGTTGTCGCGTGAGTCTCATCCGTACCTTTTCCCTCGTGAGACTCCAGATTGGCATGCCCAACAGGTAGTCGTAGTCTGTCGATGTGCCAGATGCTGCCTCAGGTTCGTCTTCCTCGGGGTCCTCGTTCTCCCCAGCCGCCTTTGCCTTCGCCACCTTGGGGAATGGGCGGAAACTCTTCTGCCGCAGTTCGGCGACGATATCTGCCTTTTTGCGGTTCGAGACCACGAGCTCCTTGTTGACGATCATCTGCACGAAGCGCGCCTGGTTCGACAGCTTCTCGAATTGCAGCTGCAGTTCGTTAGCGAGGAAGTCCTGCGGGCGGAGGAAGTCAGTCAGACGGGCTGTGTATCCGTAGTAGGAGCGAGAGAGAGAAAGTAGCGTGCCTTGCGCTTCTGATAGTATGTGAGTCGCTTTGGGTAGAACTCCTCGATCATCTCCTCGGGCGAGTTGTACTTCTTGATCTTGTTCTCAAAGTCAAAACATATCATGTTGCTCGTGTTTATCTTAGTCGTAAGCTTGAAGAACTCGGTGAGACCCTGCTCCTCTGCCTTTTCGACGTCCTTGGCCGCCATATTAACGACAAAATGCACATTGACGTTGTCGTGGTGTTCTTTGTAATCCTACAGGGCATCGCTTGCTCAACACGACCACATGAACAACGGACCGGGGGAAGCACACATACCTTGACGACGCCCTCACCCTTCTCGCCAATCATGGCCTCTAACTCGGCCTTGTAAGTCTGCGTCCACTTGTGGATGGGCAGTTCGACGATCTCGACCGTCGTATCGTTGACCTTCCTGGCAATCCCGGTCACGTCGTACTTGTGTTCGCCCGTCTTCTTGATCGTGCCCTTGAAGCCGCGCCACCAAGGAAGCATAGCTTCTTGCTCTTCGCCCGCCATCAGTCGTCTAATGTTCGCCACGACGTCTCTCGGATTGTAACTCGGAACGGACGTGCTCCACCCTGGGTGTATGCGCGGAAAAACCAATCAGCGCTAGGGAAAAGGTGTGGAGACTGTGTGACAAACCTGTGCCGATGCCCTCTGAGCCGTTGAGGAGCAAGAGAGGGAGAACGGGCATATACCACTCGGGCTCAATATCGTCGTTATCTTCCCTGAGATAGCTGAGCAGAGGGTCGTCCGCTGGGTGGAAGATCGTGCGCGTGATTGGCGCTGGCTCCGTGAAGATGTAACGTGCCGAAGCATGGTCCTTTCCGCCCTGGTCACGCGTGCCATACTGTCCGTTGGGCAACAAGAGATTCAAATTATTACTCCCGACATAGTCCTGCGCGAGATTGACGATCGTCATCGTCAGACTCTGCTCGCCGTGATGATATGCCGCATGTTCGGAGATATATCCGACGAGTTGTGCGACCTGTGGAACAACGGAATTAAAGTCATAAGCGCGGGAAAGATACATTGGGAGCTTTGACCTTGATCTCCTTTTTCAGCTTGCGCTTGAAGCACGCCCAGATCACTTTCCTTTGACCGGGCTTGAGGCCATCAGCAACGGATGGGATCGAGCGAACATTGTCGGCCATGGAGAAAAGAATGAGTTCCTTGTTGATGAAATCCGAATACGAAATCTCGTCCGTGTCGTGATCAAGGTAGGTGCCGGGCTGTAACGCGCGATGAATAGACTGTACACAGCGCATGATGAACGCGAGAGCGTACCGTGAACTGTCGTAACCATTCCTTACGGTCGTCCGCCTTTTTCTTGCTAAATGCGAGATCGATGAGCTCACGCTCCCCATCCTGCGTTGAGCCGAAAGGGATCATATGTTTTGTCATGTGCGAGAAGTAGTCGCGAGCGTCAGAATCTTTGCTCGTCCCGAGACCCTAAATAATAACATTATTTTTTTTAGTTCAGAACGGGGGACGGCGCGACGGTATTGCAAGACCTTGTAGTACTTCGAGTCCCACTTGTGCGCGTCTGGCGTCTGTTCCAACCACTGCTCATATTCCGGAATAGTGAAAAAGTCGATGCGTTGCTTGCCCTTTGTGACCTGTGCGAGTGGGTTCAGAGAATGCACCTTCGCAAGAAACGCCCATGCAACTTACTCGGACGATGGGCGTCACGAATTCAACTAAAAAGTTTGGGATCTTCAACAGAGACGGGAAGAAATGATCCAAAAAGTTGATGAGAAGGCCTTTGATGTGCGAACCGTCGTGGTCCTACGCACGCACGCGTTGAATTGCCATCGTACACACGGAGCGGGACACAGGCAACGTACCTGATCCGTCATTATCATGAGCTGACCATACCGCAAGCTCCCGACGTCAGAATAGTCTTTGTTGTGCTGAAGACCCATGATTTTCTTGATATTTTGGATCTCTTCGTTCTTCATGATCTGGTCGTGCTTCGCCTCGCGCACGTTCAGGAGCTTTCCGCGCAACGGGAAGACACCAAAGTAGTCGCGTCCGACAACCCCGAGACCGGCCACTGCGAGCGCCTTGGCGGAGTCACCTTCAGTCAGAATAAGCGTGCATTGGGATGCGGTGCGAGTCCCCGCATTGTTCGCATCCGAAAGCTTGGTGATGCCAGTGAGACTGCCAAAGAAGTCGGCAATAGAGTCGTCGCCTCGATGCGAATCGCTTACCGGTTGCGTTTCGTCCCGTCTGTCTTTTGATCTGCTGTTCGGCCCTGAACTTGGCCCAATTTAACACGTTCTCGACAATGGATGACTTGGAAACTAGAGACAAGTCAGCAATCGCGTACCGTCCGGCAGCAAGGAACCCTCACCCTTCTTCATGAACTCCTCCGAAAGCGTGGGCTTGGACCCGAATTTAGAGGACAGCAACGTCATAGTCTCCTTAGTCTGACTGTCAAACGTCGGATTCTCGATGAGTGCATTGACGAAGATCCACATATGCTCCTTGATCTTTGGGAGTTTGATCGCCGCTGCTTTGTTCTTCTTCGTAATGGCGGTGATGAGGTTCTTCGCGATTTGGTCCGCGACGTAGTTGACGTGACTACCGCCTTTGATCGTAGATATCGAGTTAGCGAACGAGACGTGCTGGAACGTGCCGTCCGACACCGCAAAGCCGACCTCCCAGCGATCGCTAATGCGTTCGTAGATGATGGTTTGCTTCGCCTGCGCCGCGCCGCCCGAGTTCTCCGCCGCGGCCTCTGCAGCAGAGTTGAGGTACATCTCGATGTACTGCTTGAAGCCCTTGACTTTGAGCCTCTCGTCGTTCAGATACACCTTGACATCCTTGACCGTGCCCGCCATGTCGTACACGCGCTTCTTGAGCAGAGAAACAGTGTCCGGGTCAATCGACGTCATACCAAAGCGTTTCAGGTCAGGCGTAAAGGTAACGCGCGTGTAGTCCTCGCCTCGCGAGTTCTTCGTGATCTTTGCCTTGCCGCATTTACCCATGTTGCCCGACCAGGTTTGCTTGTATTTCTGACTGGAGTTCTTGTCCGCGGTGTCAATCGTGAATTCGGTCGAGTAGATATTGGCGAGCTTCGCGCCGTAGCCGTTTCGGCCACCGGTGAGCTTCTTCTCGTCGTCGTCGTAATTTGACGAGGAAAGTAGATGACCAAAGATGAGCTCGGGGATGTACATCTTCTCCTTGGAATGGATCTCGATGGGAATCCCGCGGCCGTTGTTGTAGACGGATATTGTCCCGTTCTCTACGTCAATGTCGACTTTCAGAGTGTCCATACTCGCATCGTTTATCTGTGGAGTTGATCAACATGAGTCAATGGTACGCGACGTGGGACAAATCACCTTGTTGTCGGCCGCGTTGACCAAAATCTCGTCCACTATCTTGAAGAAGCCGGAACGTACTTGACGTCCCGTTGGACCATGCGTTTCGTGTCTGAGTCATACGTCCAAATGTGCTGCGTTACAAACTCTACGCTGCCAATGTATGAGTCTGGTCGTTTGAGAATGTGCTCCAGTTGGGAGAGCTGTGTGGCTGGCAATTAGACCCGTGCTAATACATGACCCCGAAAGTAAACAAACCTTGGTGTAGGTCTCCGATGCGCTCTTCTTATTCTTGTTGGCAGCTGGCGCCGGCCGAGGCACTGAAGGGCCCAAATCTTCGTCTTCGTCCTGCACAAAGCTTACTTCTGCGTTCTCGTCCACGTCCGCTAGAACCTTCTTTGGAGCTGCCTTCGATTTCGCAGGGGCCTTTGACTTGGGGCTTGGGTTGGGGTTTGGGTGGAGCCTTGGTCTGATATCGGCAGAACGGTGAATTACAATCAGGAGGAAAACCAACCGGGAAAGGCTCACGGTTTTCTTGGATACGGGAGAGTAGCCCTCTGACTCTTCTCCTCCTGAAACATCGTCAAGGTCATAGTTCTCTTCAGACGAGCTCATGATGCGCGTCGAGAAACAAGAGTGTTAGTTGCGTTGTGATGACCCACAAAACAAACGCGTCCACTTACCGCGACGCGTCGCACGTGACAAGATCCAAGATTTGTTGCTGACAGATCAATTCAGATCAAAGCACAGACAATGGCACCATATCCGCTGCACAGGCCATTGGCGATTACCTCCAATCCCCTGACGACCTCATGAAGATTCCCGCCTTCCGCAAGAAGCTGAAGGCTTCCATCTATATACGCCTCAAGAGCGGCGTCAAGGAGCAGCTCGCCGTTACGAGGGAGAGCCTCCGCAAGCTTTTCGGAACTCGTGACGATGTGCAGGCCATCAGGGACGAGATGGTCACCATCGACCGCATGTGTAGTGACCCGCAGAACGTAGTATCGACCTCTGACCAAATTAGTCGCGTGCGTCACCTCCGAGTTGCTTCCCTTTGATATACTGATCAGCCTGTAGGTCTCTATGGTACACAGGAATTCTGAGCAGACAGAGGAGATGGTAAAAATGAGCTCGCGCCTGGACAGCATCAAGGCGATGCTTGCCGCAGACCTGGACGACCTCCTCGGGCCTGCTCCGAACCTTCTTCCTATACACCTTCAGCTTACGCGACTCGAGAATTTCCGCAATGAAACCATGCATCAAGCTAAAAAAGCAACTGCCCAGTCCCGCGACAACCTGGCTCGCAGGTTCGAGCGTCTCACGGGTGTAATCGAGGAGTTCGACGATTATATAATGGAACTCTCGCGAAACATACTGCCCCTAGCCCGCGCCGGTCACATCGAAGTGATCGTCAAAATCGCCGAAATCGCCGAAATTGAAGGGAGGGAAGATGAAAAGGTGAGTATCGAAATCTAGAGGGAGACTTTATGCTGACGCTTGAAAGGCAATTGCGATACGTCTCGTCAAAGAAGCAGCGAAACTGGATGCCGCATCCAAGTTCAGATCCATGCAGGCCAATGCGCGAATCATCAAGCATTACCGTTCTAGGATCATGAAGAACATAGCAAAGACCATAAACGCCAAGTTTGAGGCTGCGTACTTGCACGACGAAAAAGATCCTGTCGGATTCCTTGAAAACCTCGGTTGGTTATATCAAGACCTGATCGCTATCGAACGTGACGTTGTCGCATGCTTCCCTCCGCACTGGGATGTGTACTCGCACTTCGTGCGCGAGTACCACAAGTCTCTTAACTCAACCGTTCAGAGACTTGTCGCCTCGGAGCCGGATGCAGCTGCGCTGCTCACTCTGCATGCATGGCTGAAGGAATACAAGAGTAGCATGAAAGAGCTCCGGATACCACCGGAGTTACTCGAGCCGCCACTTCTAGGCGGTAACGAGCAGTTAATCATTGATGCCTATCTCAAGCCGATCGTCAAAAAGCTCGACGAGTGGAGCTCGAATCTTATGAAGACCGAGGTGACCGAGTTCACCTCGCGGGCGGAGCCTCCGGAGCTAGATGCAGACGGGCAGTACGGCACGCAGGGTGCCGTGATACTTTTCCAGATCGTGAACCACCAAGTAGACGCGGCTATGGAAAGCGGGCAGGGCATGATCCTCGTGCGCGTCGTTTCGGAGACGAACCGCGTCATGCGGGGTGTGCAGGACCAGTGGACGCGCCTTCTCGACGCGGAGTTCAAGAAGACGACGGAGCGGCCGGAAGAGGCGCCTGGCGGTCTCGTCGAGTACGTGATCGCGCTCGCGAACGACCAGATCAAATCGGCGGACTACGCCGAGGCACTCTCGGCGCGGCTCGAGCCGCTCGTCTCGGAGAGTTACCGGGTGACGATCAACGAGCGGCTGAACGACGCAAGAGACGGGTATCTCGACGTGGCGAACAAGTGTACGCAGACACTGATCGACATCATCTTCAACGACTTGCGGCCGGTGACGAAGCAGTTGTTCCAGGTGCAGTGGTACGACGGGATCGTCGTACAGGTGGTCGAGACGATGCGCGACTACACGCAGGACTACCAGACGTATCTCAATGCGACGCTGTTCGAGCTCCTCGTCGAGGATCTGCTCGACACCTTCCTCGTGGCGTACCTGACCGCGCTCGCTAACACACAGAAGCTGCGCATGCCCGCAGCGGCGGAGCGCATCAAGGACGACGTCGCGGAGGCGTTAAAGTTCTTCAGCACGCTCAAGCCTGCCAAGGAGCTCGAGTCATGCTTCGAGGTCGTCGACATGGTGCGCTCGCTGCTCGAGACATCCAAGAGCCTCGCGTTCTTGTCGTTCTGGTTGTTCGCGAAGGTCCACGGCCCCAATCTGGCGTTTGTCGAAGGGCTGATGAAGGCGCGCGGGGATCTAGACCGCTCGTCGGTCAACGAGGTGATGGACAGCATCAAGCGCAAGGTGAAGGAGGAGAACTTTACAGATCGTGAGTCGTTTCTTCTCCCCACCGCTGTCAGAGCAGCCCGTTTGACGCTTTTGTTCAGCACCCAAACCCACGATAATGAAGAAAATCACGATCGAGGGCACGATCTCGCGTCTGCTACGGACTGGGAAGTGATGGACGCTATCCACTACATTGTACTACAGTATACCCGACACCCACACGTACTATCTTGTACATTGCGACCTGTATTACGAGTACTGTAAAACAGCGCTAATCAGCGATAGTTCAGAGTGCAGCGGTCTTGAGATAAGGCCATAATGTGCTTGATAATGTGTGCTTACAGTATGTCCGCGCGCATCAATTTATTTTTCTGCCAGTCCCGCGATCGGAAACTCTGGCTTATGCTTGGGTCCATTGACATGCCGATCCGACCTCCACGGTGATGGGCAAGAACGAGTGACACAGAAAACAAGGTGCCACAACACATCACGTGGGCGCTGCACAGGTCCGCTATCCGCTTGGCTATCCGATTCTGACTGCTTCAGTTTGTCAGTTACTTGTCGAGCAACAGCTCTGGAGCTGAAACTGAATATCAACGGACATTTTGAGCGTCCGTAACACCCTCGGAAAGACTGGCCCCTAGGGCGAGATGCTCCTGGCTCCTCCGAGTCGACGCGATCGCGGCTCGCCGACCGTTGAACATTTGGGCGAGCATTTAGGCGTAGGATTAGGTAGTATGCCGTTCTGCTACCATTGTTGGCAATACTACTCGAGGATCTTCGAGTCCACCAGTACATATGGAGCGGTGACGGGTATTTATTTCGTGTCTTCATTTCCTATGTGATCGTAAGGATTGAAGGCTAGGTAACCCTTTCAACCAAACTAATACAGTACATGGGCACACGCTACAGACCTTCTCCTAACACCTCCCATAGAACTCGTCTTCCGTGTCGACGACGGTTACCGGGGAACCGGTGAGCTGGCGCATAGCGAGGAACCGCTCTATGGATCCCACTGGCTCGTCGCCATCCTCGTTATCCATATCGTCTAACCATATCATGTGGAGCGCTGGAAACACATCAGTGACCATCTCCTCCGAGTTGGCGGGGTCTTCTAGCGCAGAAACGATATACGCTACTACCCCCCCAGACAAATGCAACGTTTCCACAGCAGGAAAAAGGTGAAAGAACGGTACCCAGTCGACGCCGTCGACTTCACTCGATTCTACTTCGTCTCCGTGGGCGTCCAGATGACCCACGTAGGAGAATGTGGGGGAAAGTTGACCAAGAACCTGGACAACGCACAGAACTTGCGTGTCTAACCACCCTCGGTCCAAGACCAGAGTAAGACGGGCTTCATGTCCCCCTTGTGGAAGACTTGAATTGAGTTCGACCTGGGGATAATTATAGCAAAAGGTCACTTTTACGCGGTTTAACCGGTCAAGCTTGAGGTTCTCCGTGCGATCGAGGAAGCGAGAAAGTTGGGTAGTTTGGATCTCGTGCGCCAAGTATTCTATTCTGAAGTCGTCGACTCGAGGTGTATCAATTTGGGCCAAGAAGTCTTCCAGGTACTCGCTATAACCTTGGTAGTGAAACGTGGTGAGAGCAGGAAGGGTGATTCGCATTGGGGGATCCAGACGACTCCTTCGATCGTAGACAGACAACTCGTCGAATGCAATGGAAAGGGTTATGAGTCTGGTCAATGCGGCCAGACCTCCGACCATAGCCTCCGGTGAAATGTAACCATTCTGGCATATACCCTCGACTTCGAGAGTAATGAGATTACGAGCTGACAGAAGAAACGTTGGCAGGTGTGGAAATGAAACATTTCTCAAGCGGATATGTTGTAGATGTGGGGCAGATCCACCCAGGAATCTGCTGGGAATGACCGATGGTACGTCTCTAGACCCGGGGAATGGCTCTAGCACCCCATCAAGATCCCATGCAAGGTACAGATGTGTCAGCACAGGAAATGACTTCCACATCACAGCAGCCACTTTTTTCGACAGTGGGCCCGGTACAAGAATATCGATACGGTGCACACGAGTGGTGCGCCTAAGAGCAAAAATGATACTATCTTCATCGCGACGAGTAAGGCGGGAGAGAGAAGAGGGGTAGTCAATGGCGAGAGGCAAGGTGACTGGCCAGTCACCCAGATTGCGTCTAACAGGTGTTCCGTATGAGCAGCTGAGGTGGAGATCAAGACGGCGTGGTGACGCAAATACGATTCTTCGCCATTTCTGACAGACGTGTATTAGTATTTGCCATTTCCTCGTGCATTGAATAACTTCAACTGAAGTTCGGGAGTAGTGGAGTCGCGTAGACAGAAGTCGAATATGTCCAGGAGCACGTTGTCTGGGGGCACGTCAATTGTCACCCCATATCTGTAATTCTTGGCTGTATATGCAACTCAGCACTCGACGCGCGCCCTAATCTAGAACGCAAACACGTACATAGAATCTTTCCCATATTCAGGAATCCTCCAGGGCTATTCGCCGATGTCCAAGCCACTCCAGAGGATAAACCGGCGGAGACGACATTATTGTTCCACGGGAGTGTCATCATCTTCGCCTGCGCAAACCCGAGAGCCCACGCAGATACGGAAACAGATGCGGGGTTGTGGTTGAGAAGGCGAGCGCATATATCCGCGGCGTCGCGCTCTACCCCTTCTCGTAATAACTTGATCCTTGGGTCTTCCTGGTTACAGCCCTGAAAAAGAACGCCATCAATCAGTGAGAAGACCGAGTAGCCATTGGAGGACATCATTGAGCTCTAGGAGCATTTGGTCAACCGTTGAATAAGGTAAAGGAGTGATGTAGTCTGTTTTTCGGAATGGGGTTCCGAGTCAGGTAGAATCAACGTTCGTCATTCGTAGCCTACCACGATTCCCACACCCACAATACATAGTCGAATTGTTTCACTACCGAGACGTGCAACGGTGCTTGCATCAGGAAAAACCTCCCGCACTAGCGAGAGATAGCTAAATTAGTAATAATTTGGATGGACTAATTCGCATAATCTTATGGGGAGGTTCAAGGGACAAAAATCTGAGGTAGACTCTAGTAATCTTCTGCCTGGCTTGAGAGGGCCTGGGCTTGCTTGCACGTTACTGTAGTTAAACAGTTAAACACATACTATAGTACATAAACTACGAATGAGCTTGAGGGCATGTAAAAAGAAATGATCGCTGCTGCCATCCTTACCGTCCCCGCTGCCGCTGCCGTCGCGGTTTCTTCGTCATGTTCGTGGTCATCACGATCGGGGTTGTGGTCTTTCGCCAAACCCAGCTGCTGCCGTCGCCGATCTCGTTGTTGCGGTCGCTTCGTCACGGTCGTCGCCGCCTAGCTACCGCCACCGCTGCCATTGTCCCGGTCGCCTCGTCGTGGTCCTGGTCATCGAGGTCGGGGTCGTCGCCGTCCAGCTGCCGTCGCCGTGTCACCCCGCCACTGCCCTCGTCGCACTTGTTGCTGCTTGCTGCTTGCGCTAATGCACACCCCGCCCTGCCGCATCATTGCGCAGGGCTCGGATTGGCCCCAGGCGGTGGTTGTGGCAGCTTGGGGTCCACGTGCGACGGTGGGACCGGCGGTAGCAGGCGCTGGTGATGAGTTGAAAGGAGCAGCGAGTGAAAAGACTTACGGCCAATCTTGGCGAGGTGACGTCACGCGTCACTACAGCGTATTGACTTGTTGACTGGAACGCAGACGTCTGCCAGTTTCTTTCCGTTTTTCCCTCATTCTTCTTCGAAACTGACGGCACAAACCTCACACAGGTGGTGTGTGTCGATTTTAGGCTCGGGATGGAGATATTCGATGTCCCTGGTATCCATAGTTTCTTTTTTTTCACATTGTTTTTCACTGGTGTTACAAAGCCACGTCACCGCCGCGGTTGCTTCGCACAAGTCAGCTCGTGTCCACCACCTACCATCCCTCGTCACATGCAAGCCCACTACCACTGCTACCCCGCCGCGCGAAAGCCCCGCCCGCCCCGACGCCCTGCTGTCGCGACACACAAGACCCCGCCACCATACCAACCTGCTGCCCGCAAGCCTCGTCATGACCACTCAAACACGGGGCGCAAGACCCTGCAACCGCCAACGCGGCGTGCAAGTCCCCACCGCCGACGACGACGGCTGCAACGATGATTGCAATGACGCCGGCGACACGAGGCCCACGACCACGATGGTCACGAACGCGCGGCTGACGATGAGCTGGGCTTCGGCCCAGTGCAACATGGTTTTCTTTTGCTTTGTTCCATATCGTTTCTCACTGACTCCGTCTCTCCAGCACATGTAGGAGCGCACCCCGCGCCTCACTCTTCACTCTTGAAGCCTCGCAAGTCCACCACTACTACCCCGCCATGGCGCAAGATCCGCACTGACGCTACACCATCACGACGCGCAAGACCCACCACGAGACCCACTTGCCCTGACGCCACCCCCAACGCGGTGCGCAAGACCCGCAACCCGCTCTCCGCAAAGCCTCGCCGTGACCATCCAAACACGGCGAGCATGCCCCTACCAACCCGCAACGACACCGACTTGATGACTCGAGGGGAGCGGGGTCGGCGGTGGTGACACGGTGGCGAAGGTGACCTCGAAGGCTGCGCACTGAGCATACCCACCAGCGGTTTCAACAAACTAACGTACCTTTAACAGTCAACAGTGATTCCGGGCCAATACCCCCATGATTCCCCATCTTTTCTCACTATTTTTGTCTGCCTGCATGTGCGGCGCGCCCGTTTTTTACATTATCAACACATTAGTGACAGAATGGTGGGCCTTGCAGCGTATCGAATAAAGAGCCGCACTTCTGACATTCTACAACGCGCTTATTACGGCGGTTGGATGGGAATCCTAGCCAATCGAAAATCATGATATTTCTTCAGCTCAACTTCATCTCTCACCCAGTGCTCATCATCATCTGAGCCCCTGCAATATTTCAATGGGCAAACAAGTCAGCATCGACTTTCAACAACGCAAAAAATACGGAATTTATCAAGTCCCAAATATCTTCTCATAGTGATTCTGCTACTATCTGTAGCATTTCTCGTTTCACTCCATCGACATTGAAATTCCCGCACCTGGCCGCACTTTTGCCAAGACTTTTGCATTCGCTTACATCTGGTATTCGTCCGCTCTTCCGTTGAGCACTGTTAAAACGTGACTAGTGACTTGTCATAACGTTATCAAAATTAAAATATTTGACCAGTGATCAAGCCGTGAACCAAACTCCGCATAAACTATGAACTATACCTTGGTTCCCACCACATGAGGGCACTAACTCTCCTACCTCTGCTTTATATCTCTACTGCCTTTGCCGCGCCAGGACGTGACCATGACGTGCAAGTGGTCCTCAGTGAATCCGCAGCGCTCGTTGATACCGTACACGAAGGTCTCCCTTATGGAAATGCTCCTGGATCTGTCCATCACGACGGTGGGAATGCCTTGCCAGAGGACAAGGTAGAAACCTGGTCTGAGGAAGGAAGAGAGTTTATGAAGCAGAAAGGCCTCGTGTGTATGTGTTTTGTGACTTTGATGTCACCATCAGCTCAGTCCGTTACGTTCTAAAATGAAGTTGAGCTGGTCAAGCACTCGGCCTTTCCCAACCACCAACTCAGGATAAGGGAGCCCGATCTTTGCGATCCGTCTGTCCAACAATACTCTGGCTATCTCGACGTTACAGAGGGAAAGCACCTGTTTTTCTGGTTCGTCACAGTTTCGCTCCCTTGAGCCGAAATCGATACATTGACCCCAGGTTTTTCGAGTCGAGGAGCAACCCAAGTAAGGATCCCCTCGTTCTTTGGCTCAACGGTGGCCCTGGGTGTAGCTCCAGTACAGGTCTGCTGTTTGAACTTGGTCCATGCCTCGTCACCGACAAGGGAAGGAACACGACATTCAACCCCCATTCATGGAATGAGCGCGCAAACATAATTTTCCTTGACCAGCCTGTTGGTGTCGGTTATTCTTATTCTTCCGACGGATCGACCATAAGCACGAGCCCGGCTGCTGCTTTGGATGTCTACACATTCCTTGAGCTGTTCATCACCCGCTTCCATAAGTACGCACGCCTCCCCTTCCACCTCGCAGCGGAGAGTTATGGTGGCACGTTCGCTCCAAACATCGCGTCCGTTATTTACAAGAAGAACAAGGAACTTGCCGCCGCGCCAAGCCCGAAGTTGACTAAGATCAACCTTACTTCGGTCATCCTTGCGAACGGCTTCACCGACCCATACATCCAGATGACCTCTGTTCCTGACTATGCTTGCGATGGCCCTTACCCGGTTTATGACAACCCCGAGGGTCCGCAGTGTGTGGCGTTACGCACAAAAGTGCCCATATGTCAACGCCTCATCAAGTCGTGCTATGATTTTAATTCGCGCCTGACTTGCGTGCCAGCGGCTTTGTACTGTTGGGGCCAACTCATTGGCCCTCTTCAGCGTAAGTGTCCACCCCATAATCACGAGATATGCAGCTGATAATCATACTTAAGAGATCGGCTTGAACATATATGACGTGCGCAAGAAATGCGACCGGTCGGAGGACGCTGACGGGCCAATTTGCTATAAGGAGATTGGTTGGACCGAAACCTGGTTAAATGATCCGAAGACGAAGGCTGCACTTGGCGCGGACCCATCCAGGACGTTTGAGGCATGCAGTTTGAAGGTTAACGAGGCGTTCATGTACCAGGGTGATGACATGCACAACACTCCCGCCCTTCTTCCAGAACTAATCAATGACGGGATTCGTCTCCTTGTATACGCTGGCAATGCCGGTACGTTATTTTTGTTTTGTTTTCGCAACACAAAGCCCAACCGCTGACTCTCGGCTGATCAGACATGATGTGCAACTATATTGTGCGTCTGATAAGAACTTCCCTATCGGCTGAAACGGTGGTAGCTCATCATCTCCTTTAGGGAAATGAAGCCTGGGTTGAGAACCTTGAACACAAGTTCCACGAAGAATTCAAGGCAGCACCACCTATTCAGTGGGTCGAACGTTCTGGTCGTGTTGCCGGTGAGGTCCGCACGGCCGGCGGCGGCGATCTTGGTGCGGGAAATGTGACCTTTGTGAACGTATACGAAGCAGGGTTTGTCATTCATATGTGGGCTCAAATTCCCTGGACTAATTGGATCGCTTTCTATAGCCACATGGTACCTCATGACCAACCTGAGGCGGCATTGGTAAGTTCTTCGATACCTTGACAACGGCGATCCCGCTCACCTAGCCTAAAAGGACATGTTCACGAGGTGGATATTTGATGCGTCTCTTACTCTGAATTGAGATTCTATCCTGCTCTTTGGGCCCAGGTTTCGCCTCTTTGAGATAAGGTCTGATCAGACCTCGCGGTTTGACACAAATTCTTTTGTGATTTCTGTTTGTACCACGTCGTCGAGTAAACCCTACACCTGCCAGCCCTGTTCAGTTTCTCTCACGCACTCACTTGGCCGCCACGGCTCATCTAGAAAGCCGAAAATAAAAGAGCGCCCTGTGCCTCATCATGAAGGTGCCGTGTGATCGACAAGACATCCTCGACCGGATGCCCGGACATTCTTCGACCTCCATCTCAACGGGACACTCTATAATTAAGGCCTTCTTATGTCGCTCGCATAAATCCCGCCAGAGCAGCCACTGGGGTTCTGCGATATCCTCCGCGGCGTACACACATTGGGACAGCCTGGGGACAGCCCAAGAATGAATGAAAATATTGTCCTCTCGTGATTGGTTCCCCGCTGGATTCTGGTATTAGAGCATACTACAGTCAAACCCTCGTATAGCTTTATAACCCATAGCGTAGATAACCCATAACCCCTCATAATCTATAGAAAAAAGTGATGGCTCGTCACGCGTGAGGAAGATTGTGGCCATATCCGTCAAGTCAGGTTAGGGTCGCATTATTCTTTTCCAAAATGCCGGCTTAGTCACCATGCTCTGCCTTGCAAGTTTCTCTCTCGGTTTCTCCAACTTACGCGTGCGCCACTGTTTGCATGGTGTCTCCAACTCCTGGCTATGTAAACAACATAAAAAGAAAGTTGTGGCGCTATCATGGGCCTTGTCATGGGCGCTATGTGCAGGCATTTTGGTCCAGGTCGCATCACCCCCACCAAGGGTCCGGTCGTAATAACCGGCTCAACGTATCATGGAAGATGTGCTGTATTCTAGTTCTACCTGAGTCCATGACCGCGTCAATAGGGCAGTGAACTCAGACCTGTATGAAGGGTGTCCTTCCTTCTCCCTGGGTCTTCTGTCCTTGGTAATGCCTTTTACACGCCTTGGTACACGCTATTGCAGAAGTAATTTTTCGGTCTCCGAGTCGGACGCTTTGGATAGCAATTACGTGTTTTGTCCGCATTTATACAATATTTCCCAGGGCAGTCGAAGCTCGCTGTGATTACCCCAGAAAGTCAAATTACACCCTGGAGTTGGTGGACATGTTCACAGATAGTGTCTCAATAAACCGCTGGGCGCGTTTCTCACTTCTTACTATTTTCACTCTGCCCCATCCAAGTGCCACATTGGGCCATAGTCCCGGGCTGCTTCGAGTTTCAAGCTTCAAGTCCACATGCTGGTATCGCACTACTATTGCCGATCAGTTCAGTCACCCGTATCGTGAAAGCGCGTTACGAACAACGTCTTCCCGGCACGGAGTTACGCATCAACGAATACAGCATCCTCCAAACATTGGGGTAAATATCTTATCGACTAATATGCCCCAAATGTCGCCCAGGTGATTTGTCAAAGCAACACAGCTGCGCATGATATCGTAATTAGTGATGTCAAGGTTCGGTTTGGTTATTGAACTGGTACCCGTGAGTAGAGCCAAGGGCTGAGCGGGAGACCACTATAAGCTAGATTGTCAGGGCCGATCCAAAAGTCAGAGAGATGGATAAAACAGCCAGTGGAACCTCTGTTCGTCCTCTTCTTTACGAGCTTCATCTACTCTCGGCGTTGCGGGGGGGTATGAAGGGCACACATGTGTTTACCTGAAGGCCCATACATTTGGGATGCGAGACCAAGATGGGACATCTGGCCCCGCGTCATGATTGCTGAATCTTCGTAATCAAAGCGCGCTCGTCAAGTATACTTCGCGATCAATCGTTACACATCTGGGGTCCTTCTCATCTGAGTTGATATCAAGAATCTATCATAAACAACTCGGATTTGTGAACAAGCTGGAGGGAGGACTCCGAGCTATGGAGTTAAAAGCCAGTTCTACTACGATGCACCGAACAAGTTCCTCATCCCAATATTCCACTTCGTTCCCTAGATACCTATCGAAACCTGCCGCATCCATACCGGAGACGCTACCATGTCTGAGAGATATTATATCCCAGTAAACCTCGATAAATGGAAATGGCCTCGTCGTATCAATCCGCACTACGCCGAGGTCAAAGCTTCGGGGCATTCAGTCCTAAAGCTCAGGAGGCCTACGACCGCTGTGACTTCGATATGAGCAGCAACTACGTATATTCGTGCCAAGTCATGCTCACCTATTGCCAGAGCGCCTCGTAGGTGCACAGACCAGGCCACAAGTCAAGCACCGCTCACGCGCGGTGCACAGCCGGTCTACGCACTGGCTGCGACCTGATAAACGTGCTCTTCGTCTTTGACGAGTACACGGATGTGGTGCGTGAAGAAGAGGTCCAGGTCAGGGCCAACATTGGGGTGGATGCTCTGCGCAACCCACACAAACCTCGCCCCAAAGGTGAATGGATCGGTGGGGAAATGACCAGACGGTGAGGTACAATGTCGACAACAGAGCCATCAGGTTGACGCGAGATCATAGGTTCTGGGAGCTCGCAATCAATACAGCCAGTGCCCAGGCACAGAAACGTTTCATCGAGACATCCGACGCTTACCTTCAGGCCGTAGTCCAGGAAGCCGCAGATAGGGCTCACAAGCTCATCAGGACGATCTAGCGATCAGAAGAGACACAACCACCTCCAAGCCATGCTTCGCTGTTCTCGAGTCTGATATGAACCTCCCGGAAGAGGCAGTTCACCATCCTGTCATCGAAGAATTATATATTTTGTCCATTGACGTGATCCTACTTGACAATGTAGGTTGCGCATATTTCCGCCGTTTTCTGAGACTGATTGTCGGGTACTGGCCGTAGGACATCGCTTCGTACAACTTGGAGCAGGTACGAGGTGACGATAACCACCATCGTCATGCACCACAACAAGACCGACATCCAGGGCGCCATGAACAGGGTTTATGACTACCACAAGGAACGAGAGGCAAAGTTCGTGGACCTTCATGAGAACAAGACCAAAATTTGGAGAGCCAGCGGACACAGAGTTAGTACAGAACGTTGAAGGGCTCGGGAACTGGGTGACAGCAGGAGATCAGTGGGGGTTCGAAAGCGAGCGATACTTCGGCAAGAAGGGTCCTGAAATTAAAAAAAAAAAACAAAAAACAAAAAAAAAACATGGTGCGTGACGCTGTCGCCGAAGATACGATCAGAAGATATCGGCATGCAGTTCGTCGACGATTCTTTGCTGTAAATTCATAAATTCGTCGTTAGCGACCAGAATTAGTAGTGCAGGCACACTGAGTATTAGAGAATATAACCTTGTGTCATGTCGTATGTGAGCCTTCATCGGGCAGAATGTGACTTGCTACCATGACCATGACGCCGCTGACGAACATCCAGATTGATGCGGTCAAGAACGTAGTAGGGCCTGTGGCACGATGATGCGGATCTCGGGTTATCCGTAGGATTAGCGCCAGGCGGGTCGGGTTCTGAGTCATTTAAGCCTGGTCGACACGTGAACAGAACAATCGTAAGAATAATCCTTGCTGTAACTTACTGAAACGACCGATCATGGGCTCGAGGTAGACTCGTAACCAGTCGCAGAATGAGGTTGAGGTCGTCGTAAGCGACGTAGAACTCCGTCCTAGCGGATCCGGGATTGGGACAGTTTGGACTCCTGAACCGAACGGCGGACGCCCATGGTAACACGAATCGGAAGCCCGATTGCGCCAACCCGTTATGGTCGGCAGTAGTCATGGCGGTGATGTCAGCGGTTTGATGACTCACCGACTCACCAAAAAGCAATATATAAGGAAAGGTCGGAGATGGGGAATGTGGGGTGCTAAGCTAAGATAGGCGCGTGTAGTCGCGTGTGCCCGGGCCACTGCATTCTGTACAGTACTGCGGAGACGCGTTGCTGTGGGCTGAGGGATACGAGGAACAGGAACAGCGGAGCGATCACGGTTTTTTTTCGGTTGAGTTGGTTGAGTCCGAGTCGGTGAAATGTTTGGCCGGTGCTGTGACCGGAGGTGGTGTTTTGCGTCATTTGTGGCATCGCATTATAATTTTTTTTTTGTACACGTGACACATTGACTTAGGTCTTAGGAGCGTCACCGCAAAGCTTGGTTGACTGCCCTTGTTCTCTCATTCGAGGAGATACCGCTATGCAGGTCGCATCAGCTCATCCTCCTCAAATCCCCTTTCATTTCTTCCCAAAGCCCTCCTCTTCCTCTCATGCACCCTCAGTCGCTGTCAAAACACGCGTCGTAGCTGTGCCACCGCAGGTCACACGGTCAACACCCACCCCTGTACTCAACGTACACAACAGGCTCCAACCCCGAGTAGTCCCCTCCACCAACCCTCCTGCCAAGAGAAGTTCTACTCAACAACTCAACGAACGATGTTCTAAGCGCGCTCGCTCATCCGAACATAGTGACGCGACTCCCCCACCATCCTCATCGTGCTCACGCGAGTCATCGATCGCCTCCTCTATTTCTTCTTCACGCTCATCGACGCGTAACCGATCATCCCCGCCTACATCACTCGCCCCCTCTACGCGCAGCAGATCTCGCTCTTCCTCTGTCCTTCCTACCGCCGACGAGCCCATCCCACGTGAATGCCACATTTACGACGACGCAGTGCTAGATGACTCCTTCCTGAGCAGCGAAAAGGTCGTTCTCAGGCTCATGAAGTCTTATGTTCGATGTCCGTTCCGTTCTCTTCCACCCCCTTTTCGCTTCCAGTCATGTTCATTCATTTTTCTTGCTCAGATTTCAAGAATCCCAATGACCCTCACGACAAGTCGTTCGACCCACACCCAACAGATTATCCTGTTGGTGAACTCGAGTTCCCTAACTCTGGTGCCACAGAACGGTACGTATCCCCCCCCCCCCCCCCCTTGCTCCCTCCGTCCATGGCGTCTGGCAATACCTCTCTCCCTCCATTCGTCGTGTTGTTACTGCCCACACCCCTTGGTGACTCTTTCTGCGTGTATCACGTCCAACCATCAGACTCGTGCTTGTGCTGTGCTTGATGGTTCGTGCTCGCCGCCAGTACATCATCTCCGCCCTGAATCCCCGTGTGCGGTGCTGAACGCGCTGCTCCACTGATGCCGCATGCCCAGCATGCCTCTTGCTTTATCTGCCGCCACCCTTGATCCACATTGCATCTTCTCGGCACTCATCAACATCACTTGGCCGGCCCGATCCTCCGACGCTTATCTGCGCTGCCTGTTTTCCCACGCCGCGCCACAAAGCTCTACACCAAACGTCTTTTGTGAATCTGATCTGAAGCTGGTCTTGTGTACTGATGGCCATTAACCGCCACGCCCAAATTTTCTTCTTTCTCTTTCTGTTATGATTGTTCTTTATTTTATATATTTTTTCTTGCCGCATCCCCTTCTGCCAGACGTCATGGACGAACTCGTTCTTTGCCTTTCGATGCTAACACACCACTCAGCTACATCCTTCTGGCCCCCAAGGACAAAGATCACTATAGTCCCATCTTAGATTTAGAACGGACGTTGTATACCATCGTAGAGCGTGAGTTAGCTATCTCGCACTCTTACCTATCCTGACAATTTTACAGATTATCTCACCCCCAAACAACGCTCTCTCTTTGGAACACTTCCGCAGGATATCGTTCCCGCCGAAAACGATGACACTCCAGCAACGAACCACCTGCGGATGCTGCGCCGTGCAGTTGCACTCTGCGACGGGCCTCTCTTTATACGCACACTAGATTCCATTAACGCGCTTCTACGCATGCTCAAGTACCCGCCCCTCCCATCGGATGCTTTTGCGCCGCCACAACCTAATGCGCTTCGTGCTGCCGTGGCTGGCTGGAGCGCGACTGGGTTGCCTCGCTCAGTCGCACTACGCATCGTCGAGGAAACGTACCAACGCACGGTCGGTCCCCGCACTCACGAGCTCAACCACTACCAGGCGTTCTCCGACACAGTCTACGGCGAGCTCATGCCGTCGCTCGTCTCTCGCCTGCTGTCCTTCGCTCGCGCGCGTCCCGGCACGCTCATGCTCGACCTTGGTAGCGGCGTCGGAAACGTCGTGCTGCAGGCCGCGCTGCAAAGTGGCTGCTCTGCGTTTGGCGTCGAGCTAATGGAGAAGCCCGCGGAAATGGCGCGCGAGCAGCGCGCGCAGATGAGGATGCGCGCGGGGATGTGGGGCGTGCGCATGGGCGACGTCGAGCTCGAACAAGCGAACATGCTCGAGAGCTCGCGCGTGAACGAGCTCATGGCACGCGCAGACGTCGTGCTTGTGAATAACAAGGTTTTCGGCGAGAAACGTGAGTTTTCCCTCCCATTTCGTTCACCTCTTGGGCTCGGGGACTAAGGCGGTTGTACAGTAAACGAGGCGATCCGGCCGAAATTCCTCGACCTGAAGGAAGGCGCGCTGGTCATCTCGCTCGAGCCGTTCGTCGCGGGCGGTGGGCGCGCGGTGACGGAGCGCAATGTGGATGACATTAGCGCGATCTTGGACGTGTCGGCCCATGACTACCACTCGATGGACGTCTCGTGGGCGTCGGGCACGGGCAAGTTCTACGTGCATCGTGTCGACCGCGCCGGGTATGCGGACGTGCGCGCGCGCTTCGAAGCGGCGAGGAGCACACGCTCGACGCGGAGTAGATGATGTTTTTTCTTCGTCTTTTCTTTTCTCCTTATATTTTTTTTGCTGATGACTTTATACTTTTTATATTGATTTCTTCCTTGTGCCGCGCACTTGGGAGGATGTATTGTTATTCTTATCAGTTGTTTCCGATCCTGGCCTTTTCTTGCTGGCCAGTCCGAACTTCCGCGGACGTCGCTATCCCCTCCTCTCGCATACCCCCCTGGCTACTCTTATTAGAATATTGAAACTCGTGGACAGAGGTCTGCCTTGCCTTTCACCGTCAATGTCAATGTTACTTCCTTTCTCTTTCCATTTTTATTTTCTTGACGTCGATCGAGATGTAATCCCCGTTTTTGCGCCTTTATTGTAAAATCTTGCGTAGTATACTTACCGTACAAAGCTTGCTAAAATCGAGTCAGCGAAGAAATCAATCAATTCTGTTTGGCTGTGGTCGCGAGCTCCAACCTCTTCCTTCACCCTTCACCTGATTGCTCGGCTCGCACCGAATTTGTTGATCGTTGGACTCCTCCCCCTGACACAAAAGGGAAATCAGAACGGCTCACCGCATATTTCGACATGCTGCATACGCGCATGCAATCACTAACGTGATCTACATTACTCTTCCCCTATTCATCTATTTTTCTTGTTACGGCGAAATCCAAAGCAAGGGCCCGGCCCATTTTGACGTCCAGGCTAAGTCTGAAAGGGTGTTCTGGTAACTAATTTCTCACGAGAAATTATTTGCAGGACCCCTGGATAACTATTTTATACTCAGGTAACTATTCAATAACTGAGATACCAAATCTCCTGAGAATTTCAAACTATACTTAACTTAACTATGAACCCACACGTCGGTCAGACTGTACTCGGCCCCCTGTTTTGGATTTCGCTGTAAGCATGCGAGCGGTAATCTTGCTGTGCTTGAGGGAAGACACAGGACCTGAAGCGAGAAGTGTGGGCGCGAACTTTGTCTAGAGACGGTATAGATAAAAGGATGCGCATTATGGCGACTGAACTCACGTTTACACAGAAACTAGCATCGTCTACAGGTTCATCGTCGATGATGTCTTCCGGCGAGGTGACGTCGAAGGGGTCATGTCGGGACTCTAATGCCAGTGGACCCGGCCCATCTAAAGTTATAATTTTACCTCGTTCCGAAGCAGACAATCCGCGGAAAGCAAACTAAGAAGGCCGATGCCTGCAAGGACGGCGGCGGTGGGGAACTGGCCCGGGAAGTTCGACGACATGCTGGTGATCAGGAGGCCTTCTGTGCGGACCCCGCGTGAATCTCTACTGGGACCGTCGTCACAAAGACGGTTAATGTCGACGCATCCGTGAACCAAACTATACTCAGCCCAAGGCACAGCCCCGATACTACAGCAAGATCCCAAATGATGCCGTATAGTACAGCAATCTCGAAGGGTGGCTCTCTTTCCGCGGCTGCGCACGACTCGGACGGACCTTCTCCCATGTCGTGCACCGCCGGACGGACTCTTATACAGTATCCATGCTATAAAAGGGAGGCCTGATAAAGACGAGTCCCTGCAGCACTTGAACCCAACCATCTCGTCGCAGCATGGTTGGCGGGACCCTCCTCAGGACCGTGACGACTTTCCTCGTGGGGATTGTTTTCTTAGTCTCTCTATTCGTCTGGTCCGGAAACTTGAATTAGAATTCCCAGGTCTGTCCCTTGTCGTAGTGTTGTTGCTTGTGTTACTGATCAGATCCTCAGCTGCGGGCCGTCCCAACTGTCGGTTCTCCTACCCAATTCTCTCTCATATCTTTCGCTCCTCCGTTTTAATTTTGATGGTATCTGCATGCTCAAGGAAGGCCATGAGAAAGTAATTACATCTGGATCATTACGCTCGAACCTAGCTGACCCCACTGTGGTTTTGAGACCAAACCAGGGTTATTCAAAATCCCCACGCTTCGGACATGGATGGTGTTTGCCACAAGTCCCGCACCGATCGAGGATGTCAGAAAAGCTCCAAACGATGTTTTGTCCCATCGTCGACGAATAGAGAAGGTACGTCTTATAGCCCTGTCGCATATTTGTAGTCATAGCAGCGATCCCACCAGTTCCTTCAAACCGATTACACGCTGGACTTTCTGAATAAACAAGACTATTTTCATATTCATGTAATACTTTCCAAGTTAACACGGATCACCTCCACTACATTCGAAGATATCTACGAAGAGCTCGTCCTCGCTCTTGACGACAATATTCCGACTGGCAAAGGTAGGTTGTCAAAGCTTTGAACACTGGTGCAGCTTATCGAAGACCTCGTTATAGAGTGGGTCGATGTGCCCGCTCTAGAAGCGATACAACGAGTGATCTGTCGTGTCACGGATCGAGTGTTTGTTGGCGCACCCCTCTGCGTGGTGGTCCTATAATCGCTACCCACTTCCGTTGTTTCGGTGACCTCTATTGATACTGCATAGGTCGCAATCGTGACTATCAGGCACTCAACTTGAACTTCGCAACTAATGTGATAAAATTTGCAACCACTATCAAGTTCTTCCCTGATTTCCTCAAACCGTCCGTCTCCATTTTTCCCCACACCAACTAGGCTTGTCGCACGCACCATTTCCAACCTTCCATCCCAAGTTCGACAAGAAATGGAGTTTATAGGACCAATGTACGAGGAGCGCTTGGCAAGGATGGGCGACGACGACAGTCCGGTTCGTCAGTTTATGTCTCCCAGTACGGCATCTCCCTCATTACGTGGCGAAGTTACAGAACGACAGGGTTAACTTTGCGGGTATTCATGCAACCTCCTCAGTGAGTTGTACCATGCACGAGTACTCTATAGTGCATTCCTGTCTAATTCACACGCAGACAATGACGCAAGTATTGCACCGCCTTCTTGCCAACCCCGGATATGTCATATGTGGGACCCCTTCGCCGAGGGGTCGAAGCTGTCGTAGCAGAGTATGGCTGGATGACAGATGGGATGGACAAGCTGCACAAAATCGACAGTTTCTTGCGAGAAACCCAGAGGGTCGATGGTATGAATATTGGTTCGCCCGATTCCCTTCAGTTGCATCTCAGTTGGTTTTTGATGCGTCGTGTCACAGTGGGGCTTGTCCGTGTGGCATTGCGTGCGTCCATTTACATTCTCCAACGGCATTACCATCCCTGCCGGTACATTTGTGGCCGCGCCACTAAGTGCCATTCATGCAGACGAAGAAATTTACACTAATCCCGACGAGTTTGATGGGTTTCGCTTTGAAAGGCTCCGGGAGTCCAGTGAGGATTTAGCGGCAAGTAGATATCAAACCGGCGTTACATCTCCCGCACATCTGTCGTTTGGGCATGGGCGGCACGCGTGGTGAGAAAGTCATTCGTGCAAGTTGCTTTCATCACGTCTGATGTGCTTCGTCTTAGTCCCGGACGGTTTTTCGCAGCCACTGAGTTGAAGGTCATGCTTGCACGCATTGTCACGACGTATGATCTCAAGTTGGAGGATGGCAAAGAGATCCCACGCGATCTTTGTCTTGCCTCATTACGCATCCAGAGAAATGTAAGTGTGTTGTTTAGGAAACGCCGGAATCAGGACAGCAGCTCTGCAGTGTTGTCGAGCGCACTCCTTCCATGTAATACTTTACTACTGTATATCAAGAGATGGGGTCTAAACAATGGAAGGAGGTAGCACGTGACCCGACAAGCGCTTGTAGATTCAGATCTCAGATCTTGGTATCTGCCACTGGGAGGACCCGGACCGTCGCTAGCCCACACTTTTGCCAAGACACGTATCCCAGCTCGGTTGCTTGGCAAACAGCGCAGCATTGGTCGAAGCACTCATTTTACCACTGAATGGTCCACCTTTTGAACCGGAGGTTGTCATGGTTGTAATACAGGACTCCGAGGCTTTATGATCACCAATGGTGCCACTACACTGCGATAAGTGCGCCAAACGGACTGTTCGCGACACTAGTGCTTCTTCCATCATCTGATCGCTACATCTTTGATGCGGCCTCACACCAATCTGAACTCTGATGAACTGATACGAACGGAACAATTTAGAGGAGACTTCTTTTCGAATCAAATCCTTGCTTGTGATATGTGATGAGACTATTCCCCGTTCTTCGGGTGTGCATATAGTATTCATGCCCGACGGGACTATCTCTGGCCAAAGCCTACTTTGTCGTGACGGAACTTTGTGCTCAGAATTTACGAGTACCGGCCAGCACCTCATTGTATTACTATCTGGACTCAGGCAACTACCCACTGGCACTCGCTAATTTTCCTGCTTTTCCTCGTCCAACACGGACGAGCTCAACAAACCTTCTTTTGGGAATCCTGGAGATGAATTTGTCCATCATGGTGCGTAACTTTAGTCGGATTTGTGTCGATGTGGTTGTCGTGCTTACTGCACGTCTGTAGCAGTGCGCACTACGAGGGTCCAACCATCATGTGTCGCATCATGCATCATGTGGGTCAGTGCGCTGCTGTTTTTCAATGGTGACGGGTTCTGACTGGATGCGAGAGTCAGGCTGTTTTGGGATGGTCGTGGAATGGTTGCGTATAACAGGGTTATCAGCCAGTGAGTCCGTTGCCCGTCACAAGGCTGGTATGCTAACTTAGTTCCATGCTACTGTATGAACAGTATGGTATTTGGGGGTCTTAGGACGAGATGTCCGCTATACTTATCAACACCGTTCAGAACTGTGGCCCATTCCCGGGCAGGTCTTTGTACATGTATGATCCAGAAGACCCCTAGTTCCCTGGTTCCCTGATAAATAAAAAAGATCGTCGTCTGAAGATATATGGTTGATATACAATAATTTTCGCGTCATCTTTCACTTTCACTGTGGCCAGTAGATCACATATTGCGGTGGCATGCCGCCTCTTTTGAAGGAAAAAGCGCTCAGGGACCGACAGGCGTCAGGCATCAAAGGCTCCGCACGTGACGCCCCATCCCTCCCACTCGACGCGCCCCTCCTGGATATCCACGAGGCGCTTCCAGAGTACCTGCGCAAGGCTGCCTTGCTCGCCCGCCGCTGGCAACACAATGTCCACCACCTCTGGTTCCGAGCCATCTTTCGCGCCGGGAGGCGGGCGCCTCCACCCGATGCGCGCTGCGGGGATGACGACGGCCGCGGTGCCGACGCAGAAGACCTCCCGGAGCGTGCCCGCCGCAGATGCCGCAAAGAGCTCCGACATGGTCAGCGCGCGCTCGGCGGTGCGGATACGCGCGTTCGCGGACAACTGCGGGAGCGCGGCGGAGGGAGGGTGGTGGGAGAGGAGGGCGAGCACCGAGGCGCGCGTCACGCCGGGCAGGATCGTGCCGTCTAGCGGGGGTGTGACGACGTCGAGTTCTGCGAGCACAACAGGATGAGCAAGGGCGCGCATGCGATCGGAACGCGAGAGAGACGCTTGCCGCCGTCGGGACGCTCGAACACAGCAAATACGTTCATGGCGCCCGCTTCCGCGACCGTCTCGCCGAGTATCCAGAGCATCTGCTGGTAGCCGAGCGCAGCCGCGACGCGCTGTGCGGGGAATCCCGCCGCGTAGTTCAGCCCGAGCTTGAACCCGCCCGTGCCGCCGGGCCACGCGCGTATCTGGTCGCTCATAGCGAGCAGGGAGAGGCCCTTGCCGTTGGGGTCGCGGATGTACGGGCCCGTCGGGGAGAGGATGACATAGAGCGCCGCGTGTGTCGACGCCGACACGCCGAGCGAGGGTCGAGTGCCAATAAGAGTGGGTCGGATGTACAGGCTGCACCCCCGCGCCCGAGGGATCCAGCGCGCCTCAATTGCGACGAGGCACCTAATGAGGATTAGCAGGGCATCTGCGTCAAACGGCTGAAAGTATGGGACGGACGAATGTCAGTAGAGACAGAGAAGGAAAGGGCGGTGGTGCTTACCGGAAGGGCGACACGTTCAGCTGAACGTGCCATCCGCTCCATATTCAGCTGAGGTCGGAACAAACGCGGGGTACCGTCAGGTCCCAGGTATGCCTGTGGGTGGTTGGACATTCGCTCGCCAAACGGGTGAACGTGGGGAGATAAACCTTCATGCCTTCAAAAACGCTGGGGGCAGTACTGGAAGCACGAACAGGCAGGGTCAAGGCTGAGAGGGCCATACGGCTTGATTTGTGGTGGTGACCACCCGCGTTCTGGAGCAAAGTCCATGTATAGCATATGGTCTGTCATGACCTAGAGCAAATTGAGTCATTGCGATCATAAAGAATCGACGTACCTCACCTCTCCAAATACCAGGGTTTCGGGATCAGGCAGTTGTTTCAGTGTCGCTGCAAGCGTGATTGTAAGTTGGGAAGGCTGATAAAGATGAGCATGGATCTCGTCTGTCAGGGCCTGATCTAACACACATCGATGTCGGACGGGCTAGCGGATGGGCCATTTTTGAGCACTTGAGCGCTAGCTTGAGCCCCTGCAGTGGGCAGGGATATTTCGCTCGCGTTGAGAGGCACAGATTCTTGTAAAGTCATGGTCAGAGTCAGAGCAGGAACAACGGGGACAAAAAAATTTCATGGTCAGTCAACAAGTGAGAAAAAAAAAAAATCATTTTCGGCCGATTTCAGTAGTATAGATCCGACAACCCCGGTGACGGCAGCGGCATAATGCACAATTGGATTTTTAACGGTCGACATATAGAACAGATACCAAAACGAATCAACCACTGCGTATCCAATCCACCTAGAGCTTCTTTGCGGCAGCTGCAGTTATCGTTTGACCAGCAGCCTTCGCACGCTTTCGGAGCATGTCTGCGGACTTGTTGCCACGGATACCTCCGCCCCACACACGGCGCTGTTCCTCGTACTTGTCAGAGCTAGACAGACCACGTAAGCGAAAAAACGAAATCAGATGAGAGTAGATCCATACAAGTTAGCCTTGGCAGCAGAAATGAGGGTGGCGAGCTCGCGGTCATCCTCACTGCGAACTTCCTGGATGGCAACCACGGCGGCAGTCTTCTTGTGGACGACAGTGCCAAGGCGGGCTTTGCCCTTCACGATTACGTACGGTACGCCCATCTTGCGACAGAGAGCAGGAAGGAAAATGACAAGCTCGATGGGGTCAACATCGTGCGCAATAACAACGAGAGCTGCCTTTTTGGCTTCCACAAGAGCAACAAACGTGGTTAAGGCCGTATTTCGCGTAAACAGGTTTCTTCGTATCCTTTGGTGGAGGTGCGTTAATGGGCGAGATGAGATGGCTAATGGTTCTTTACCTTTTGGCTGTCTCTTCCTGCCGCCGCGGCCTGGGCAACCGTGGCAAGACGAACCTTCTTCTCTTGCTTCGTCTCGGGGCGGTACTTGTCAAGGAGCTTGAATAATTGGGTGGCCGTATTTTTGTCGAGAGTGTGTGAGAACTGCGCGATTGCTGGCGGCACCTTCAAGCGCTGAGAGAGAATGACCTTCTGTCGCTGAAGACGGATGTATTCGGGCCACTTGATGAAGCGCTTGAGATCTCGTTTGGGTTGGATGTCCTGACCTGTAGAGTGTGGCTCAGTATTGCACATAAACCGGTGGGACAGATGGCAAAGTTGGGTACCGATTGAGAAATTTTTGGGACGAGCCTCGAACAACGGGTTCTTCACAGGCTTGGCAGGTTTACTGGCACCAAATGGTGCGGCAGCGGGCTTTTTTCCTGTTCCTTTCTTGACGGGAGGCTGGTCATTGAGACGGGGGCATCAGTCACGAGTCATGGCATGGGCCACTGATATCGCGTAGCTCCCCGGAGCTCTAAATGCTCGGCACACCGAAGTGTATCCGAGCCCAGCAAGTGCATCATCGCCGTGAGGCTCCGCTGAGAAGACGTTAAGTCTTCTGGTACATGCGTGTTGCACTCTGCAGAGGGAATCTAGGTGAGTCGCAAATTGCATCCGAGAGGAGTACATACCATCCAGCTCCAAAGAGCTCGCTTTCTACAAGCAACCACATACAGAGAGCTCCGGGTACATCTTCGGATATCAAAAAAGTCAGAGGAAGCTCACCATTAGCGTCGATGAGGGTCTTGACACTTGAAGAGTGTGGATTACTTTGACGAATGATGGGCGGCGGTTCGATGAGTTACAGTTCTGTCGACAAAGTTTAATTTTAATTTCCGCTTCGGCTCCGTCTGGTCCTGCATTCAACCTGCCTTTTTTTTTTTGAATCGTGTCCACTAACTCGACTCTCGGTCGGAGTCTCGGATTTTGTTGCGGTCTTGCTACAGTACTGCATTCCGGAGCAGCTAAACAGTAGTTCCTTTGTTCACAGTGCTTGGTACATTATCAATGAATGCTTATAGGCTTGCATAAATGGACTATTTGACGCATGTGCTCACACATGCCACTGGGCCATGTGGATCGTTCGTGCTCAAGCTACCTATGCTTTGTACGCCTGTGAACTGGGTGAAATTTAGCATCGTGTACGGATTTACAAGGCTCTACTAGAACTGCAGGCAGATGTTAGGGGAGAATGGGGCGTGAGTGGACAAACAACCTACTCACACTCGACTTCACACACGCACGACCAGCTAGTCATTCTCTCAAAAGGCTGCAAAGGTCGAGAAAGCCGGAGTGGGATCAATACCCTACGGGCCATCCTCACCTCTTGAACACGCTGGGAGCGCTGGTCGTGTGATAGGCGGGTGATACCTGGGCGAGATGGGAGCACGGGGACAAACAACAACCACGTACCACATACTTGACCACATAGATATCGTACAAGGCTCATCCTCCGCGTACCTCAAACCCGTGTCTTTGTGGAATGAACAACACGGGTGAGGCACGAGAGATGCCAAACAACCAACCATACAACCAAGTCCGGGCGTGCTGTAGACCCAAGTAGACCAACCAAATCGGAAGAACATCGGACTAGGGAATCGTGATGTTTGCTTCGAGAAGCTGGAATGGAAGCGAAACGAATGTCGTTCAAATCCACGTCATTATAGTTTTGTGGCAGTTCGGTGTTTCAAAGTTACCATTCCTGATTTTACCACAGGCTGCACTCCCCAACGGCTGAACAGATTTCCGACTCAAAGGGCTGGTATACTATGTATATATGAGTGGCTCCACATTAATAGGTACTCAGATCTCAGAGGTTTGTCTCAAGCACTTCGTTTGCTATGTTACTGGACTCTTCACCGAACTCTCGCTACTCTTCAACCAGCCATTGTCTGGTCTCCCTTCCAAGTCTTTCTGAACCGCTTTCATCGATCGACTCTGCCAGGTGTGTCCAGCGCCTACCGAGTGACTGAGGACTTACCAGTACCCACTGATTCCCCATTAGCGTCTGTCTGCTCTCCCCACTGGGTGATTCGTCCTCTGGTGCCACTTCACATACCAGAAAGATTTCTCGACGTCAATGCAAGAGACGAAAAAAAGTGTTGCAATCAAGGCGAGCCCTTTAGCACCCCCGTGGCCAGTGCAGCGAGAACTGATTTTTTTGTGGCACAGGCGAGGACCATAGACATTCAACGACTATCAGCCTCCCAGACATTGTCTTACTCCAAATATTTGATTTCTATAGAAATAGTCACGACCACACCATCAGCCATGCATGGAAACGGCACTTACTGTAATTCCCTTCACGGACCTGTCCTCATTTCGATCCGTTTTCGTCTCGTTTTCATTTCCGTCTACCTGCGGCTGAAACACGCTGCGCATATTTGACTTCATGGCTTTCGCCCTATGTACGCCGGTTTGACACCCTCTACGACCCCTCTCGCCTCCGTCTCGTTCGATTCTGAACCCTTACTTTACGACCCCGGGCACCTTACTATACAAGGCTTAACGTGTTTCATAAATGTAGTGGGTCTCGCTACGGCTGGTCTGTAACTCTGTTGCGCATCCCAGAATAAACATGGATCAAAAAAAAAAAAAATTTCTCCGCCGTGAAGACGCTGCACGTATCTCGAGAGCTTGCAGGACACGTAGCTCTCGCACTAGAAGATATCACGGGAGAGATGGTCACGGGTGCGTTGCCATCCCTTGACTTAATTTTCTTAGCAGGCCAGCCGGCATCATCCATTGAGAAGTTCCTCACTGTGCGTCAGCTCTCTGGTCATCCTGTAACCATCGTCGACACGGAAACGGAGTTTCATCGAAGACTTCAGTCCTACGTTGGCGGATAAGTGAATGCTACATGCTGGTTGCGTGCTGTATAAGCCTGCTGTTATACGATCCCGTTTTGATCAGCCCGTAGTCACAGTTTGGAGACGACCATATGCACAGACGAATCGATTTAGACTACATTCGTCCCGATGCGTACATCTGTACGAATTTAACAACAGACTTGCCGTGATTGCCAGCGGCCTAAGCCTGGTCTTGGACTCCTGTTAGCCATCAATGGAAGTACGATGCAACTAGTTTTCTACATCCAAATGTTCAGAAGTATAAGCAGAGATTACCACACCATATACACGATGCCGAAAAGTGAAGAGGGGAGAAACTTACAGACAGTCGCGCTTAGGGTGTCATTCACCTGCACTCGATCGCGTTTTGCTTGCTTCTCGATGATTGGAAGAAAGGGAGATGGATTTTGCTTTGCAGATTGTGCAAGGCCGCTGAGGGTCAATCTAGGCTGGTCCATGTTTGAAAGGCACTTGCGGTGAAGCGAGAAAGTCATATAACGCACGTCCATGAATACCCTTTCGTGGGGAAAGCACCATTACGGTGTCGGTCTGCTTTGTGAAAGAAGAGCAAGAAAATGGTACGCAGGCTTCGTAGATCCAGCTCGGGGCTCGCGCTTGGGGACTTTAATTGCTGTTTGAACAGGTGGCCGCCGGCCCACGTAGAACGCAGGGACCCGTGCCAATGGTGCACCATCCCGCCTTATTTTTTGTTGTGATTAGTAAGTGCTATGTCGAACCAGAACACGTCCAATGGATAGAGCGCTGCTCGTCGTGCGTCATAACCAGTTCGTTGCCTAGTGAAGGTGGAAGCGATGCGAGAGGATATTCGGGCCGTTCGGCGGCAAATGAGCGTCTGTCACCGCGCCATGAGTCCCCAACCCGCCCATGGCTCCATAATGGGCTGGAGAGGAGACGGCTGGTTGATCCACGGCAACACTAATTAAGAGCCTCTTACGCGGAGCATCGATTCGGAAGGAGTCTAAGAATGATAGAACTACGGCCCACCTGTCGGGCGCCTCTACAAGCAGTTCCCACACCATGTCTCAGATGAAACATCGATGAATATTGATGACTCAAAACGGTCTTTGAAAGTCGGCTCGGCTTGGAATGTAGTACTAGCACAAGTATTTGTCTTGTCAGAAGGTCAATCACAGACAGTCGAAATTGTCATAATGCATACTAATGAGAGTTAGAGCTGTTTTCGAATCGTCAATGAGCCCATAATATGAAGATGGCCCCACTGTAACTCATTATGTGTTATGACAATTTTCGACTGCATCACACGAGCGCAGAAGCGATGGTCTATATAAGCTATGGTTCGGGTGAGTTCGCATCCATCGCAAAGACCTAGTACTAGAGCACCCCGCTTACAACAAACATGACAGACTCGAGCGAGCCCCGCTTTGTCGATACCACCCTCAGATACTTCACTCCACCCGCAGACGGGTCAAAACCCTGGACTAGCACCAGCGTTGACCCCATCACTGGCGAGTGGGTTTCAAACTGGGAATACGCGACCCATGCCATCATAGTCGAGAACCTCCGTGGACGCGCTGACTCGGAGGACACCCTCGACAAGAACGGCTTCCAGTTCTTCCACCACCCTGCTAAGCACATATCGTTTGTAAACGACGAAGAGATCATTCGCGAGTACTACCCCGAGAGCATAGAGCTGATCAAGCAGCTCACCGGGCGCCAGCCGCGTCGTCCTCTTCGACCACAGTGAGTTTGTCCGCCCCGAAAATGCGTTGGCGCCCGCTAACGGTGCGCGTCTCGTCTTCGTAGCCGTCCGCCGCAGGCGCCCTGGTGTCATCGATACGCCTCAGACTCGGCAACCTGTCCATGCCGTGCACGTCGACCAGACAACCGCGTCGGCCGTCGCGCGCGTAAAACGCCACCTCCCCCAGGAGGACGTGGAAGGATTGCTGCAGCGGCGCTTTCCAAATCATCAATCTGTGGCGGGCCGATCCACCACGCCGCGCACGACTGGCCACTCGCGCTCTGCGACTGCAACAGCGTCGACCGAAGCCGCGACCTCGTTCCGCAGACGCTCAAATTCCCGGATCGCGACGGGGAGACGTACTCCGTGGTGTGGAACGAGAGTCACAGGTGGAAATACATGCGCGGGATGACGCCGGAGGAGGGTGTGCTATTCAAGTGGTACGTTATTCATTTACCTTGCCCACCCCAGCGTCTCGTGCTGATTTCACCGGCGCCGTTTGCTAGCTTTGACTCGGTTCAAGATGGGAGCGTGGCCGTGCTCACGGCGCACTCTGCGTTCGAGGACCCTACAACCCCACCTGACGCGGAGAAACGCGAGTCCATCGAGCTCCGCGCTCTCGTCTTCTATGACTGCTAATATTAGCACAGTACGTAGCATACTATCGTTTTCGTGAGATCCGCCCCCCGTTTGTGACAACACATGGGCTCATCTAGAGCGAAAAGCAACGAAAAATTGTTACAGTTACGTTTTGCATGCCAACGAACGTCGGAGTGAGGATGCTTTGCCGCCTTGTACCGATCCAGACAGATGTAAAGCATGCAAAGGTGTGCATACAGCATCAGTTTCCCAGGCATTTCTGTGGCTACATTCGTGGTTCATTAGCATAGGAAAGTGAGACAGAGCTGCAACAGAGGAGAGGTCAAAGTTTCAAGAGGAGGACTCGACACTGGTGTTCCATCGGCCCTGCTCATACAACCGAACAATGCGTGATGACTGGATACACCTTTGCGAGTAGCTGAAGTAGAGCAGCACATTGTGGGGATGCCGAGGGGATTGAGATAACATAGTGCCGTTTCGAAATCACGTAGCTCTGCGATAGCCCGTATCGTACAGTAGGTGCTCTACCCACTAGGATTCACTGGCATCAGCAGACTATGACCGATAATTTAGTGAATTGTGTGCGCGATCGACTTAGCGGTCGAAGCACCTCCTCAAAGGAGTGATTCTTACCGTTAAAACCATATTCTTTGTTTGTCACACGCATGTCTCTCTATGTGATTTGCGGACAGAGAATTCCTTCGACTCAGCCCGGGTTGATGTATACTTTTGCGGAGACTCCACGGTGAACGGCATGAAGAAGTTTACTTGAGCAAAAGGAGGAGAAGCCGCGGCAGCTGTGATCTAGCGTTGCTGGCAAGCATTTCAACCGTCGGATCTCAAGCGTCCAAGCACACCCTAAATTAAGTAGGAAGCCCACTAGCACAAACGACCCCTACTTGCTGTTCGGAAACCCGTGCATGTCCACGGCGAATATGTAGAGCCAATAAAGAACCTCAGGCTACTAACCGCCTTTTCTTTCCGTCCTCGAGGCGGTTCAGATGTTGGCTCTTTCTTTGAGACTTCCAAAAAGAGAAACGCCACCTTTCCCGTGTCTCCTTATCGAGTGAACCAGAGGTGAGGGCAGAAGAAGACATATGAGAAACGGGAGTTTGGCCGCTGTGGTGTTCACGTGAGTTCTTGGCGAAACGGAGCGTAAGAGCGTGACGGAGAACAGGAAAGACATCGGAGGTTCTCTTGAGAAAGAAAGGCAATAATATCAAGAAATCGTACGGACGAAGTGGGGTTGAAGCTCACCAAAGAAGCGAGCGTAGCGTCAATATGTGAGCGCATGGTACACAAAGCGCGATGCAGGTAGGATATTGGCAACGGAAAGGGATGACGGACTTCGCTAGCCCAAGACAGCCATTTGAACCCAGACGGCCAGTTTGAGTTCAAATTTTCCAGGAGACCACAATAGAAGGCCAAGTATTCGAGGTACAGTCATCCATGGCTCTCGCATCTGCACCGCCATCACATCGCATCGCTCACTCGCTGGCCATGTCCTTTGGTAACTGCAACGCCATCATCGACCCTGCGCTTCTCCGAGTCTCATCCAATCGGCCAGCGCCGGCGACACCTTCCACATTTGTTGCTGGTGATGGCAACGTGGCAGCGCTAAGTCCACTTCCTCCCACCTCCCTCGTGCTCGACCGCTTGTTGACACCATGCCCCATCCTCAGGCCAAGTTCATGAAGAAATCGCAGCCAGGGAGCCTGCCTCTGGCCCCACCCGAACTCAGAAGAGGTCCTGGGTCTCATGTGGTGAGCCGTTACGACTTGCACCATCTCGTCGTGCTCCCCTCATGCTTGCTTGCAGACACACCCTTGACTGCAACAGGAACTGATGGAGGACAATTAGCATAGTGAGTTGAAGCTGGCCATGTCGTGGGGACTGCCCTGTTTGCTGACCTGACTCTCCTCAGCTCCAAGCGCTCTGTTGCCCAGTTGAAGGTAGGGCTGTATGCCGTACCGTATACGGCATATGGCCGTAAGGTGACAGTGCTGGTACAGTGACGGGAAACCGTAAACTGTACCTGTAAGATGTTGGTTTGAGACCCAACGGCATGGCACGGGGTTCTGTATGGCCGTAAACGGTGGTATACGGTGGACGGTGGGTACTACAATATATTTTGTTCTAAATAAGGTGACAAAACCTTGGACGAAACTTGTATCAAACCACTCTGTCAATGGCAACTCGAGCCAACCGAAGGCGGTGTTTGACTAGCATCAAGGTGTGGGTGGTGTCAGGGTGGAGACTTGCACGTCGCATGGAAATGGTGTCACGGCCACCAGAGAAGATGTGCTCAACTGCAACGGCAGACCCTAAGATGATGCCTTGAATTGTGTACAGCCAAAGGAAGTGAAAACGACTCACCAGGAATAGCCAGGACGTCCTGTGAGAAAGATGGTACAGATTGGGAAATTGGGCACGTCTCCCCAACCACCAGTCAAGTGGTCGGCATGTCTCAAAATCCTCCTGCCCAAGCTTGAAGTATTCTTTGAGTTCATCAGAAACCCGATGGTTGGTTTGCTTGTATCTTGCAGTGAAGTCGACCTTTTGAGGTGACCCATTTTGCATGACCGGTGCCAAGACTGGTGCAGCAGTTCCATGGTCGTATTTGTCCGTACTGGATGTGAAACTAGAGTAGTTGTGATAAAAAGTGTGGAGTGCTGATTTCGCTTTCTTGAGGTCAGTGATGTACGGAGCCGAGTCCATGTGTGTTACAATCTCTGACCCTTGATTTGGCTGTACGATTACGATACGATCTGGTGACTCGCGCCCCTTGATTCTCATCTTGCGCCCTGCGCCCTGACGATAGGATAGGTCGTGGTATGCTTCTCCCTGTCTGCTGACCATTCCTGAAGCCCGCATGACCCCGCGGAATCCCCTCATACTACATATGGTTTCTCCCTTTGTTTACGTTCCAGGACTCTTGACTCACGATCGCGCCATATGTTTGTTGCTCACAAACATCCTGTACTAGTATATAAGTCGCGCCCTACCTAGCTTGTACGGTAGACTTGACTTCTTGTGTAATACCACACAGTCTTTGCCTCACGAACAATCCTTGACTTGCCTTTGCGCTTGAGTCCACGCTTTCGCTCGCCTTTGCGCTTGAGCCTTGTCTATCCACTATTATCCTCGGTTCCAGGGAAACCGAGCGATACTTGTACATCCTTGAACTGAGTCTTAACAGACTCGCGCTTTTCTGATCCCGATTGACTTAGCATAGCACACGTCGTGCTTAACACCCCTGTGGTGGCGTTACATTAAGTCAAGTCTCTCACAGTGGCGAACCTTCACAGTCGCTCCAGATCCCAGTTTCAGGCAGAATACATCAACAGATACAGTGACGACGAGCTTTCCGATAAAGTCAAAGGAGCCGTCGTTTGGAAGGAACACGAAGGAGTGGAAGGATATTTCCTCTTCCATCCTAACACCCAGAAATACCGACAAGTCCACTATCTCGAAGAACTACGACAGTGGGCATACATTGACTACTCTGCAAAGAAAGGCCAGTGGTACACTACCAGTATAGTACCACAGGCACTCGGAGTCGGACCCCTCACAACTCACACTACTTCTGGCATTGCCGTCGATGACGATTCCTCATCACCTAGTGTCTCTGCACCTACAACAACTCTACCCAACCCAACGACACATTTCCAGACTCACTCAATGTCCCAAACCCAGCAAGCCTCGGCCAGTACGACTCTCACCAGCGGTGGCGCTGGAGGAGGAGGAGCACCCAACCCGCCTAGTGGTAGTGCACCCGTACCATCTGGTAGCGGTGGCAGTGGCGGTGGCGGTGGTGGTGGCGGTGGTGGTGGCGGTGGCGGTGGCGCTGCTCCAGGAGGAGCAGCGCCAGCAGCGCCAGCCCCCGGAGGAAACGGACGACTGGGAGGAAACCCCCCTCCCGAGTTTACTGGAGTCAGAGACGAGAGCAAGGCCTTCTTGCGAGCGTTTCGACTCTACAAGGAGATGAACCCCACCGTCGATCAGCTATTGATCCCGGCCTCACGAGCCATGACCTTCCTGTCGTACATCCGAGGCCCATTAGTAAACGACTGGGTTGATGAACAGGCACAATGGTTGGAGGACCAAATTGCGGCAGGAGTCCTCCGACAAAACGAGGTCTTATGGACTACCATCAGAGACCGGTTCGTACAGGCCTACACCGACACATCCGAACAAACCAATGCACGCAAAGCACTCCAAACCCTCACAATGAAGGGAGGAGATATCGACACCTACGTCGCAACGTTCCAGAACCTCGTCACGAAGGCAGGGTACAACCCTGACGAAGCCACGACGTTGGAGTTATTCCAAGACGGACTACCAAACCAGTTAGTAGTCAACGCTGTCCGCTTCCAGCACCCTGTCAATTGGGAGCAGTGGAAGGCGGCCGCCCGATTGCAGCAGGCTGAATACCTTATTCTTAAGGACCGCCTCGGCAAAGGAAAGCCCCAGCGAAAGAAGGGCGGCCAAAGCTGAGAGCAGTGGGTGCAAGCCCTCAAAGGAACTCGCGACCCCAACGCCATGGACGTTGGACGCGCCAGAGCCTCTGTGGCCCTCACCGATACCGACAAAGCCCGCCTTCAGAAGGAGGGAAGATGTTTTAGATGCCAAGCGCAAGGACATATCTCGCGTAACTGTCCTCAAAAGGGCATGCGAGTGGCTGCCACCACGTCTGCCATGGCGCCACCCCCCATGTCCCCACGATCACCAGCCCCGACTTCCTCGGGTTCAAGTTTATCAGCTCCCGCCGTCTCTTCTTTCGCCATACAATCTAGTCGCGTACTATCGAACGAAGAGCAGGCGGATCTACAGATCGCAGTGATGAAGGCACAGACTCAGGAGGTGCGAGACCTCATGGTAGAAAAGCTATTCGGACGAGAGGATTTTCTCGACGCTTGAACCCGGCGGCCTGGGCTAGAGCATTAAACCTAAACGTGTACACTAGCAGATACCGATCCATGCGAATTCCAGTATTATTCAAATCTGCACACGCAACGGCCGAACGACAAGTCCTCATCGACTCAGGAGCCACCAACAATTTCATATGCTCCTCACTCTTGAAACGACTCCAATCGGAACGCGGGAAGTGACTCACCCTATCCGCATTTGGAACGTAGACGGCACCCATAATCAGGACGGTGCGATCACGCAATACACGGATCTTACCGTACGAACGGGAAAGGAAGAAAGGACACTTCGCTTCTTGGTTACAAACCTGGGAAGGGACGAAGTAATCCTAGGATACCCTTGGTTCACGGCCTTTGAGCCCATAATCAAGTGGGGAGACGCGACGCTGAACAAAGAGTTCCAGCCGGTCGTAGTCTCGAGTCTTCACTTGTCAGACGAAGCCACACCCATGGAAGCCTCCATTCGGGTGTTGGAGACGTATGAACTTGACGAGGAAGTGTGGGAGCAGCTCATGGATGACGAGCGGGAGCCCCAGATCGCATTTTTGAGGAAAACTACCACGGCTTCCGAGCTAGCGCAGCAGGAAGCGGCGAAAAAGAAAGAGCGGACGTTTGAGGAGATGATCCCGGAGGAGTAACCGACGCCACCGAAAAATCTTCGACGAAGAAGCGTCACATCAATTCCCCCCTTCTCGCCCCTGGGACCATGCCATAGACCTGCTCCCAAACGCCCCCACTTCACTAGACTGTAAGGTCTACCCGCTCGCACAGAACGAACAAGAGGCCCTGACCACATTCCTCAATGAACAACTTGCAAAGGGATACATCCGTTCGTCTAAATCGCCTTACGCATCCCCCTTTTTCTTCATCAAGAAGAAGGACGGCAAACTCCGCCCCGTCCAAGACTATAGACGACTGAACGAACTCACGGTTCGCAACCACTACCCACTCCCTTTGATCCCAGAGCTCATCGACCGGATACGTGATGCGCGCCTATACACGAAACTCGACGTCAAGTGGGGATATAATAACGTGCGAATTAAGTTGGGAGACGAGTGGAAAGCCGCTTTCAAAACCAATCAGGGGTTGTACGAACCCCTCGTTATGTATTTCGGACTCACCAATTCCCCCTCCACATTCCAAGCGATGATGGACGATACGTTCCGACCTCTCACTCTTACAAACGAAGTAATCGTCTACATGGACGACATCCTCATCGCCACACCTCTCGACTATCCCCATCATCGCGCCATAGTACACGAGGTTCTCCGCTTATGCGAAGAACACGACCTCTACATCAAACCAGAGAAATGCGAATTCGAGGTAGTCGAAGTCGAATACCTCGGATTAATCATAGGCCATGGGAACTTACGGATGGACCCCGTTAAAGTGCGGGGTATCCGAGAATGGCCGGCCCCGAGAAGTCTTCGTGAAGTACGGGCATTTCTTGGGTTCTGTAACTTTTACAGACGGTTCATCCGAGGCTTCTCCACACTCGCACGACCGCTACACGACTTAACCCGTAAGGACATCCCGTGGCACTGGGGACAACGAGAACAAGACGCATTTGACAATGTCAAGCGCAGTATACAACGCGAGCCCACACTATTATTCCCCGATCTCACAAAGCCATTTGAATTGGAGGTCGACGCGTCTAATGTCGCCATCGGAGCCGTACTTAATCAGCTCGGCCCGGATCAAAAGCTACATCCCGTCGCGTTCCATTCCGAGTCTTTCAGTCAAGCGGAACGCAACTACGACATCTACGACAGAGAGTTATTGGCAGTGGTTAAGGCCCTCCGAGCATGGCGCACCTACCTCGTCGGCTCCCCCCATAAAATCATCATCCACACCGACCACGCCAATCTCCAGTATTGGAAAGAACCAAGAAAGATCAGTAGACGAGTCGCGCGTGAATTCCTGGAACTCTCAGAGTATGACTTCCTCCTAAAGCATGTCTCCGGAGTCAGGAATAGTCACGCGGATGCCTTGTCGCGAAGAGCGGACCATGCAGCACACGAGGAGGACAACAATGACATTATTGTCCTCCCTGCGGAACGCTTCCTTCGAGCGACAGAGATGTCTATGCATGATATGGACATCTGGACCCAGATATCGCAAAACCTTGACGAAAAGGATGTACTGCGATGGGTCGAGCCCCACAACCTGAAAAAGGTGGGGGGGCTGTGGTGGAAGAACGACGCATTAGTTGTCGTGGGTGACAACGACCTTAAACGGGGGGTAATTACCTTTTTCCACGATACACCCGCCATGGGACATCCAGGAATCGCAAATACTTACGAATTATTACGACGCGACTACTGGTGGCCCAACATGCGCAAAGACGTAGAGGACTATGTCAAAGGATGCGCGATATGCCAGGCGAACAAAATCAACCCGCACCGTCAAAAGCCACACCTATTCCCCATCACCACAGACCCAAATGCAGAACCATTTGAGGTCGTCGCCATGGACTTTATCACCAAACTCCCTCCATCAGACGGATACGACTCCATACTCACCATCACGGACCACGACTGCTCGAAGGCCTCGATCTTTATCCCATGTAACGAGTCGATCACAGCAGAAGGAGTAGCACGCCTCTATCTCCATCACGTATACCCCCACTACGGTATTCCCCGGAAGATCATCACGGACCGAGATCCCCGCTTCACCTCCGCCTTTATGACCAATCTCTGTAAAGTCCTGGGCATCCGCCAGAATATATCCTCCGCCTACCACCCTCAGACCGATGGACAGTCAGAACGAACAAACCAGTGGTTGGAGCAATACCTTCGACACTGGAGCAACGTGCAGCAGGACAATTGGGCGGAAGCTCTACCAGTCGCCCAATTTGCGCATAACGCCTGGCCCAACGCAACTACAAAAGAATCGCCCTTCTCGCTCATCATGGGGTGGGAACCGCGTACCATGTGGACGCCAAAACCCACATCATCCCCATCCGTTGAACAGCGCCTGGAAGAGATGGTCATCAGACGACAACACGCGCAAGACTGCATCAAACACGCGCAAGAACTGATGGCAAAAAAGGGGCAAGACGTGCTTCATTCCTTATCAAGAAGGCGCAATGGTCTGGTTAGAAGGGACGAACCTCCGAACCTTCTACCCCACCGCAAAACTCGCCCCAAAATGCCACGGTCCGTTCCGAGTGAAACGGGTCCTTTCTGACGTCTCGTACGAACTAGAGCTTCCGAACACGTGGAAGATACACCCAGTCTTCCACGTGAATCTCCTTACGCCATATAAGGAGACGGAACTGCACGGCGCAAACTTTACACGCCCACCCCCGGACCTGATTGATGGAGAGGAAGAATTTGAAGTGGAGCGCATCCTCCAGTCCCGATCACATGGACGGGGGCGCAAACTTCAATTCCTCGTCCAATGGAAGGGTTTCCCAATAAGTGACAGCACGTGGGAGCCTCTTGAGAATGTTCGACACGCCCCAGACCTCATCGCCGACTTCTATCGCCTAAATCCTACCGCCGAAGGGGCTGGACGAAAGATATAAAGCGCACCACAGTAACACCACAATTGCCCCGTCCCCTATCCTCTCTTCTACCATGACTACCACCCCAGTTATCTCTACCATTCAGACCCGTCGCCCTGTCGAGATTATTCTCGAAAATCTGACCGTCCCTTCACAGGACCTTGGTGTCCCCTCCAAACCAGAGGGTCGTACACCGTATTCTGTTATCCCTGACTCGCCCCCTATTCCCGTACTCGCACTCGCCACCGCTACTCTCACATCATTGACCGAAGAACCTACACCGTCTGCTGAACCGTCTGAACCTCCCCAACCCCTTATCGTCTCACACTCCGTCGATACACCCGTCACCATCCATGTACCCGCCACACCCACCTATCCACTCGAGACCACCGTTGCCCTAACCCCACCACCGCCGTTGTCACCCCCCTCCATCCTTGCCACCCACATCCCAGTCGCGCCATTCCCTGCCGAGATGGACCACACTTTTACGCCGATTCCTCAGACCCGCGTTGTTGAGCCCGACCCCGCCTTAGCCCTCCTTGACAATGAGGAGGACAAGGAGAACAGTGACCCTGGCATCCCATTCTTTGTTAATGACCCAGCCCTTCCCACGTTCTTCCCACTCCTAGTTGGCGAAACGGGCACCGTCAAACAGACAGCGCGGTACATTTATTATCGTCATAATTACCAGGAAGTCGTCGGCACAATGGGTAGGGGTCACCCCTGCTACGCGTCGCAGGTCTTCCTCAATGAGGTCTACACAGGTCAGCTGGCGCAGCATATCATGGACAACCAATTAAACATGTTCCATCCCCACGACCCTCGTACCATTATCCTGAACGAAGTCCTCGTCGAACTCCGTAGCCCCCGCCTTCACGCAGAGGTGTCTCGGCTGCGCGAATGCCTCGTACGTCGCGACGCGATTCGTACCCGCCAGTCGGACATCCGGCAACTGGAAGCCGAGTTGACGAGGGATCAATTCCATCTCGACATGGACTTTTCTTCGGTCCGGAAGCACCTTCAGTATGCTCGGGCCATCCCTCTCATTGCCGACAAATATGCCGAGCTTCACGCGAAGCCCGTGCGCCCCCGAGGTTCACCAGAACCTGCCCCCCTCTCTCCCTTCGGGACGTTGGGCCGAGCGAGATGCCCCGCCTCCATGGAGAGGGTGGTGGGCGCAAGCGCAAATGCTTCCAGTGCAAATCGACGGAGCACCTCGTGGCACAATGTCCGGAGCGGCGAGCTCGGGAGCCGTGCCAGTGGTGCGGGAGTCGAGCTCATAGGCTCGACGTCTGTCTCATCCGTCGCCTTTCTCCCATGACTCCCGCGCACGTAGACCCAGACTCTCACCCACGGTGGTGCGGGAAGTGTCTGAGGTACAACGCCACACATGAGGAAATCAAGTGTCCCATGTACGAGATGTGTTGGGATTGTGGGGAGAGAGGACGATTTATGTTCTTACGCCGTCATACCTGCCCCCGCACTCCATCTCCCGTACCCGCTAACATCCCTGCGGAGGAGGATTACGCTTATACCAGCGACTAGTCGAAGTCGTGGCGACTTCGATTCTGACGGGGGGGGTAATGTTACGATCTCTGACCCTTGATTTGGCTGTACGATTACGATACGATCCGGTGACTCGCGCCCCTTGATTCTCATCTTGCGCCCTGCGCCCTGACGATAGGATAGGTCGTGGTACGCTTCTCCCTGTCCGCTGACCATTCCTGAAGCCCGCATGACCCTGCGGAATCCCCTCATACTACATATGGTTTCTCCCTTTGTTTACGTTCCAGGACTCTTGACTCACGATCGCGCCATATGTTTGTTGCTCACAAACATCCTGTACTAGTATATAAGTCGCGCCCTACCTAGCTTGTACGGTAGACTTGACTTCTTGTGTAATACCACACAGTCTTTGCCTCACGAATGATCCTTGACTTGCCTTTGCGCTTGAGTCCACGCTTTCGCTCGCCTTTGCGCTTGAGCCTTGTCTATCCACTATTATCCTCGGTTCCAGGGAAACCGAGCGATACTTGTACATCCTCGAACTGAGTCTTAACAGACTCGCGCTTTTCTGATCCCGATTGACTTAGCATAGCACACGTCGTGCTTAACACCCCTGTGGTGGCGTTACAATGTGAGTTGGAAGGCGGAGGGGATTCCGTGCAGGGGTTACAGATGGAGGGGAGAGCGACCGAGTCCGAAGCATTCGTGACGGCGACAGCCGGTGCGAACGCGAACGGATGAAGGTGGGAGTGGGCGTTGACAGGCAAGAGGACAAAGTGGAAACAGGAGCGAGAGTGGAAACAAGAGATGAGAGACAAGAGGTGATGAGAGGCGATGTCCTTCGAATGCCCGCGGTAGGGCCTGACTTCCTGGACGATCATGTGGCACGCAGGAGAGAGGAGGGGGAAACCAAACTAGACTGATTATTCCGAGCCAAGAACGTGAGGTTTAAATACATGTAGAAGTAGCTACCCAGACAAGTAGGTGGGAATGCGGAGGTAAGGTAAAGAGGTGGCATACGGGAAGTGAGACGCAGAGACGATTGAGTAAGACAAACGGTCAATAGGAGATGAGCACAGAAATGAGACACCGAAGTGGATTAACTGTGAAAGGTAGCGAGCGAATGAGAATAACAATGAAAGGGGGGCCAAGACATGATGACGTATGACAATATGACTCCTCTTCTGAATCCAACGGCGGCGCACGGACTCCGACGGCGCCTTGCAGGTGGCCAAAGGCAGCCGAGAGTGAACTTGATATGCTTGAAAGGGAAATGAGAGATGAGCGATGCGGCGGGGTGTTGAGGGACAAAGATGACACGAGGCGCGGGGATGCGCGGCCTGTCAATGGGTGGCTGTGGAGCGTCTTGCAAGGGGGTTGGTGTCGATGGTGGTCTGTGGTGACGAGAGGCAAGGGCGAGCGAAGGCGAAGGAGACGAGCAGGGAGAGAGAGAAGGGGAGTTGTCAAGATCGATAGTGAGGAGCGAGCTGTGGCGAGACGATATGACTGATATGGCAACCCAGCCATGTGACGTTGGACCGAGACTGAAAACACCGAAACCAGAGCCGTGCAGCTGCGAGAAGGTCAGTGTCTTGTGCATAGTCTGCCATCAAGCCTTCATAAAAAATGCAAGGGTGGAAGCTGGGCAGAAGGAACAGGCATAAGAGGCAAGGAACAACAATTTGGAATGTGAGGGAAAGAAAAGGGAGAAAAGTGTTTGGGGCAAGATGAGGTTTGATTCGAGCAAAGAGAAAGGTGGTGGCATGGAAACAATGTTCAAGGTAATGGACAGGCTTTGACTAACTCTGAGATGGCCAAAACTGAGGTCAGCCAGCGGTGGTTTCAAGGCAAGCTCAAAGTTGGGTGATGCACACAGCACACAGCTTGGGTTAACTATGTATGTGGTAGTGTTGGTAATATGAGAGCTGTACAAACCGTACTACGCTGTTGACGGCCATACGACTACGGGTGTCTTACAGGGTTATCCCGTACTGGATCCCGTACCGTTCACCAAGGGTTTCAGATACCAACGATATGGATACGGCAGCCGTAATACAGGTGCCGTTGAGCCGTCAATATGGTAACGGTGTACAGCCCTTGTTGAGCCGTAATACTTACTATAAGGCTCATTACGCAGGAATAGGAGTACTGTAGCGGTGCGACTGCTGCGCTACGTCAAGTCAAGTGTAAGCTAAAGTGAACCGTACAGGTGAGCACACTCAACCTGACGCGGAGACAAGTCACGCGCCAAACGTACAGTCACAGTGGAGGGAGTAGAACGTGTGGCCTTTATGCAAGACGCAATCTACAGATGATCACACTGTGGCACGCTGAGTGGAGAACCAAGAGGACAAGTTTAGATTGATGGAGTGTGAGAAGTACAAGGGAATACGCACCTGAGTGGAGAACCAAGAGGACAAGTTGGTTCCACTCAGGACGCTACAGGAGGGTTTATATACGCTACTACAGCTGAGCTTGAACTGAGTCCGAACACTATTACTAAGTGTACAGTAAGACTCCCTGACTCAGGAGCTGACACGTCATGTCTATTAATAGCGCATCTTATTGTGCTGACTGATGCACATGTCATCGCGCTTATGAGCGGCTCCACTTGCTGAGTAAAACCTAATACAGCAAGTAAGCGTATACTACTAATCATGATGTATGTACATTCTAGATCCTTCTAGAGTCTTCCATCTCCTTTCATCCAATCAAGAACTAACTAAACGTATAAGGGACTCTTGTCCCATGATCACGTGCACATGGGTGGCAGCCTGTGTGACTAACTTGTATCAGCACTTTGGCCCCTTATATCTTCACCAAATAAATGCGTAAAAATGCGCAAAAATAAGGAAAATAATACGTGTCCATGACAAGTACAATTAGTTATGCTATACACGTAATTCGGAGTATTTAGTCATACGATACACGTACAGAATCCCCTTATGGGATTATTCTGAGTCCACCGGTGATTAGACATTAGGCGACACTGAAAACGCGATATTGTGGACGCCTCTACTCATCACTTATCCCCAAACGGACATGGGTGGACCATAGAGTATATAAATCCTACTGTAGGAGCGAGTACCTATACACATCTCTCTCCACCCCACCTTGAGCTTCCTCTGCTTCACTCTAAGCCTCGTCTAAGCTCTCTACACAGGTAAGGGTCAACCTGTACACTGCGTGTATTGCTGCGCAACAGGTTACTATGGGCCCTGCCATAAGTTGCTTTGCGCCTTCATTGGCTGCAACGATGGCGGGTTACCTTTTGGTACCTGTAGTGAGGTTGTCGCCTTCATTGGCAGACACTAGTCTCTCCTACTATGGGGAGACTATGCTAGTATGTCGCCTTTAATGGCAGACATTAGTCTCCTTGTAGGGGGAGACTATGCCGGTTTATTTTTCTGTTATTAGTCACATATGGTGCTGACTATTCTCTACACAGAAACCTATCAACAATGTCGACTCTTACTACTCTTGTCCCCTTCCTTGACGGTAACAACTATCAGATTTGGGCTAAGCAAATGGAGGCTTTCTTGAAGTCTTCTGCACTGTGGGATATAGTGTCTGGGAGACGCACCTATCCCGCTTACAAGGATAAAGATGCTCCCTCTCCTACGGAGATTGAGGCGTACAACGCTTGGGCTACTGATGATGATCGTGCCTTGGGTTCGATCGTGCTGCGCCTTTCACCGGCTATTCAACGCCAGGTTGAAAAATATGCTACTGCTCGCACTGTTTGGGAACATCTCAAGTCCCAGTATGGGGGCGTTAGTGCTGCTAACGTCTACCAGGACTTCAAGTGTGCCATGACTTTCCATCTGGAATATGCCAAACACCCTGGCCCCCAGATCGATGAACTGGCTACCATTTACGATCACCTTGCCACTAATTCTGCGAAAGTACCCAACGGCCTTCAGGCCATGATGCTTCTTTTGAAACTACCAGCCAAATGGGAGTCATCCCTTGTCCCTATCCTTATGTCAGGCACTTCGGCAAAGCATTTTACTCTGACCGACATCCATACTGCGGCAGTCAACCAGTGGGAAATCGAGCATTCCAAAGGCCAACCTTCCAATAGGGAGTTGGCCAACAAGTTGTCGGCAGTCAAGCGCAAGCGTAACGACCCCGACTTCCAGCAGCAGCAGCAGCAAGGCTCTTCGGGCCAGCAGAACAGGCAGCGTGGTAATCAACCGCAGCAGCAGCAGCAGCAACAGCAACAGGGAGGGAACCACCGCCAGCGTAGTAAATGTGCCGGCAAGAAGTTCAAAAAGCAACACACGCAAGGACATACTCACATTGCTGATGTTGCGGCGCTCCCAGTGCCTACCTCTACCACTATTGCGCATATCTCGCCTTCTGGGCTTGAGCAGCGCATTTCCTCTGCCCCTCCTGCGAAGAAGCGTGTACCAGGACACTATAAGTCCTTTAACAAGGCTCTGGACGTTACCCAGGCCTTAGAAACTCCTGGTACAGTACAGACGGTGAAGACACTTGAGCAGCATCTTGGACAAATGGTCACAGATTCCCCGTGGACCAAGAACCCGAACACCTTCGCGGAAGATTGGGAAATGTCAGACGAGGATGAGGACCTCCCTACAGGCTGCAGTGCGCCCTTTAATTCGCCTCCAGACACTCCTGAACTAACCTTGACCCCTTTAGTCTTGCCTTCTGAGCAAGAGGCACGTAAAGACAAGGGCAAGGAGCCCATCCGCACGGTTGAGCCTATTGAGGAATGCCCAGACAGTCCTACTGCGGTTGAAATAACCAAAATGTGGGAAGGCTTCCATCAAAAGGAGAAAATCTGTGCCCCCTCTCCAGATATTTCTCTGGATTGGGGTAGCGCAGATGAGGACAATTATAATGACCTCGCTAGCACAGTTGGACAAGATGACTTCACTCCCTATGAGGATGGGTTAGTAACTTTCCCTCCTCCTATTGGCAAATCTGACCACTCTACAGCACTACTGGAGAAGGTGCCGATTGGCACTTCTAGAAATTGTAGTTACAGTGCGCTTGTAAATAAAGTTGTCAATAGCGCGAATCAATGCGCTCATGGTCTGGATTATGTTTTTTGCTCGAAATGTAAGGGAATGCGAAGTCAAACAGAGCAGGAACCTATTTGGTTACTTGACTCTGGTGCGTCAGCACATTTTACCAACAATAAACTGGACTTTATAAGTTATACCCCCCTATCGCAAAAGCCTATGGTAAAGACTGCAGCCCATGCTCTTTATGTACAAGGCCAAGGCTCAGTCTTACTGAAGCATACTGTGGAACATAAGGGTGTTAAAACAGAGTGTATTACACGCATATACCCCGTTCTTCACATACCACAGATGACAACTAAGCTATTGTCTATGGGGAGTTTCTTCAACAGGGATTGCACGTTCAGGGGGATTCGCAGCATATATCTCTATTTTCTAGAGGCAGTACTATGCCTATAATACAAACTAAACCCCTAGCAGACGGTCACACACTCTACTGGCTTGATGCTGAAGTCACGCATGTTAAAGATGTACATGTAGCCCATAGTACCATCTATACTGCTGACTATGACATCTGGCATAGACGTTTAGGACACCCTTCGAAGGAAGTACTACGTCGTGCCAAGGATCACACTAAGGGATTCCCTAAGGACCTTAAATATCCTTCAGAGACACCCATATGTCCTGGTTGCACTCAAGGGAAAATGCCTGCTTCATCACATAAACCCTCCGATACGCGTGCAAAGAAGCCTTTTGAAAAGATTCATTCCGATCTTAAGAGCTTCCCAGTTGACTTGTACCACAAATACAAATACTTTATTAGTTTCTTTGATGACTTTTCCTCCTATGCGTGGGTTGTGCTTCTACGCACTAAAGCGCAGGCCATTAATGCATTAAGGCAGTTTGTTGCCATGGTCAAAAATCAGCATAACACCACTATTAAACAGTGGATGTCTGATGCTGGAGGAGAATACAAGTCTGATGAGTTTACTAGGGTACTGAAAGATATGGGAATTACTATCCTACAAAGTGCACCGCATACCCCCCAACAGAATGGTCGCGCTGAACGCTTTATGCGTACTTGTATGGATAAGGCTCAGGCTATGCGCCTTGAAGCCTGTCTCCCTCAATCCTGGTGGGAATTCGCGGTCCTACATGCAGTACATTGCTACAATAGGACTCCAATAAGTCGCCTTAATTGGCAGACACCCTATATGAGCTTGCATGGTGAAGCACCTAGTATTTCGCACTTACGAGTGTTTGGATGTGGCGCATATGTGCACATACCAGAAGATCGCAGATCAAACAAACTTGACCCAAAGAGTGAACAAATGATCTATATTGGTCATACTGAGGGCATAAAGGCATATAGATTCATGCGGATCAGCAACAACACAGTGTTCACCAGCACTACTGCTTTATTTGATGAGACTGTTTACCCTAAGTGTGAGACGCAAAGGGTGCGGGGTACAACCTGCGTCAATGAGCCAGTAGACGATCAACCTCCTATGGAGGATGACCAGTCACCTACACAGCCCATTCCAAGTGGTTTTGACGATGATATGCCTACTCATCGTCCCCCTAAACAGAGGCAGAATAGGGAGGATGCGCCAGACCGCGACGGCGGTTCAGTGGCACCAGAGGAGCCAGAAGCGCAACCACCTCCGCCTCCTGCGCCAGAACCAGCACTACCACGACGGTCTGCACGCTTGAGGAAAGTACCTACTCGTCCTGACAACGTCTATGGGGAAGACAGGCACCCCTCACAAATAACAAAAGACATTGAGCGGAGTAGCAAGTGGAAAGAAATGGTTGGAACACAGCCTGGTCGCTCCAGGACTGATAGTACGCCAGGGCAAAGGCAGATTCCAGGAGGATTTCCTGAGACACACCCTGACCCTCCACCTGCTGAGAGTGAAGCTCCGCCAGAACCCTCAGAGGATGAAGTGGATGATTTATTGTCACGCCTTGCTCAGGAAGGGGGAGTAAAATTCCTAGATCATCTGCTTGCCAAAGCAGTTCCATCTAATGATCTGGAACCACTAGACACTTCCAATATACGGGAGTGGACCTATAAAGATATAATGCGCATGCCTGCAGCGCAACAAAAGGAATGGAAGACTGCTTGTCGCGAGGAACTTGAGGCACTTCGCAGACGTAATGTCTTTGAGCTTGTGAACCCTCCTAAAGGGAGGAAGATCATAAAAAACAGATGGGTCTTTGATCAAAAGACTGATGGTCACAAGAAAGCCCGGCTTGTTGCCAAAGGCTTTTCTCAGGTTGAAGGCATCGACTATGACGAAATCTTCTCACCAGTAGTGCGCTTTGAAACTGTCCGGATGATGCTTGCGCTTGCAGCGCTAGAGGATTGGCACATCACTGGACTAGACGTCAAAACTGCCTTCCTATATGGAGAGCTCGATGAAGAGCTATACATGGAACAACCTGAGGGCTTCAAAGCCAAAGGGCAGGAAAATAAAGTACTGCGACTTAAACACGCCATTTATGGGCTTAAACAAGCTGCTTTAGCATGGTGGAAAGCGCTGGATAAGTCCATGGCTGCGATGGGCTGTAAAAGGCTACTATCTGACTCAGGACTCTTTACCCATAGAGGTAAGAGTGGCGCCCTTGTAGTGATCATTGTCTATGTTGATGATGTGATCTTTATGGGATCGGACAAAGCCCTTTTAAATGAGCTTAAGAATAGGTTCATGAAGGCTTGGGAATGTCGTGACTTAGGCGACGCAAAGGAATTCTTGCGTATGCGCATTCAGCGGAAACATGGAAAGATCTTTTTAGATCAAACTGCTTACTTAGAAAAGGTGCTGCAACGCTTTGGACTCACAGATGCGAAAGCAACTACGACTCCACTTCCTGAAGGGTACCAGCCAGTACCTAATGACGCACCAGTCAACCCAAGCGTCAGGAGCAAATACCAGCAAGTTATAGGTTCACTCCTATACATAATGCTTGGGACTCGCCCTGACATCGCTTATGCAGTTGTTAAACTGTCACAGTTCGCTGCAAACCCCTCTGAGGACCATTTGAACAGAGCGCTGTATATCTGCCGCTATTTACTTGGGACTTCCTCATACTCTTTGGTGTATGATGGAAAATCAAATGGAGGCTTAATTGCCTATGCAGACTCTGACTGGGCTTCAAACCCAGATAATAGGCGATCTACTACAGGTTACATGGTTAAACTGGCTAATGGGATATTCAGTTGGAACTCTAGAGCGCAGAAAACAGTCGCGCTGTCTTCTACTGAGGCTGAATATATGTCGCTGTCAGACACTAGCAGACAACTAGTTTGGATTAAGTCGCTCTTTACTGAGCTTGGCATCAAACTAAGCCCTATACCACTCTGTGGTGATAATCAAGGGTCCATCTTTATGGCCTCTAACCCTGTCCAAGAAAAGTGTATCAAGCATATTGATATATGCTACCACTACATAAGAGAGGTAGTAAAGGACAAGAAAATAGAACTATTCTTTATAGATGGTTCAGATAATCCCGCAGACATGTTTACCAAGAACCTTGGGCGTATTAAGTTCGAGAAGTTCAGAAGTCAGTTAGGACTTGAGTTTTACTCGTCCAACTGAGTTTCAAGACTGTAGACTTGGTCTCGAAACAAGCCTGAAAATTCTACATGGAACCAAAATAAAGTCTTCATAGACTTTTCGAGCCATCACAGTTCCTTGTTTAAGGATACTATGGAAGGTATATCGAGCAATGCCTTCGCTTGTCTTCCGCATACATAGATTCTTTCTAGAGAATCGAAACATTTCCGGTCATTGTACCGAAAAATCGGCCCAATGAACTCAAAAGGTTCATAAAGCTGAAATGGGATGGCGAAGAAGACTCAGTCTCGAAACCTCTCTTGCAGTTCCAGGAAAGACTCCCTTCTAATCATGGCTTGAGTATTAACTTGCCTTATACACTTGCTCAGAGCGCTCAGTAGCTGCACTTAGCAAGGGGGAGTGTTGAGCTGTAATACTTACTATAAGGCTCATTACGCAGGAATAGGAGTACAATTAGTTATGCTATACATGTAATTCGGAGTATTTAGTCATACGATACACGTACAGAATCCCCTTATGGGATTATTCCAAGTCCACCGGTGATTAGACATTAGGCGACACTGAAAACGCGATATTGTGGATGCCTCTACTCATCACTTATCCCCAAATGGACATGGGTGGACCATAGAGTATATAAATCCTACTGTAGGAGCGAGTACCTATACACATCTCTCTTCACCCCACCTTGAGCTTCCTCTGCTTCACTCTAAGCCTTGTCTAAGCTCTCTACACAGGTAAGGGTCAACCTGTACACTGCGTGTATTGCTGCGCAACAGCCCTAGTTGAAGGATGCCTGCCAGACAAGGGGCCTCAAAGTTGGAGGGATCAAGGGAGCACTGATTGCTCGCCTAGAAGAGCACAATGCCACCTTGGGTGCAAGGTGAGTACTACCTTCTTCTGCTCCCCATTAGTGATGGTAATGTTCAGTCTGAACTTTGGTGTGAACCCAAACCCACCTGAACCGAACCCCGGTTCAGGGTTTGGGTTCAGCCATTGACCCAAACTGGACCAACAGTTCCATTTGGGGTTCTGAAAAACCCTGATATTTGAGAATTGCGTTTGAACAGGGTTCAAACCAAACTCTTGATACTTGTAGCTGGCAAATCTACAATTTTTGAAATCTCCGAAATGAAGTATATTACGATTTGGCACATTCCAAAAGTGCAAAAGTGCATGCGAGGTGTTGGATTCACAAATGGGACCTTTTGTGTGTGGTGTTGTGTGGTGGCGCTGGTGCGTGGCAGCTGCATCGTGGCTTGTTACAGTATCCCCCCATTCCCTCTCTTATTGCCTCCTCATCATCAACATCAAGTCCCCCAATTTGTGCAGGAAGATGCCCTCCTCAATTCTTCCATTTTTTGTCTGCACGATGACAAAATTGTGATCATCCCCCACCCCTCAATGTCAGGACTTCCCCCCCTCTGAGGATTTTACCGCCATCACCCTCAGCACTAGGTCGATATTGCTGTCATCATCTGCGGGCCTGTGGTGAGTTACCCGCTGCTTCTAATAACTTTCTATTGATTCTGATCCCCTGCATTCAAGTTCACAAGTGCATTCAAAGAGGAGTGATTCAAAATCAGCTTCCTTCCTGGTGTCCGGCCAAAAAAAAAAACGCATAAAATTGTGGTATGTCCTCGCCATAATGAAAACCCACACCCCACTAAACTACCTTACACTATGTCTTCTACCACATCTGACCTTGGGCAAGCTGTCCGACCTGATGGCACTTTGAAGGACGCGTCAGAGATCGTCTGGTCTTATGATGTGGATGAGTCGACTCCTTTCCCTTTGGACGACGTCACTGGCATGCATCCGTTTTTCTCTGGTGGGCATGCACAAGCCATGATGGTCACCGGTGCATGCCGGACTGCTTGTGTTCCTCGCCCATTGCAATGTGCCCGCGATGTAACATTCCACTGGATGTTCTTCTAGCAGCACGGTCCTTGTCAGGCTCTAGGAAACAGCGATGGCCTAACGATCACGGGAGATGTCGAAACCATGTACACGATTGCCTATTAGCTCACAAGTGAGACGTAATAGGGAAGCCCAGAGGATATGGACTGAGAGATACGCAAGGTAATAGAAGATCTCCAGTGAAGACAGCTCAGAGATATGAGAAAGGAGGTGAGGTGGCAAGACAGCACACACTTGACTAAGGGGAGAGCAAGAAGGGAAGGGATGCCAAGGGTTACCCACAAAGGCCAGCTAAGGACAAACACAGATGCTATAGGCACCAAAGGCACTATCAGCACGCTACTGGCAGAGGCAGCACAGTAGTGGCAGTACAATGAGTGGTATAATCCAAGAAGTCAAGCTTAGGTCTTCAGTGACCATAAGCTCATCTACTTATACAAGTCCAAGGAGGTTTGAACCCCAGCTTGGAAGTCTGAAACTTTAGTAAGGGAATTCTAGGAATGAGTCACAATGAGTCAGAGATAAGCAGTTGGCCAATGGCAGTAGGGCGCAAAGGCATGAGTCAGAGATAAGGGAGTCATATCGTATCCATCAGAATCAAGGCACAATCAATAAGCACATATGAGTCATCAAACACGAGGCAGTCTAGGCCAGTCCAGGCGCAAGCTCATCTGGACCCTTCTGGTGTGAGTCTAGCCAGGTCACGTGCCAGGGTTACGTGACAGGCAGGCACTAAGGTCATGTGCGCTATTCACATGGTTGGTGAGCGCTTATTGGTCACGTGATATGAGTCGGGTGACTTAGCAGTCAGGTGACTTTTCATTGAATGGGTTGCTTTTAGCTTTTCTTTGGCGTGGTTGTCAGCCGGTCTCCAAGTAGCAGTGTTTGGGGTCTTGGTCAGGGGTGTCTGAGGGGTTGTCAAAGGTGAAAATGTAACACACGATGCAGCTGAAGTGACTACTTCAAGCAGCTTGACTCCTCGTGTTCCTTGCCCATTGCAACGTGCCCACGATGCAGCCGCAGCGACCGCTAAAGCGACCACTTCAAGCAGCTTGGCCAGCGCTGGTCTGGGTGTTATGATTTTACCCATTATGCTTTCTCTCATGGCTTCCTTACTTTGCCTTGTGTATTCACTGTACTTTTACGATATGATCTGATGCTTTGCGTTTCTTGGCTTCTATCTCGCATCTTGCGCCTCGGCGATAGGATGGCCAGTTTTACACTTTGTTTCGCCCGCTGACCACTCCTGAGGCATGCGTCGTCCCGCGGGATTCACTTGTACTATATCCGATTCTTCCCTTTGTTTACACTTTAGGACTATTGTAACGCCACCACGGGGGCGTCAGGTATGACGTGTACCGCGTTTAAGTCGACGGGATCGGAAAGGCACGAGTCGGTTAAGACTCAGTTCGGTGATGCACAAGTATCACTTGGTTTCCCTGGAACCGAGGATAATAGTAAGAATGTGAGGCTCAAGCGCAAAGGCAAGCAAAAGTGTTGACTCAAGCGCAAAGGCGAGTCGAGGGTCGTTCGTGAGGCAAAGACGATGTGGTATTACACAAGAAGTCAAGTCTACCGTACAAGCTAGGTGAGGCGTGACTTATATACTACTACAGGATGTTTGCAAAGAGCAAACATATGGTGCAATTATGAGTCAAGAGTCCCGAAGCGTAAACAAAGGGAAAGGTTATATATGGTGCAAGTGAATCCTGCGGGGTCACGTGCGCCTCATAAATAGTCAGCGGATGAAAGGAAGCGTAAAACGACCAACCCTGTCGCTGAGGCGCAAGGTGCGAGATAAGAATCAGGAAGCGCGAGTCATCGGATCGGATCGTAATCGTACAACCAAGTTAGTGAGTAAAATCGTAACAACTATCGACTCAGGATTGCGCCATGTGTTTGTGTCTCATAAACACCCTGTACTAGTATATAAGTCACGCCCTACCTAGCTTGTATGGTAGACTTGACTTCTTGTGTTACGATTTTGCCTGCTGACTTGGTTGTACGATTACGATATGATCCGATGACTTGCGCTTCCCGACTCTTATCTTGCACTTTGCGCCTCAGTAATAGGGTTGGTCGTTTTACGCTTCTTTTCATCCGCTGACCATTTCTGAGGCGCGCGTGACCCCGCGGGATCCACTTGTACCATATGCGATTTTCCCTTTGTTTATGCTTCAGGACTCTTGCCTCACGATTGCGTCATATGTTTGCTCTTCGCAAACATCCTGTAACAGTATATAAGTCACGCCTTACCTAGCCTGTACGGTAGACTTGACTTCTTGTGTAATACCACACTCGTCTTTGCCTCACGAACGACCTCGACTCGCCTTTACGCTTGAGTCACCATCTTTGCTCGCCTGATTGCGCTTGAGCCTCGTCTTTCTACTATTATCCTCGGTTCCAGGGAAACCGAGTGATACTTGTGCATCATCGAACTGAGTCTTAACTGACTTACGCACTTCCAATCCCGATTGACTTAGCCCAGCACACGTTGTGCTTAACGTCCATGTGGTGGCGTTACATTAAGTCAAGTCTCTCACAGTGGCGAATCTTCACAGTCGCAGCCGATCCCAGTTTCAAGCAGAATATATCGACCGCTATAGTGACGACGAACTCTCCGATAAAATCAAAGGAGCCGTTGTCTGGAAAGAACACAAAGGAACAGAGGGCTACTTCCTCTTCCACCCAAACACCCAAAAGTACCGGCAGGTTCACTATCTTGAGGACCTACGGCAGTGGGCGTATATCGACTACTCTGCAAAGAAAGGCCAGTGGTACACTATCAGTATAGTACCTCAGGCACTTGGAGTTGGACCTCTCACGACCCATACTACTCCTGGCATTGCCATCGACAACAACTCCCCATCACCCAGTGTCTCCATACCCACAACGAACTTACCTGCCCCAACAACTCACTTCTCAACCCATGTCATGTCCCAAACCCAACAAGCGTCAGCTAGCACGACTCTCACCAGTGGTGGGGGAGGAGCCTCCGGAACATCCAGCTCAGGAGGGGGAGCACTGAACCCATCCAGTAGTGCCACGCCAATGCCATCATCCGGTGGCGGTGGCAGTGGTGGTGGTGGTGGTGGCAGCAGTGGTGCAGGTGGTGCACCAGGAGGAGCTGTCCCTGCAGCGCCAGCCCCCAGAGGAAACGGACGTCTAGGAGGGAACCCCCCTCCCGAATTCACGGGAGTAAGGGACGAGAGCAAAGCCTTCCTACTTGCGTTCCAACTCTACAAAGGGATGAACCCCACCGTCGACCAGCTCACCGTCCCAGCCTCACGAGCCATGACATTCCTATCTTACATCCGCGGACCACTAGTGAACGATTGGGTGGCAGAACAGGCACAGTGGTTGGACGATCAGGTTATAGCCGGAGTCAACCGGAATAACGAAGTCCTATGGACTACCGTCAGGGACCGATTTGTCCAAGCCTATACCGACACCTCCGAGCAAGCCAATGCACGAAAGGCCCTTCAAAACCTTACTATGAAGGGAGGAGACATCGACACATACGTCGCAACGTTCCAGAACCTCGTCACCAAAGCAGGGTATAACCCCGACGAAGCCACAACCCTGGAGTTGTTCCAGGATGGATTACCAAATCAGTTAGTGGTTAACGCTGTTCGCTTCCAGCATCCCATCAACTGGGAGCAGTGGAAGGTGGCCGCCCGATTGCAGCAAGCTGAATATCTCATTCTTAAGGACCGCCTCAGGAAAGGAAAGCCCCAGCGAAAGAAAGGGGGTCAAAGCCGAGAGCAGTGGGTCCAGGCCCTTAAAGGCACTCGTGACCCAACGCCATGGATGTTGGCTGCGCCAGAGCCTCCGTGGCTCTTACCGACACCGACAAAGCCCGACTTCAAAAGGAGGGATGATGTTTTAGATGCCAAGCGCAAGGGCACATCTCGCGTAACTGCCCTCAAAAGGGCATGCGAGTGGCTGCCACTACATCTGCCATGGCGCCAACCTCCATGTCCTCACGACCATCAGCATCGACTCCCTCGAGTCCAAGTTTACCAACTCCCGCCGTCTCTTCTTTCACCATACAGTCTAGTCGCGTATTATCGAATGAAGAGCAGGCGGATCTACAGATCGCAGCGATGAAGGCACAGACCCAGGAGGTACGAGACCTCATGGTAGAAATGCTGTTTGGACGGGAGGATTTTCTCGACGCTTGAACCCCGCGGCCTGGGCTAGAGCATTAAACTTGAACGTGTACACTAGCAGATATCGATCCATGAGAATTCCAGTCTTGTTCAAATCTGCACACGCAACGGCCGAACGACAAGTCCTAATCGACTCAGGAGCCACAGACAATTTCATATGCTCCTCACTTCTGAAACGACTCCAGATCGGAACACGGGAGGTGATGCACCCCATCCGCATTTGGAATGTAGATGGCACCCATAACCAGGATGGCGCCATCATGCACTACATGGACCTTACCGTACGGACGGGAAAGGAAGGAAGGACACTTCACTTCTTGGTTACTAATCTGGGAAGGGACGAGGTGATCCTAGGATACCCTTGGTTCACGGCCTTTGAGCCCATAATCAAGTGGGGAGACGCGACGCTGAACGAAGAGTTCCAGCCGGTTGTAGTCTCGAGTCTTCACTTGTCAGACGAAGCCACGCCCATGGAAGCCTCCATTCGGGCGCTGGAGACGTACGAACTTGACGAGGAAGCATGGGAACAGCTCATGGATGACGAGTGGGAGCCCCAGATCGCATTTTTGCGGAAAACCACCACGGCTTCCGAGCTGGCGCAGCAGGAAGCAGCGAAGAAGAAGGAGCGAACATTCGAGGAGATGATCCTGGAGGAGTACCGACGCCATCACACAATCTTTGACGAAGAGGCGTCACATTGATTCCCCCCTTCTCGTCCCTGGGATCATGCCATAGATCTCCTCCCCAACACCCCCGCTTCACTGGACTGTAAGGTCTACCCACTCGCACAAAACGAACAGGAAGCTTTAACCATCTTCCTCAATGAACAGCTTGCAAAGGGGTACATTTGTCCATCCAAATCGCCCTATGCCTCCCCCTTCTTCTTCATCAAGAAAAAGGACGGCAAGCTCTGCCCCGTCCAAGACTATAGACGACTAAATGAGCTCACGGTCTGTAACCACTACCCACTCCCCTTAATCCCCGAACTCGTCGATCGAATACGCGACGCGTGTCTATATACGAAACTCGACGTTAAATGGGGATATAATAATGTGTGGGTTAAGCTGGGAGACGAGTGGAAAGCCGCGTTCAAAACCAATCAAGGGCTGTATGAACCCCTTGTTATGTACTTCGGACTCACCAACTCCCCTTCTACATTCCAAGCGATGATGGACGACACATTCCGACCCCTCACCCTCACAAACGAAGTGATCGTCTATATGGACGACATCCTAATCGCCACACCCCTCAACTACCCCCATCACCGTGCCGTGGTACATGAAGTCCTCCACTTGTGTGAGGAATATGACCTCTACATCAAACCGGAGAAGTGCGAATTCAAGGTACTTGAAGTCGAATACCTTGGATTGATCATAGGCCACGGGAATCTGTGGATGGACCCCGTAAAAGTACGGGGGATCTGAGAATGGCCAGCCCGAAAAAACCTTCGTGAAGTATGCGCATTTCTCGGGTTCTGCAACTTTTACCGGCGATTTATCCGAGGATTTTCCGCACTCGCACGACCACTACACGACCTGACCTGTAAAGACACCCCGTGGCACTGGGGACAACGTGAACAAGATGCATTCGACAACGTCAAATGCAGCATTGAACGCAAACCCACACTGTTATTCCCCGACCTCACAAAACCATTTGAATTAGAGGTCGATGCGTCAAACGTCGCCATCGGGGCCGTGCTTAATCAGCTTGGTCTGGACCAAAAACTACACCCAGTCACGTTCCATTCTGAGTCTTTCAGTCAGGCAGAACGCAACTACGACATTTACGACAGAGAACTACTGGCAGTCGTCAAGGCCCTACGAGCATGGCGCACATATCTAGTTGGCTCCCCCCATAAGATTATTATCCACACTGACCACGCCAACCTCCAGTATTGGAAGGAGCCCAGAAAGATCAGTAGACGAGTCGCGCGCGAATTCTTGGAACTCTCGGAGTATGATTTCCTCCTAAAACACGTCTCCGGAGTTAGGAACAGTCACGCGGATGCCCTATCACGAAGAGCGGACTACGCAGCCCACGAGGAGGACAACAATGACATTATCGTCCTCCCTGCCGAACAGTTCCTCCGAGCGACGGAAATGTCCATGCACGATATGGATATTTGGACCCAGATATCACAGAACCTTGACAAAAAGGACGTACTGCGATGGGTCGAGCCCCATAACCTGAAGAAGGTGGGGGGGCTATGGTGGAAGAACGACACGTTGGTTGTCGTGGGCGACAACGACCTTAAACAGGGGGTAATCACCTTTTTCCACGACACACCTGCCATGGGACACCCGGGAATCGCAAACACTTACGAGTTACTACGACGCGACTACTGGTGGCCCAACATGCGCAAAGACGTAGAAGACTATGTCAAAGGATGCGCGACATGCCAGGCAAACAAGATCAACCATCACCATCAAAACCACACCTATTCCCCATCACCACAGACCCAAACGCTGAACCATTTGAAGTCGTCGCCATGGACTTCATCACCAAACTCCCTCCGTCAGATGGATACGACTCCATACTTACCATCATGGACCACGACTGCTCGAAAGCTTCAATCTTCATCCTGTGCAACGAGTCGATCACAGCAGAAGGAGTGGCACGCCTCTACCTCCATCATGTATACCCCCACTACGGCATCCCCCGAAAGATCATCACGGACCGAGACCCCCGATTCACGTCTGCATTTATGACCAATCTTTGCAAGGTCCTCGGAATCCGCCAAAACATATCATCTGCCTATCACCCTCAAACGGACGGACAGTCAGAGCGAACAAACCAATGGTTGGAGCAATACCTTCGACACTGGAGCAACATACAGCAGGACAACTGGGCTGAGGCCTTACCAGTTGCCCAATTCGCACACAACGCCTGGCCCAACGCGACCACGAAGGAGTCGCCCTTCTCGCTTATCATGGGATGGGAGCCATGTACCATGTGGACACCAAAACCCACGTCATCCCCATCCGTCGAACAGCACCTAGAAGATATGGTTATCAGACGACAACACGTGCAGGACTGTATCAAGCACGCGCAAGAACTGATGGCAAAGAGGGGTAGGACGCGCTTCGTTCCTTATCAAGAAGGCGCAATGGTCTGGTTGGAGGGCACGAACCTCCAGACCTTCTACCCCACCGCAAAGCTCGCCCCAAAACGCCATGGCCCGTTCCGAGTAAAGCGGGTCCTCTCGGATGTTTCGTACGAACTAGAGCTTCCGAATACGTGGAAGATACACCCGGTCTTCCATGCGAATCTCCTCACACCATATAAGGAGACAGAACTACACGGCGCAAACTTCGCGTGCCCACCTCCTGACCTGATTGATGGAGAAGAAGAATTCGAAGTGGAGCGCATTCTACAGTCCTGATCTCACGGACGAGGGCGCAAACTTCAATTCCTCATCCAGTGGAAGGGCTTCCCGATAAGTGACAGCATGTGGGAGCCCCTTGAAAATGTCCAACATGCGCCCAACCTCGTTGCCGACTTCTATTGCCTAAACCCTACCGCTGAAGGGGCTGGACGGAAGATGTAACACACGCCCCACCAATGCCACTACCGCCCCACTCCCCATCTCTCGCTCTATCATGTCAACCACTCCAGTCATCTCCACCGTCCAAACCCGTCGCCCTGTCGAGATTATTCTCGAGAATCTAACCGTACCTTCGCAGGACCTTGGTGTCCCCTCAGAACCAGAGGGTCGTACGCTGTATTCTGTTATTCCTGACTCGCCACCCCTCCCCGTACTCACACTCGCCACTTCTGCTCTCGCTGTGCTAGCCGAGGAACCCATGTTGACCACTGAACCGTCCGAACCTCCCTGACCCATCATCGCCCCATACTCTATTGACACACCTGTCTCTGTCCACGTACCTGCCACGCCCACTTATCCACCCGAAGCCACCACCCCCCTGACTCCACCACCACCTTTGTCACCCCCTGCCATCCTCGCCACCCACATCCCAGTCACGCCATTCCCCGCTGGAATGGACCACACTTTTATGCCAATTCCTCAGACCTCGCGTCGTCGAGCCCGACCCCGCCTTGGCCCTCCTTGACAATGAGGAGGACAAGGAGAACAGCGACCCTGGTATCCCATTCTTCGTTAACGACCCAGCCCTTCCCACATTTTTCCCGCTCCTAGTTGGCGAGACGGGCACTGTCAAGCAGACAGCGCGGTACATCTACTACCGTCACAACTATCAGGAAGTTGTCGGGACCATGGAGAAAGGCCATCCCTGCTATGCCTCGCAGGTCTTCCTCAACAAAGTCTACACCGGCCAGCTCGCACAGCATATCACCGATAATCAGCTAAACATGTTCCATCCTCACGACCCCCGCACCATCATCCTTAACGAAGTATTGGTTGAGCTTCATAGCCCCCGTCTTCATGCCGATATCTCCCGCCTTCGCGAGTGTCTCACACGCAGAGACGCCATCCGCACCCATCAGTTGGATATCCGGCGTCTCGAGATGGAACTGACACGGGATCAGTTCCATCTTGACATGGACTTCTCATCAGTCTGGAAGCGTCTTCAGTATGCTCAGGCCATCCCTCTCATCGCTGACAAGTACGCAGAGCTTCATGCGAAGCCCGTGCGCCCCCGATGCTCGCCGGAGCCTACTCCCCTCGCACCCCACGACGCTGGACCTAGCGAGATGCCCCGCCTCCATGGGGAAGGTGGCGGGCGCAAGCGCAAGTGTTTTCCAGTGTAAGTCGACGGAACACTTAGTGGCTCAGTGCCCAGAGCGACGAGCGAGGGAGCCGTGCCAGTGGTGTGGGAGTCGAGCTCACAGGCTCGATGTTTGTCTCATTCGACGACTCTCTCCCATGACGCCTGCGCATATAGACCTGGATTCCCGCCCTCGGTGGTGCGGGAAGTGCCTGCGGTATGACTGCCACCCACAAAGAGATTAAGTGCCCTATGTATGAGATGTGTTGGGACTGTGGAGAGAGAGGACGTTTCATGTTTTTACTGCCGACACACCTGCCCCCGCACCCCCTCTCCTATCCCCGCGAACATCCCTGCCAAGGAGGACTATGCTTACACCAGCGATTAGTTGAAGTCGAGGCGACTTCAATTCTGATGGGGGGGTAATGTTACAATTTTGCCTGCTGACTTGGTTGTACGATTACGATACGATCCGATGACTCGCGCTTCCTGACTCTTATCTTGCACCTTTGCGCCTCAGTAATAGGGTTGGTCGTTTTACGCTTCTTTTCATCCGCTGACCATTTCTGAGGCGCGCGTGACCCCACGGGATCCACTTGTACCATATGCGATTTTCCCTTTGTTTACGCTTCAGGACTCTTGCCTCACGATTGCGTCATATGTTTGCTCTTCGCAAACATCCTGTAACAGTATATAAGTCACGCCTTACCTAGCCTGTACGGTAGACTTGACTTCTTGTGTAATACCACACTCGTCTTTGCCTCACGAACGAACCTCGACTCGCCTTTGCGCTTGAGTCACCATCTTTGCTCGCCTGATTGCGCTTGAGCCTCGTCTTTCTACTATTATCCTCGGTTCCAGGGAAACCGAGTGATACTTGTGCATCATCGAACTGAGTCTTAACCGACTTACGCACTTCCGATCCCGATTGACTTAGCCCAGCACACGTCGTGCTTAACGTCCCTGTGGTGGCGTTACATCTTGTGTAATACCACATCGTCTTCACCTCAAGAACGACCCTCGACTCGCCTTTGCGCTTGAGTCAATACTTTCACTCGCCCTTGCGCTTGAGCCCCTGTCTTTCTACTATATCCTCGGTTCCAGGGAAACCGAGCGATACTTGTGCATCACCAGACTGAGTCTTAACCAACTCGCACCTTCTCCAATCCCGTTGACTTAACGTGGTACACGTTGTACCTGACACCCCTGTGGTGGTGTTACATTAAGTCAAGTCTCTCACAGTGGCGACTATTCACAGCCACAGCTGATCCCAGTTCCAATGTAACGTCTACCACGGATGTTTGCCTGACTTAGGCCTCAGTTGATGCGGCGATCCTAAACGGTCTGTAGAAGAGACGATTGGTGATCGAGTCTGGATACTCAGCTGGATGAGGGGCTAGATCCCCATTCAAGGCAATGAATGCGTGAAGGTCCTCCTCTTGAGGGTCGTCAGCGGGTGGCTCGTTTAGAGGTACAATCGTCCTCCAGGAAGGGTGATCGACAATGTAGATGTAGCCGTAGGGCTTTGGCGACTCGCTCGTTGTGATAGAGAAATACGCGATGGTATACCGATCCAAGGGGATATACGTCCACTGCCCACGAGGGGAACTCGGGATGAGCTCACGGGGATCCCTGGTCTAAGGGGATATGCCGGAGGCGACTCACTTCGCAGGGAGGAGAGTCCTAGGGGAGAAGAGACAACAAAGCTGGTGGTATTGAAGAAGACCAAGATAGTGATCCTGGTCTTCCGTGACTACTACTTATACAGATACGCGCGGGCTTTCAAGCGCCGCTTGGAACTATCCTAGCCAATAGCGTAAGTAGAGCAAACCCTAGTACAGCTATCCTAGGAATGAGTCACATCGAGTCATGATCCAATCCGTTATCGTACACAATCACATGCGCCGGAGCTTACCCGGCTGACTGATCCAAGAAGTCCATGACGATATACTGCTGACGTGGTGTCATTCCCGAGCGTCAGTGTCCACTTCCGGGCTGAAACGTAACATCACCCCCTTTTCAGGATCGGGCCCCAGGACCAACCGCGGCAAATCTCCTCCCTGAGGCGCGCAATCCGTTGCCCTTCCTCGACTCCCGGGTGGTAAGAGTCCCGCTCGTCCTCGATGCGTTTGATGGCGTTGGCGCGTTGGAGGCGTAGGACACAGTCCTGACGCATGCGTCCGATCTTGTCGAGCTCGTCGATCTTCTTCTTGAGCTCTTCCTCCTTCGCCGTATACCCCGCTTGGAGACAGCGGTATCGGTGGACTTCGGCGGTGACCGTTAGGTTGTTCATGGCCATACAGGCCATGTCGACCGACTCGCGATAGGTGCTGTCCTGATCTAGGAAGACCAGGTCGTCGTCGTGGTAGGTGGGTGTGGGTTGGTCGTAGTTGGGGGCGGCGTGCACCGATTTTGCCGTACTGCTGGTCGCTGCCCCGTCTGTAGGCGAGGACGAAGGGGTCCCGCCGTAAAGACGAGCTGCGTATACCGAGCTGGGTGCAGCCGGCCCTGAGCGTTGCGAATCTGGAAGGGGATGAAATGGACTCCCCTGTTGTGATGGAATCCGCGCGGTGGCGGAGTTTCCACGCGAGATCGGGAAACTGGACTGTGTTCCTCCGGACGGTAGAGGCGGCGCTTCTCGGGTCTTTCCGATGGGGGGAGAGTGAAGTGGTTCCCCGTCCGTGCTGCATAGCGGTGGGGTTTCGTCATGAGTAGTGGTGAGGTGAGTCCCATACGTGAGGTGTTGGTTGAGGGGGCAATGCTCCTGGGACAGGTACCGGTCGTAACTGCGATCTTCTTGTACCTGAGCCTCGTCTTGACGGGACGGAGGTCTCGTGGGAACATAGCCTTGCGGAGACGGGCTTCGTGTGCCCGCTGCTGTAGTGTTGCGAAGGAAGAAGGGATGGAATGGGGTAGTTGGACGACTGGGGCTGGGTTGAACGGACTGGGCAGGCGACAGGGATGGTGATGGCGGGGCGTTCTGAATGATGGACAGTGGGCTGGACTGAGATGGGGAGTAGGTCGTCGAGGACATAGTGGACTTGGACTGGGATTGGGACATGAGTAGGTGAGAGTGGGGAGAGAGGGGAGATGGGGACGTCTCTTGGGAAAGCCCTGCGCTTATATGCATCTCTCTGGCGGGGTTTAAACGTTTGAACTCCCTTATCACTTCATCAGCGAATACGTCATCCTTTGAGGACCCAATTGATTATCGGAGTCCGGGTATCCGCGCCATTTGACCAAATACTGCAGTTTCTTTGTTCTGCCGAAGCGCCGAGAGTCTAGAATCTTCTCGACTTCGTATTCTTCTTCGCCATCAATCAGATCTGGCGGTGGGCGCTGATAGTTGGGGCCATGTGTGGGAGTTTCACGATAAGGAGTCAGAAGATCCGTATGGAACACTGGGTGGATGCTCCACTGCGTGGGAAGTTCTAATCGATAGTTGACTGCGGACATCACCTGAATAACCTTGAAAGGGCCGTGTCTTCTGGGCGCAAGCTTAGCGGTTTGGTTGGTTGGTACGTAGGTGGCGTCCCTCGAGCCCATACTAGGTCTCCGACTTGATATTTGGGCGTATCTTTGTGTTTGATCCACCCCTGCTGCGCTTTTCTCATCAATTCTTGGGCGCGCAATCTAGCCTCTTTGAATTGTTTGAGGCGAAGTGCTACTTGAGGAATAGGGGAGGGTCTATCGGTCCAGTCGGCACGTGGGTTGTACCCCATAAGGATGCTGAAAGGGGATTCCTTGGTAGATTTGGTTGGGCCAGTTATTATGGGTGAATTCTGCCATTGGGAGGTAGTGGGTCCAATCGTCCTGTCGTTCGTTGACCCAGAAACGTAGGTACTGCTCTAGCCACTGATTGGTACGTTCCGATTGTCCGTCTGTCCGGGGATGATAGGCTGTGGATATGTTCTGTTCGATCTCCTAGTATTTTGCACAGTTCGCGTGTAAATTTGGACGCGAAATCGTGGATCTCTGTCGCTGATAATGCGCGCCAGTAGTCCAAATCGGGGAGAAGACGTGTTTTACGTACAGGGCTGCGGTTCCTTCTGCGCTTATCTCTTCTAGGCAGGGAATGAATATGGCTGCTTTTGAGCAGTCGTGGTCGTTACTGTCAGTATCGTGTCGCAAACGTCTGCTTGTGGTAATTTCGTAATGAAGTCAATGCTATGGTTTTCGAATGGCATGGCTTCTGGTTTTGGGAATATGGGTTGCCAGTGGCACGCGTGTGGGTCGGGTTGTTGACCTTGATTCGTTGACAGTCTGCGCATCCTTTGACGTAGTCCTGTACTTCTTGTCGTAGTCCGGGCCACCAGTAGTATCGTTCAACCATTTTGATCATCCTACTGATTCCCGGGTGTCATGTACCGGTGGATTGTGGTGGGCCTGAATGATGTGTCTTCGTTCAATTTGGTCTCCTGTGACTACCCGTCGTCCATCTTTGTACCATGTGTCTTCAATCTTTTTGAGCTTGTGGGGGTCGACCCATCGTCGGATGGTTTCTTCGTCCTGAGTGTATTACCGGGTTTGTGGGTTGCATCTCTGCGACGGTTACTGTGTTTTCCTAGTCGCGTTGGGTCTTCCGTGGTGTCGATCTCTGCTGCTCTGACGAAGATGTGGTCTGGTAATACTGTGACCTGTTCATTATCATGGTCTCCTTGATCATAATCGGTCGCCTGGATAATGCGTCTGCTCGTCCGTTAGCTGTGCCTTTGATGTGGTGAATCTCTATATCGTATTCTGAGAGTTCGCGTACTTCCCGAGCTACGCGTCTGGATATCTTTTGAGGGGATCTCCAGTATTGCAGGTTCATATGGTCCGAGAACACTTTGATTTTGTGTGGTGATCCTGCGAGTATTGTCTCCAGTTGCGTAGGGCTTTGACCTATGGCGAGTAGTTCCAGGTCATAGATGTCATGTTTCGTTCGGCTGCGTTGAGGGTGTTCGAGTAGTATGCGATAGGGTGACGTTTGTTGTACTTCGCCTCGTTGGAGTAGTACTGCTCCTACGGGTACTCTGATGCGTCGATTCTAGCTCGAAGGGCTTGTCTAGTTCCTGGGTGTTTGAGTACCGGTTCTTGTGTTACTAGTTCTTTAAGCTTGTCGAAGGCCTGTTGCTGTTCCGTTCCCCATGTCCATTCCGTGTCCTTGCGTGTGAGTTTGTTGAAGGGGGTTCGTGGCTTCGTGCCTGTGCGTGGCAAAATTCGGATGAAGCGCGGTATAAAAGTTGCAGAACCCTAGGGAAAAGATGCACCCTGTTTGACGGTTTTTTGGGGTGGGCCATTCGCGTATGCCCGAAATTTTGATGGGTCCATGCGAATCACCCCCTTTTCAATGATTACCCCCAGGTAATCGAGGGAGGAAGAGTGGAAAGTGCATTTCTCCAGTTTCAGGTAGAGGTCGTGTTCTTCGAGGAGGTCTAGACTGCGTGTACGGCTTCCGTGTGATCTTGTTCCGTTGTTGTCGTTGCAATACCGATGTCTCCATGTATGCTCGTATGATGGTCCCTTTGCGTTCGAAGTGTTCGATGAGTGGGGCGATGATGTAGTTCATCATAGCTTGGAAGGTGCTGGCGAGTTTGTTTGTCCAAACATGACCAGTGGTTCGTATAGCCGTATTTTGTCTTGAACGCTGCTTTTTCCTGGTCGCCGTCTTTGACGATATGTTTGTATCCCCATCGTACGTCAATTTGGAAAAGATCACTCCACCGCTCAGGTCTGCGATGAGTTCCGGTATCAGAGGGAGTGGTACTGGTTGCGTATGGTCCATTTGTTGATTACTCTGTAGTCCTGTACTGGTCGTAGCTTTTCCGTCCTTCTTTTTTGATGAAAAGAAGGGGATGCGTACGGGGAGTTTAGAGGGTCTGTATCCCTTTTGC
>JANSJP010000117.1:0-218234 GCA_024734325.1 Lactarius hatsudake | reverse complement strand
CCGATTGTATGCCAGTGATACAAGGGCTAGGCCCAGGATGGAGGAATCCCTTTGCCATATGGAAGCTAGCTGCCAGCCAGCCAGGATGTGTCTAGGACACAGCTTCACCAGTTTGCGTCAGCGGGGAAATGGAGGGAGTGCTTCAGAGCCCAAGGCTGTCTACCTCAGCCTTCTCGGCCTGTTGGTTGCCTCATCGCCACAAGTGGCTTTACTGCATCCTTTCCGTTGCCGCTACAAGGCAGGATATGGTTGCAGAACACCATAAGGTGAAACACCCCCCAGAGTCGAACCAGGTTTTACACTCCCATGGTGAGAGATCCTGCACCCAGTGTGGAGCACCAGAGACAGCTGGCGCTAAGCTCCACAATACACAGCCCAGGGCCATGCACACCTGGATATGGATTAAGGGCTACCAGATCCAATCTCCTTGCGCATAGCGCAGGGGCTAGGAATACAGTAGGGGTGAAAGTAGGACTACTGGGCAGTACATAGAACAGGAGGTTCCTCAGCAGTGACCACTGGCGCCCCAGTGTCAACTGCCTTGGCAAGGCTGGTGAGGCCCCAGACAGACCTTGACCTGGTGTGTGATCCTAAGAACACAGTGACCAGCCAAGTGGAGTGGCTTGGGCACCAGGCCCATAACCTGATGAACAGTGCACATAAGGGACTATACTCACAGTGACTGGATAGACTGTGGTGAGATATAGAGGGTGACTGGAAGCAGCAACAGAGTAATCTTGCAGGTGAAGCAGATGGGGTGTCTGGCACACAACAGATGAGAACTGATGTTACATTAGAGAGGTGGAGACATACCTGGCACACAACAGATGAGAACTGATGTGGACCAGGAGTGTACAAGCTGTACTACTATACAAAATACAGGAGTGAAACTAGTACAACAGAAGTAACACGAGTCACACAATATAAGGAGCGTTGTTCTACAGAGGACACAAAGAGAGTGTGCAGAAGGAGAACAAGAGTGCAAAGAACAAGGAAGGCTAGACTATGATCATAGTGACATCACAATAAAGTAAAACAAAAGAAGTACAAGGACGAATACAATAGGAGTCCAGAGGAGTCCATGATGTCATTGTACAGTGATGTCATAGATAAGAAAGTCCGAGATTGTAAAGATCATAATAATATAATCTACATAAGTCCAATATATCTTATCTAAAGCAGTCCATTATCTGCATGTCCATTGAGCCGCTAAGTGCGCACAGGTCACTTATCAACAATAACTTCATGCATCCCAACTTCGCCAAGCAAGTGGGCATTGGGATCAAGAACTGGAAAGACCCCGTAGCATCTGGAACATCGACAGGACACAACAAAGGGGGTAAAATTACCCATTACACAGACCTAAACGTACAAACCGACGGCAAGATCAAGACTATCCCATTCTTCATCACAGACGAGGAGGGGAGGCCATCATCCTAGGCTACCCCTGGCTAGCTACCTTCCAACCCCGCATTCACTGGGCCTCTGCCACCATGGATACGAAGCAATACCCCATTGTCATACGAACCACCAGCCTGCTTTGACCATTCACCCTCAAAACAGCAGTAGAACAACTACGACAGACCCTGGAACAGGCTATCAACACAGAAAAAGAACACATCCTCGTGAAACTGGAGGAAGACTCGCTCCCCATACACCTACGAACAATGGCAATGGAATTTGCTATCGACGCACATCAATACACAGAAAGAAGGAAATCCCAGACGAATACAAACAACACACGAAAGTATTCAACGAAGAGGAATCACACCGCCTCCCACTTCTAGACCTTGGGACCATGCAGTGGAGTTCAAACCAGGAGCACCCGATACAATTGACTGCAAAGTCTACCGGTAACAAGGCAGAAGACAAGGCACTCAGGAATGTTGGATGCGGAACTGGCTAAAGGGTATATCAGACCCTCTAAATCCCCGTATGCATCACCCTTTTTCTTCGTCAAAAAGAAGGACGGAAAGCTATGGCCATACAGGACTACCGAGTGATCAACAATGGACCATACGCAACCAATACCTGCTCCCCCTCATACCAGAACTCAGCGCGGATCTCAGGCGCAGCATAATCTTTTCCAAATTTGACGTCTGATGGGGATACACAACATACTCGTCAAAGATGGAGACCAAGAGAAAGGAGCGTTCAAACAAAATATGGCCTATACAAACCAGTGGTAATGTACTTCGGAATGACAACTCACCAGCAACCTTCCAAGCCATGATGAACCATATCCTCAAACCGATCATCGAATACTTTGAACCGAAGGGAACCATCATATGAGCATACATGGACGATATCGGCATTGCAACCTTGACCACGGAACAAGATCATACAGAAGCCAGACACACGATTCTAGACCTACTAGAAGAACACAACCTCTATGTCACGGGACGCGTATTATTTTTATCTTATTTTTGCGTATTTACACGCATTTATTTGATAGAGATATAAGGGCTGAAGTACTGATACGAGTCAGTCACACGGGCAGCACCCATGTGCACGTGATCGTGGGACAAGAGTCCCTTACACGGTTATCTAAGTCTCGATTGGATGGAAGGAGATGGAAGACTCTAGAAGGATCTAGAACGTATTTACATCATGATTAGTAGTTTACGCTTACTCGCTGTATTAGGTTTTACTCAGCAAGTGGAGCCGCTCGTAAGCGCGATGACAGGTGCATCAGTCAGCACAATAAGATGCGCTATTATTAGACACGACACGTCAGCTCCTGAGTCAAGGAGTCTTACTGTACACTTAGTAATAGTGTTTAGACTCAGTTCAAGCTCAGCTGCAGTAGCATATATAAACTATCATGTAGCGTCCTGAGTGGAACCAACTTGTCCTCTTGGTTCTCCACTCAGGTGCGTATCCACTGTACTTCCTACATCCTCCAATCTAACTTGTCCTCTTGGTTCTCCACTCAGTGTGCCACTGTGTGACATTTGTGATTAAAGGCTTGCATAAAGCCTTACACGTTTCACGCCCTCCACATCGACTGCACATCTAGCGCGTGACTTGTCTCCGTGTTAAGTTGGGTGTGTCACCGGTTCAGTTCGCCCTTACCTTCGCCTTGCTTAACGTAGTGCGGCAGTCGCACCGCTACATTAGGACAAGTTCCTTTCACACTCCTGAGCCTCGTTACACTCACCAGTCTCCATTACTCCCCTCAGGTGGTTGACGACCACAAGTCCCTTGTGTTATCTACCTCACTCTTTGCCTGGGGAAGTCCGTAAGCAGAATCTGCGCTATTGTGGTACAATTCTAGTGTCCGTAAAGTCGGCATAGATTGTGCTTGCCTATAGGCTTCCATCTGAGTTCAGTGGAACGCTTGGGTACCCTCTGCAGAACTGGTCACCACGCCAGATAAGCTGCAGTTGGACGAGAAGCCAGCCAGGCCTAGCCTGCGACAGCTGTACGCGTACCAACCAGAAAAGTTTGAGAGCGCTTCGGCGTGAGAGGCAGCCCAACAGGTCGAGAAGACTGAGGCAGACAGCCTTGTAGCTCTACACATATCCCCACCCCACTCCTGAGTGTTCCGTTATCGCCGCAGCCTCGCGCAGTGTGAAACAATCACTGTGTATCAGTCTTGCTTGATCGGACTCTCCTATCACCTTCGAGTTAGCATTTCGCGCTCGTCGTATCACGTCGTCACGCAACCCACCTATCCCCACACACATTTCCACACTGCCTCGTTTATTTGAGAACGCTCGCACCCGTCTACGCCGTCTCTTTAGGAGGAGACAAGCTTCCATCACACCACCTCAGACCCAAGCCTCTGCTTCGGCATCGCTTCACGTACACCAGGACTCCCAGTCTGAACAAGACCGGATTCCCTCACCCATTTTTACATCCCGCTCCCGCACATTATCGGCCGAGTCGTTCCACTCCGCCCACTCCTCCTCCAACGAGACACTCGCCCAGTCCGGCGAAAGCTTCGTAGACGAAGACGGTGTCAACGTCCGAATTCAGACGTTCCAGCTAGAAAATCCCCCACGTAACCTCGCCGAACAGTACGTTCAGGCAATTTATCACAAACCCGGTTTTGTCAACGGCCTACTTGAACTGTACGGCCTCGAGTACCTAGTAGACGGTACCAACTTCACTGTCCCCCAGCTTGTAGCAGCAGCTGCAGCTTTAATCCCACACCTCTCTCCCCCTCCCTCCGAACGTGGCTCCTCCCCGGAAAGGGAAGCAGACAGCTCGTCTAGCTCAAGCTCAGTATCCACAAGGAGCTTGCTCGAAATTCCACCTCCCGCCGCCCACTAAAGCCGAAAGGGAATACATATCTTGGATCCAAGACTGGGACGAGATCTCCCCTGACGAACAACTAGAACTCCTACAAGAGTTCCAACGGGCGCAGGACAGAGCAGAAAGAGAGGAGAGACAGAGAGAATTAGACAGGATGAGCCAACCCGCCGGAAGTTCGACAACCCCCGCTGCCCCCGCCCTACCACCTACGCTAGACGACTGTCTAGCACTTATAAACCAATTGGGCCTCGCTATGGGCCAGCTTGCACAACAGGTCGCAGACCTAACAACGCAAGTAACCATAAGTTCGAGTCGCCCCTCGTCTGGAAAGCAGAAGGAAGTAGTGGCCCGTCCCAAGGCCTGGGATGGGAAAGGCAACTCCACAGATGCCCGTCACTTCCTTGCCGCCTTCCGTAACTGGGCAGGAGCAGCAGGAGATGCTATGAATACGTGGGATGCCACCACAAGTAGTTGGTATACAGACGAACACCGCTGGATAGCGGCTGTTCTCAATTTGATGGAAGGAGACGCAAAAACCTGGGCCCTCCCATACTTGGAAGAGGCCAACTCAGGTGGAACTCCCTTCGGCGGAACCTTTGCAGGATTCGTCAAGGAGTTTAACCGCAGGTTTAGCCCCCTCGACGTGCAGGAGATAGCACGCAAGGAACTCAAAAAGACAAAACAAGGAAAGAAGCCAGTATCGGAATACATGTCGGTATTCGAGCAGTACTCAGGACAGACAGGGTGGTCCAAGGAGGACCTTCACACCCGATTCTATGATGGACTCAACGAGGACATCAAGGACGTCCTAGCCTGGTCAGAAAAGCCTTACAAGACCTATGAAGAGCTCAAGCAATCGGCGCAGACCATTGATCAGCGTATGCGCCAGCGAAGAGCTGAGAAGTCCGGGAAACTGACTTCATCAAACCAAACCTCATCCCCCGACCCTAACGCCATGCAAGTAGACGCCACACGTCAGCAAGGCGCCCAGAAGAAAGGGGACATATTCAAAACAAAGGCTGAGTACCAGAGCTGGATGAAGGGGAAGTGCTACGGGTGTGGATCGCCCGACCATGTCAAGAAGGATGGAAACCATGAGCGAGATGTGTGCAATCACTGTCAAAAGGTTGGACACCGGTCCACCGTCTGTCAGCTCAAGAAAATGGGGAAACCAGGGAAAGCCAAAGTAGCGGCCACTACCACGGAATCCCCGAGCCCACCATCCTCATCAAGTACTGCGGTAGCTGCCGCTTCACCAAGCACCACTCCGGCAAAGACGTCACAGGCAGACGTAGCCAAATTGATGGAGATGGTAACCCGCCAGCAAGAGCAGTTGGAAGCTCTCAAGGTGGCTTTTTGATCAGGGGGTCGCGTGTAGCTGCGACCGGCCCCTTAACAGTAGATGAGACGGACTTATGTACCTGTACCATATGTTCTCGTGTTTCGGACTCATTTTCTGTAATTCGCACTCACACAGTTTCTGCCTGTAAGATAGATAGTAGTGTCGGTTCCGTTTCTTGTCTTCCCGGTCCCTCCACATTTACATCTGCCTCAGAGATGAACAATACTAGTAGTGTTTCTGTTGCTCCACCTTTTCTCGAAGCAGCGCCGCACGTGATGATTTCTGATGCAGCACTGTCTTCAACTACTATTCCCGAAACAAAAGATAAAAAGTCACATTTTCATATTTCTGTGTATTTAAAAGGACGTCATCGTACTGTAAAAGTAGCAGCAATGGTAGACTCTGGGGCAACTTCGTTGTTCCTAGACAAAAGTACGCTGACCGCCACAAGATGTTGCAGGTTCCTCTGGAGCACCCCATCACCTTATATAACATCGATGGAACGCTCAATGAAGCAGGCAGTATCACCCATAAAGTTCGACTTACTCTGAAAGTCGGCCCCACTGAAGATAGTCATGACTTCTTAGTCACTTCACTGGGCCCGGAGGACGTCATATTGGGACTGCCATGGCTAAGACTGAGGAACCCCAACATAGATTGGCAGGAAGGCACCATGCACCTCAACTCAACCGCTGAAATAGCGCAACCAGAGTTGGAGGTAGAAGTGACGCGCATCATGGCGAACCGTATGGAATGTCGCCGTCTCCTTGCGGAGAAAGTGCTCGACACGGCCCAAGACGAAGTGTTCTGCTTAGCAGGCTTTACATACTCGCAACAGATTGCGGAGAAAGCCACAGCCGCTAAGCCTAAGAAAACCTTCGAAGAAATGGTGCCAGAGCACTACAGAGACTTCGCAAAAGTATTCTCTGAGGAGGAATCCCAGAGGCTCCCAGAACACCAACCGTGGGACCACGCCATAGACCTAGAACCAGATGCAGTCAAACACTGGAAGGTCAAGTTGTACCCCATGTCGGTCAACGAACAAGAGGAGTTGGATAAGTTCCTGCAAGAGCACATCTCGAAAGGGTACCTGGTCCCATCTAAGTCACCGATGGCTTCACCAGTGTTCTTTATAAAGAAGAAAGACGGAAAGCTACGTCTAGTGCAGGATTATAGGCGGCTCAACAAGATCACCATCAAGAACCGCTATCCACTCCCACTCGCAGCCGACATTGTTAACCGGTTGAAAGGAGCCAAGTACTTCACCAAATTCGACGTAAGATGGGGCTACCACAACATTCGCATCAAGCCTGGTGACGAATGGAAAGGTGCTATAGTCACAAACCGAGGTCTGTTTGAGCCAAAGGTAATGTACTTTGGCATGACCAACAGCCCGGCCACCTTTCAAGCCCTTATGAACACCGTATTTGCCGATCTCATCGCCTCAGGGGAAGTCGCAGTCTACATGGATGATATCCTCATCTATAGCCAAGACTTAGAGCATCATCGCCAGATAGTCCGCGAAGTGCTCAAACGTCTCAGAGACTACGACCTCTATCTCAAACCTGAGAAATGCGAATTTGAAAGGCAAGAAATGGAGTACCTAGGGATGATTATCCGTCCCGGAGAAGTGCAGATGGACCCTGGCAAGGTCTCTGCAGTAAGGGAGTGGCCAACACCTACAACGCTCAAAGAGGTCAGAGCGTTTGTTGGGTTCGCCAACTTCTATCGTCAGTTCATTAAGGACTTCGCGGCTATTGCCCGGCCCTTACATGACCTTACGAAGAAGGACACTCCATGGCACTGGCATTCGGAGCAGCAGGCTGCATTCGACAAGCTTAAGGAGCGTTTCGTACAAGAACCTATCTTAAAGGTGTACGACCCAAACCTCCCCACGCGCGTCGAAACCGATGCCTCTGGATTTGCTACTGGCGGGATACTTACTCAAAAGTACCCAGATGGTCTTTGGCACCCAGTTGCGTACCGCTCTGAGTCTATGAGCAAGGAAGAACGCAATTATGAAATCTACGACAGAGAAATGCTCGGCTTAATCCGCGCCTTAGAGGACTGGAGACATTTCCTCGAAGGCATCTCCTTTGAAGTGATCACCGACCATAAGAATATGGAATGGTGGGCAAGCATGAAAGACTTAAACCGCCGGCAAGCTCGCTGGGCGTTATACCTAAGTCGCTTTGCCTTCAAAATCACTTATAAGAAAGGAGACTCTATGCAAGCCGATGCATTAAGTAGATTCTCAAAAGACCACGTCAAAGATAGTGAGGATAACCGCCAGGTTCAGGTGTTACAACCTAAGCATTTCCTCAATGCCGCCCAAGCCCACTTCCGCCCAGAAGTGGATTCCCTAGGCAGTTGCATTAAACTCGCATCTATAAGAGAAGCCGAAGTTATAGAGGGTCTTAAAAGTTTACAAAAGACCGCTCCAAAGGCTCTTACAGACGGAGTTGCGCTGTGGGAAGAAGAGGACGGTTTCGTTTATCATAGAGGGAAGCTCTATGTACCCAACGACCGTGCCCTACGCAGAGACGTGGTAAAGTCATGCCACGACTCAACTACTACAGGGCACCCGGGTAAAAACGGAACCACCGAGCTAGTCAGTCGCTACTATTGGTGGCCACGCATGGCAGGCTTCATCAGCTCATATGTAGAAGGATGCGATCGATGCCAACGCTATCGCAAAGATCTGCACCCCAAAGCTATTATTCAGCCGCAAGAAGTACCTGAGGGCCCATGGCAACTAGTCGGCGTCGATCTAATCGGCCCACTGCCAATGTCACGTGGAAAGGACATGATCCTTAACATAGTGGATCATTACACGAAACAGATCCATCTATTTCCAGTGACTTCTCAGATTACGGCTGATGGGGTAGCATCCATCTACTTTGAGCAAGTCTTCCCCTTGCATGGGATTCCTCAAAAGATCATTAGTGATCGAGGACCCCAGTTTGCTGCAAGGAGCATGCGAGCACTATACAAGTGACTGGGGATAGACGCAGGTCTTACCACCGCCTATCACCCTCAAGCTAATGGACAGGTAGAGCGCAAAAACCAAGAAGTAGAAGTCTACTTGCGCCTGTTCATTAGTAAGAGGCAGGATGATTGGGCTGACCTGCTCCCTACAGCGGAATTCGTGGTCAACAGCAGGCTCAACTCTGCAACGGGTCACACACCCTTCGAGCTGCTGTACGGCTACACGCTGGACTTCACAATTCCTGCAGGTAGGCCTACCGGTATTCCAACGCTCGACAAGCGTCTCCGAAACTTAGTTTCCACAAGAAAGGATGCAGAGGCCGCTCTACGCCTAAGTAAACGGCGAATGCAGACAGACGTTGAACAAAGACATAAACCATACGTCTTCAACGTCGGGGATAAAGTCTGGTTGCAAGCTAAGCAAATAAAGATTCACCAGCAGTCATCCAAATTGGGACCTAAGCAACTAGGCCCATTTGAAGTCACTAAAGTCTTAAGTGACGTCGACTACAAGCTTGCACTCCCCCCTGCATTACGGATCCATGATGTATTTCATGTAGACCGCCTCTCCCCTTACAAGGGAAACAAAGTTAATGGGCTTTTGCCACCTCCACCAGACCCCGTCACAGTCGAAGGCGAGGAAGAGTACGAAGTGGACCACATAAGAGATAGCAAACTCTTCGGTCGCACTCTTAAGTACCTCGTCCGCTGGAAAGGTTACGGTGAAGGCGAGGACACTTGGGAGCCAGCTAAAAATCTAGCTCATGCCCCGGAAAAAGTGCAGGAGTTCCACTCCCTAAATCTGGGCGCACCTAGAAAAATAGCTGCTCTCATATACGCGTCCTTGCCTTGGCAAGCTTCTCATCAGTACACAGAGGCCAACGCGGACGTCGACCCTTAAGAAGGGGGGTGATGTCACGGACGCGTATTATTTTTATCTTATTTTTGCGTATTTACACGCATTTATTTGATAGAGATATAAAGGGCTGAAGTACTGATACGAGTCAGTCACACGGGCAGCCACCCATGTGCACGTGATCGTGGGACAAGAGTCCCTTACACGGTTATCTAAGTCTCGATTGGATGGAAGGAGATGGAAGACTCTAGAAGGATCTAGAACGTATTTACATCATGATTAGTAGTTTACGCTTACTCGCTGTATTAGGTTTTACTCAGCAAGTGGAGCCGCTCGTAAGCGCGATGACAGGTGCATCAGTCAGCACAATAAGATGCGCTATTATTAGACACGACACGTCAGCTCCTGAGTCAAGGAGTCTTACTGTACACTTAGTAATAGTGTTTAGACTCAGTTCAAGCTCAGCTGCAGTAGCATATATAAACTATCATGTAGCGTCCTGAGTGGAACCAACTTGTCCTCTTGGTTCTCCACTCAGGTGCGTATCCACTGTACTTCCTACATCCTCCAATCTAACTTGTCCTCTTGGTTCTCCACTCAGTGTGTCGCTGTGTGACATTTGTGATTAAAGGCTTGCATAAAGCCTTACACGTTTCACGCCCTCCACATCGACTGCACATCTAGCGCGTGACTTGTCTCCGCGTTAAGTTGGGTGTGTCACCGGTTCAGTTCGCCCTTACCTTCGCCTTGCTTAACGTAGCGCGGCAGTCGCACCGCTACACTCTACCTGAAACTGGAAAAATGCATCTTCCACTCTTCCTCCCTCAATTACCTGGGGGTAATCATTGAAAAGGGGGTGATTCGCATGGACCCCATCAAAATTTCGGGCATATGGGAATGGCCCACTCCAAAAACTGTCAAACAGGTGCGATCCTTCCTAGGTTTCTGCAACTTTTACTGCGCTTTCATCCGAAATTTTGCCACACACACACGACCCCTCAACAAACTCATGTGCAAAGAAACGGAATGGACATGGGGAACCAAACAGCAACAGGCCTTTGACAAACTCAAGGAACTCGTAACACAGGAACCAGTACTCAAACACCCGGAGCTAGACAAACCCTTCGAACTGGAAGTTGACGCATCAGGATATGCCGTAGGAGCCGTACTACTTCAACGAGGTGAAGACAACAAATGCCACCCCATCGCATACTACTCAAACACCCTCAACGCGGCCAAACGAAACTACGACATCTACAACTTGGAGTTACTAGCTATAGTCAAAGCCCTACGCAACTGGAGACAATATCTTGCGGGATCACCACACAAGATCAAAGTATTTTCAGACCACATGAACCTGCAATACTGGAGATCCCCTCAAAAAATATCCAGATGCATAGCCCAGGAAGTACTCGAACTCTCTGAATACGACATAGAGATTCACCACATCAAAGGCACAGCCAACGGACAAGCAGACGCATTATCCAGATGACCGGACTACGATCAGGGAGACCACGACAATGAACAAGTCACGGTACTCCCAGACCACATCTTTGTTAGAGCCACAGAGATCGACACCACGGAGGACCCAACACAACCAGACAACGCCATAAGCACCGTCGAAATGCAACCCGCAAATCCAGTATACACCCAAGATCAGGAAGCAATCAGATGATGGGTCGACCCGCACAAACTAAAGAAGATCGAAGACACATGGTACAAAGACGGACGATGTGTAGTCACGGGAGATCAGTACGAACGGCGACACATCATCCAAGCCCATCACGATCCACTGGTCCATGGACACCCCGGAATCAGCCAAACGATCAAGATGATCGAACAATACTACTGGTGGCCTGGCCTACGGCAAGAGGTACAAGACAATGTCAAGGGATGCGCAGACTGCCAAAGAATCAAAGTCAATAACTGCCCCACTCGCGCCCCACTACAACCCATATTCCCAAAACCAGAAGCAACCCTGTTCGAGACCATAGCCCTGGACTTCATCACCAAATTACCATTAGCGGATGGTTGCGACACCATACTGATGGTCACGGACCACGACTGCTCAAAAGCGGCCATATTTATCCCGTGCCTGGAAGAGATAAGCGCAGAAGGCACTGCAGCCCTGTACATAAAACACGTGTTCACCCAATTCGGACTACTGGCGTGCATCATCAGCGATAGAGACCCCCGATTCGCATCCAAATTCACATGTGAACTGTGCAAGATACTCGGAATCGAGCAGAACATCTCGACGGCTTATCATCCCAGAACAGACGGCCAATCGGAACGCACAAACCAATGGCTCAAACAGTACCTACGATTCTGGGTCAACGAACGACAAGACAACTGGACACACTACCTACCAATGGCAGAATTCACGCACAACAACTGGCCCAACGAATCGACTAAGGAGTCCCCTTTCAACATCCTCATGGGGTACAACCCACGCGCCGATTGGATTGACAGACCGTCCCCTATTCCCCAAGTAGCACTCTGCATCCAACAGTTCAGAGAGGCTAGAACACGCGCCCAGGAACTGATGAAGAAAGCGCAGCAGGGGTGGATCAAACACAAAGATACGCCCAAGTACAAAATCAGAGACCTTGTGTGGCTAGAAGGACGCCACCTACGTACCAACCAACCAACTGCAAAGCTTGCACCCAGAAGACATGGCCCCTTCAAAGTCATCCAGGTGATGTCCGCAGTCAACTATCGATTAGAACTTCCCACGCAGTGGAGCATTCACCCAGTGTTCCATACGGACCTTCTGACCCCTTATCACGAAACTCCCACACACAGCCCCAACTATCAGCGCCCACCGCCAGATCTGATTGATGGCGAAGAAGAATACGAGGTTGAGAAGATTCTAGACTCTTGGCGCTTTGGCAGGACAAAGAAACTGCAGTATTTGGTCAAATGGCATGGATACCCGGACTCTGATAATCAATGGGTCTCAAAGGATGACGTATTCGCTGATGAAGCGATAAGGGAGTTCAAATGTTTAAACCCCGCCAGAGAAATGCATATAAGCGCAGGGCTTTCCCAAGAGACATCCCCATCTCCCTCTCCACCACTCTCACCTACTCATGTCCCACTCCCCAGTCCAAGTTCACTATGTCCTCGACGACTTGCTCCCCATCTCAGTCCAGCCCACTGTCATCATTCAGAACGCCCCAACATCATCACCCGTGTTGCCTGCCCAGTCCGTTCAACCCAGCCCCAGTCGTCCAACTACCCCCATTCCATCCCTCCTTCCTTCGCCAACACCTACAGCAGTGGGCACACGAAGCCCGTCTCCGCAAGGCTATGTTCCCACGAGACCTCTGTCCAGTCAAGACGAGGCTCAAGTTCAAGAAGATCGAAGTTATGACCGGTACCTGTCGCAGGAACATTGCCCGCTCAACGAGCACCTCACGTATGGGACTCACCTCACCACTACTCACGATGAAACCCCACCGCTATGCACCACCAACGGGGGACCTCTCACTCTTCCGCCATCGGAGTGATCCGAGAAACAGCGCCTCTACCATCTGGAGGAACACAGTCCAGTTTCCAGATCTTGGGTGGAAACTCCGCCACCGTGCGGGTTCCACCACAACAGGGGAGTCCATTTCATCCCCTTCCAGATCCGCGACGCTCAGGGCCGGCTGCACCCAGCTCGCTATATGCAGCTTGTCTTTACGGTGGACCCCTTTGTCCTTGCCTATCGGCGAGGCAGCAACCAGCAGTATGGCAAGTCAGTGCATGCCGCCCCCAGTTACAACTGACCCCCACCAACCTACACCGATGACAACCTGGTCCTTCTAGACCAGGACAGCAACTACTGCAAGTTGGTCGACCTGGCCTGCATGGCCATGAATGACCTGACTGTCACCGCGGAGGTCCACCGCTATCGCTGCCTCCAGGCGGGTTACACCGCCAAGGAGGAAGAGCTCAGGAAGAAGTTGAACGAGCTTGACAAAATCAGACACATGCGCCAGGAGTGCGTTCTACGCCTCCAACGCGCCGATGCCATCAAATGCATTGAAGACAAGCGGGACTCCTACCGCCCTGGAGCCGAGGAAGGGCAACGGATTGTGCACCTCTGAGAGGAGATCTGCCACGGTCGGTCTGGTGCCTGATCCTGAAAAGGGGGTGATGTTACGTTTCGGCCCGGAAGTGGACACTGACGCTTGGGGATGACACCACGTCAGCAGTATATCGTCATGGACTTGTTGGATCAGTCAGCCAGGTAAGCTCCGGTGCATGCGATTGTGTACAATAATGGATCGGATCATGACTCGATGTGACTCATACTAGGATAGCTGTACTAGGGTTTGCTCTACTTACGCTATTGGCTAGTCTAGCTTGGAGCAGCACTTGAAAGCCCGCACGTATCTGTATAAGTAGTCGAGGTTGAAGACCAGGATCGCCATCTTGGTCTTCTTCAATACCACCATCGTCTCTGTCCCATTCTCTCTGAGGGCTCTCCCCCTTTAAGTGAGTCGCCTCCGGCATATCCCCTTAGACCAGGGATCCCTGTGAGCTTATCCTGAGTTCCCCATTGTGGGCAGTGGACGCATATCCTGTCGGATTGATCTGTCACAAGACATTCCTGTACCTCAACGAACGTGTAGGATGACCCTACAGCTACATCTATATCATTGACCATCCCACTTGGACGTCCATCGTCGCAGTCGAGGATCCACCGGCTACAGTTCCTCAATTGGAGGACATCCACGCATATATTGCATTGAACGGAGACCTTGCCCCTCACCCAGCTGAGTACCCAGACGCAGATGCACCCACCAACCACTTGTGGTTCAAGTCATATAGGATCACCGCAACCAATGAAGCCTAAGTCAGGCAAACGTCTGTGGTAGACGTTACACGTGATGTGCAGGGTCTTGGTGTGTGTGTGTTGGGTTGCAGTGGTGGTGAGCCAGCAGTGGCGGGGTCTTGTGCACCATGTCAGGATGGCATGGGGGTTGGTGGCGGCTGGGCCTTGTGTGCCATGTTGAGGCGGTGTGGCAGGTTGGTGGGGTCTTACGTGACGTGGCGGGGTCTTGGTGTGTGTTGGGTCACAGTGGCAGTGAGTCAGTAGGTGGTGGGGTCTTGCAGTGGCTGGGCCTTGCGTGCCGCATTGAGGTGGCATGGTAGGTCAGCAAGGTCTTGTGTGTCATGTTGAGGTGGTGTGGAGGGTTGGCAGGGTCTTGGCCTGCTATGTTGGGTTGGCAAGGTGGGTTGGCGGTGGCGGGGCAGGATGGAGGTGGCTCACATGCACGAATGGCCTGCAATGTGCAGGGTGAGTGGGAAACAAAAAGAAGAAAAAAAAAAAACATATCTTATTCATTTGGCTGAAGGTCTTGTGCACCATGTTGGGGCAGCGAGGTGGGCTGGGGGTGGCAGGGTGTTGGGACAGGATGGAGGTGACTCGCATGCATGAATGGCCTACAACATGCAGGGTGAGCAGGAAAAAAAAGAAAAAGAAAAAAAAAACATATCTTATACATTGGGTCAAAGGTTTTGCATGCCATGTTGGGGCGGCATGGTGGGTTGGCAGTGGTGGCATGTTGCAAGCCATGTTGGGGCGGCATTTTGGGGCAGGGGCAGATGGAAGCAGCTCGCGTGCACATCCCCAGGGATGGCAATGGCCTGCATGTAACGCCACCACTGGCATTAGTCCGACTTGGACTGCGAAAGGGCGTTCACGACTTAGCAAATTATATCCTTGAGGTCACGTGACCTATAATCCCGAGATACACGGCGCTTCTGTATGGGGCACGTGATCTGACTCTGTACACTAGGGCAAGTCGCGCCACTAGGTAATCCGATGATCGATGAAGTCGACTTGCATGAAGAGGCAAGCGAAGCACGCGTGAAAGAGGTGAAGAGAGAGTGGTGATTGAAGAAGACCAAGATGGCGTATCTTGGTCTTATCGAGCCACTATTTATACATATACAAGGTAGCTTTAAAGCTCCTCTCCAATCCGTACGACGAATAGCTAAAGTAGCTCGAACCCTACTATTGCTATCCTAGTTATGAGTCATGCCACATCGGCATGTGATTCTGTGCTACTGCTGACTGATTGACTAAGTCCATGACACATTACAACTTACTAAGGGGTCATCACCGTAAAGTAAGCGTCCACTTCAACAAATCGTGACACCTGCAACATTGAAGGTGAGCGGAAAGAAAGAAGAAAAAAAAAAACAGAAAACATATCTTGTTGCACTGTGATGAAGCCCAGTGCATCATCTGCCACGTCTTGACCACAAGTGAGGATGGGAGAGGGGCTTGAAAGGGAGGGTCTGGGGAGGCTGGATGAGGGGTGGAAGTGGGAGCACAGGCAGGAGAACAGTAAGGTGGAGAGAGAATATGATACATTGGGTTGAGCGGAGGCTTAATCTGTGGTGTGGGAATGTGTGTTGTTGACCCATTTCTCCTGTATATGGGCAAGTTTTTTTTTATGTTCTTCTCTTACCACCATGCCATTATTCCACGCAGACCATCCCCATGGCTACGCAAGATAGAGGACATGGCTGAGGATGAGCTGGTGTTTGGCCCAATGCACAAGATATGTCCTTTTCTTTCTTTTTCTTCTTCTTTCCACTCACCTTCAACATTGCAGGCCATTGCCATCCCTGGGGACATGCATGTGAGCTGCTTCCATTTGCCCCTGCCCCAACACACCGCCTTGACATGGCTTGCAACATGCCACCACCGCCAACCTGCTGCGCTGCCCCAACACAGCATGCAAAACCTTTGACCCTATGTATAAGATAAGTTCTTTTTTTTTTCTTTTTTTTTTCCTGCTCACCCTGCACATTGCAGGCCATTCATGCACGCAAGCCACCTCCATCCTGCCCTGACACCCTGCCACCGCCAACCCACCTTGCTGCCCCAACATGGCACACAAGACCTTCAGCCAAATGAATAAGATAAGTTTTTTTTTTGTTTTCTTTTTGTTTCCTGCTCACCCTGCATGTTGCAGGCCATTCATGCACATGAGCCACCTCCATCCTGCCCTGCCACTGCCAACCCACCTTGCCGACCCAACACAGCAGGCCAAGAACCTGCCGACCTGCCATGCCACCTCAACATGGCACCCAAGGCCCAGCCGTCACCAACCCCCACACCATCCTGACACAGCGTGCAAGACCCTGCCATTTGCCAACTCACTGCCACCGCAACCCAACACACACCAAGACCCCACCACATCATGCCACATTGCACAAGACCCCGCTGACCTGCCACACCACCTCAACACAGCACGCAAGGCCCAGCTGCCATCGACCCCCATGCCATCCCAACATGGTGTGCAAGACCCCGCCACCCACCGACTCACTGCCACCACAACCCAACACACGCCAAGACCCTGCCATGTCACACCATGTCACACAAGACCCTGCCAACCCACCACACTGCCTCAACACAGCATGCCCACAACACAGTGTGCACGACCGTGCCACCTGCTGACTCACCACCACCCTGACCCAACATGGCATGCCAAGACCTGGCCACACACCCCAATGCAGCCCGCAACCACAACCACAAAGATGATGCCTAGCCTGGTGGGGTCAGTACTTACAATGTACATATTTTAGCTTTTGTTTTTTGTGTTGTAGTAATTGAAATATATAAATGGTTTATCTTGTTAAAAACATGGGAACTGACCACAATTATTATATTGTTTTTTAAATGGTTATAATATCATTATAATTGGCTTATTATTTCTGCATATTATTTTATTTTAGCAATAAAAAAAAGTATTAAAAAATAGAGCAATGTTATGATTTAACTTGCCAACTTGTCCAACTTGCACCACTTTCTTGCTGGTGCACCAGCAGAAAGTTGGGAAAGTCCTGGCAGTAACACGTCATCTTGCTGATGACTGCATCTTTGCCAGCTTTGCAGCTTCACATACTGGATCAGGGATAGCTTGTAGGTCACACTTGAAACCTGTCACCAGGTTGCCTGAGAATAGCCTCTTTGTGCCTTCCCTGTGATGGTGGCAGAGGTGGGAATGCCAGAGGTCTCAGTCCAATGGGAGGGTGGGTGGTTACAGATGATAATGAGGCAAACTCCTCCACTGGAGTCTTTGCTTAGAAGGCAATTGTCCCTGATGAAGTGTAGGGTGCCCCTCTCAATGGAGATGATGAAGTAACAATGGAGAGTGAGATATAGCACAGACAATAGATTACTGCAGAGAGCAGGGACATATAGGACATTTGGAGCTCTAGAGGTGCCATTTCCCTGCCATTCACCACAGGATTGAACCACACCAACTGCACCCCTTCAGAATGGACCACAGACCTGTCAGCCAGCCAAATTTTGACATGATGTGGCTTCAAGTTGCACATCCAATGATGATGGAATGTCATATGAGCTGAGGCACCAGTGTCTGCATTCCAGGAAGTGTGAGAGTTGCTCTGAAGGGCAGAAAATGAAGCACTTGCTGATGCAGCTGATGCAGACTGTGGTGCTTCCAGAGGTGAATGAGATGAGATGGAGGCAGGGGATGCTGTGGAGGATGAAGGGGGGTTGATCTGACTCATCAAGTGCTCCTTGAGGAAGCACTTGGCCTCAATGTGGCCCAAGCAAGAGCAGAAGTTGCATTTTGGATGAGTAGATGAGCCATGTTTGAAGAGACTGACTGGAAGGTGTGGAATGTGATGGGAGTGCCTTGGGATGTGATCTGGAAGGTGCAGAAGTCACTAGAAAAGGCAGATGATGTCCCAGAGAGGTTGGAATGCATCTGATCCATGTTCCTGAGTGATTGGATGACTGATTGCTTGTCAAACTTGTCCAGGACTGAGATGGTGCATATAACTTTGTCAAACAACTGTGGGAGCGCCCTAATGATGGCCATGACAGCCAGCTCGTCATAGAGGTTGTCTGTCCAGAGTGAAGGAAGTGGGAGAAAGCAACTGTATGACCCTAATCTGCTCATCTACCTTGTTAATGAGGGATTCCAGAGACTCTAAGTTGTCCTTCTGGATGAATAGGAGTGTGTGGTAGGCATATGAAGCAAGGGGAAGTTCACTGTTGGACAAAGGAGGCCTTGAGAGTACCACAGATGGAAATTGGGAACAGTCCTAATGAGCACCCTGAGCTCATGAGATATGGCAGTCTTAAGAGCTCCTGCAGCCTTCTCAGCCTTGACCTCCCATCTCTCCAGCTTATCCTCATCTGGAGGCATAGCAGCAGTAAGGACAATGTTATTTGTGGCTTAAGCATTTTAGTTTGTGCTGTGTGTAACTGTACAATGCTCCAAGTGGAGTTACCTTATTACATATGCTTAGTCAGGTTGATATATCCTGCAGAGGACAGAAAATATGCCTTTAGTCTTATATCCTCCTCCACAGTCCCCTTGTGTCCTCTGTGACTCAAGGGCCCTCTATAGGTTGCATTTTGACAGACAGTGCCCTTGGAGTCTAGAACTTTGGGTTTTCCAGTTGGCTTCTTCTCTGAGCCAGAAACCAGTCACCAAAGGCCATTGAGCTGTAGCCAGGACTTCATGTCATCAGCCTAGAGGCAATAGTTTTCACTGGTGAGGGTGGAAATGGATGAAATGGATGAGTCCTTGGATAAGGACATGATGAATGCGATCAATGCGATGGAGTGGGAAGGAATGGAGGGATTTGGATGAGTGGAAGAGTTGGAAATGAAAGGATGTGATAGGAGTGATTGAAATGAATGACAAGAGCTGAGAGCAAGCTGAGGCAATGGAAGCAGCAGTAATAACAGCAAGGATCAGTGAGGCATAGGGCAAGGCCCATAACCTGTCAAAGTGTGACCTATAGAGGGCCCTTGAGTCACAGAGGATACAAGGGGACTGCAGAGGAGGATATAAGACTGTATTAATCAATGTAAAACTAAGTACTCACCTGCAGAGGAGGATATAAGACTAAAGGCACATTTTCTGTCCTCTGCAGGATATGTCAACCTGACTAAGCATATCTAAATAAGGTAACTCTGCTTGGAGTGTTGTACAGTCACACAACAGCACAAACTAAAACTAGGGTGTGACAGGGGTAACCCTGGGTTTTGTTTTGTACCTGTGAACACCATACCTGTATGGGTATGGGTACAAAAACATACATGGGTTGCCACAGGTTTCCACAGGTTTCCAGGGGTATGGAAAAACTCCTAAGGATATATGGGCTTTTGTATAAAATCAATATAAAATCAATATATTTGGGTGAAAGTTAGTTTGAAAAATGTTAATAATCATTACATTGACTATTTATTCCTTCTGAAGCCATTATGGCCCTGGATAACATCAAAATCTGAGTATAATTGATAAAAATCATGTAAAAATCCAGAAAAATCCAGAAAAATCACCAAAATATACCCAAAATGCTTAGGTAATGCTTATGTAAGAATACCTGTATACCCATGGCCAGGGGTATGGTGTATTCAGGGGTACAGAAATCCATACCCCTACCCTTACCTGTGTCACACCCTAACTAAAACACTTAAGCCACAAATAACAGTTTCCTCCCTGTGCTCCCCTCTCTCCTCTCATGTTCCCCCTCTGGCTTCCCTCCTGTGCGAATCTCCCTGTTTTGTGGATGAATGTTACTACTTGTGCAATCAATTTTGGGTTTGAGATTAGCTTTGTGAAGTCATTTTCTGCTGGTCTTCACTTTTTGATTAAAGCCCATTGCTCATGCACATAGGCTGGACAGTCCAATAGAAAGTGTTGCGTGCTTTCAGTGTGATACCTGCATGCTGGGCAGCTTGTGCTGGCTGCTCTCTTGAATCTGTGTAAGTAGGCATTCAGCAGGAAATGTCTTGCTCTCAGCTGATAAAGCCAGCTGGTGACTTTCCTAGAAAGCTTTGGGTTGCTAATCAGCTTTGGGAATTTTGGAGATGGAATGGATGTGTCAAAGCAGTTAAGTTTGTTTGCTCACAGTGATTCTTCCATTCTTTTTTCCATACACCTTTGAGAGTGCTTTTGCAGTTTTGTGTCACTGCCAATTTGCTGTATTGGAGGGGTTTTTAGAGTGTTTTTGGAAGATCTGCTGCTGGCAATGTCTTCCCCTCCACTGTTGCTTTGGCTTTCCTGCTTGTTTGTTGCCTTCTATGCCAACATGTCCTGCAGTCTAGTGTGCTTTGAGCCTGTAGTTTGCCATGCCTTTGCTTTTACAAATAGATGTTGCTGTGGTCATGCAAATATCTGCTAAGTAGTGCCCAGATCTGTTGCTTGGTGTAGTGAACGCCCTGACTGCAGCCAGGTTGTCAGCTCCTAATGTGTAGCTGGTTCTGCCCTTCTTTTCTGTCTTGATTAACAGTAACCCTAGCATTAGTCCCACTAACTCCACTTTAAAGACTGTGTGATGCTTAGTTGATCCCAGATGGTAATGTAGCTGTTCAATTCTCTCTGCCTGGTCTGACTAGTACCATGGTGGCTCCAACTTTCCTGTCTTGTGCTGACCCATCTGAGCAGACTTTGATTTCTTCTTCCATCTGCATCTGCTTTTTTGGAAGCTTCTTGTTCCATTGTGTTCCTCAGTCTAGATGTTGGTCAAAGAATACTCCCAGGTATTTTGCACTTTTGACTGGTTCTAAGGTGGTGTTGAGAAGCTCCAGTGGGTGTCTTTCTTTTTTTGCTGTTTCTGTGAGTGAAGTCTATTAGAGCAAGTTTGCTGAATTTGAAGTGGGAGTTGTGGTTGTTAGACCAGTCTATTGTGCCTCCCAGTCTTGTCATCCTGCTCTCAAGGGTTTGGTGGGTTTATATGAAGTTTGCCCCTGTCACAATCAGAATGGCATTGTCTATGTAAGCCATGGCCAACTCATTGGTGTCTGATGGGATATCTAGGATGTCTGCATTTTAGAACTGGTAGAGTATCATGGAAATGTTATTTGTGGCTTAAGTGTTTTAGTTTGTGCTGTTGTGTGACTGTACAATGCTCCAAGCAGAGGTACCTTATTTAGATATGCTTAGTCAGGTCAGTATATTCTGCAGAGGACAGAAAATAAGCCTTTAGTCTTATATCCTCCTCTGCAGGTGAGTACTTAGTTTTACATTGATTAATACAGTCTTATATCCTCCTCTGCAGTCCCCTTGTGTCCTCTGTGACTCAATCACCCTCTATAGGTTGCATTTTGACTGGATAATGGGTTGCCTTGCCAAATCCCATTATCTATCAGGGGATGCATTCTAAGGTGAAATTGTCAACTTTCAGCATAGTGAAGTGTTTGTGGAGTAAGTTTTGCATGAACTTCACCAGGGCTTTCAGGACTCTCCATTTTCTCATGTTATGTATCAATCTCTTGTTGACTATGTTTGGGAAAGCCCCTTTGATGTCTAGGAAGAGCACCAATGTCACCCTCTTTTTGTGCCACATGTCTTTGATCATGGACATCAGAACTTTGGCCATAGTGTTGAGTAGTGCTATTGGTCTGTAGGCTTTGGGCACATCATATTGTGGTTTGCCTGGTTTCCTCAGGATGATGGTTGTGAACACTTTCCAGGAGATGTAATAATGGCCTTTCCTGGTTATGGCTGAGTATATTTCCCATAGTCTGTCGACTAAGGCATCAGTGCATTTGATTAACACTATATTGGGGATACCATCTGGGCCTGGGGTCTTGAATGGGCCAAGGCATGCTATGTGTTTGCAGATTTGTTCCCTAGTTATTGTGTTGGTGATGCAGACTGGTGTGGGGTATACTTGTTCCCACAGGTTGGTATGTTGGTCTTGGGGATTTTCCAGAAAGATGGTCTTGGCTAGCACTTTGCTTTTTGTCTGTGGCTATCAGTTCACCTTCCATGTGCACTCAGATTTGGTATTCTCATTTTGCCTGCATCAGACAGAGGCTGGCACAGAGATGTGTTTGTGTGCTGTCCAGATGTCTGGATCAGAGGCTTTATCCAGCCAGTCTCTCCAATGATGCTTCTTCAAGTACTTGACAGACTTGTTGTACTTTCTGTGGGCTTCTATGAGGTTGGCACAGAGATGTCAATGAGTTGTTGACAAACAAGTCAACTTGCAAGTTTGACTCGTTTGAGTCATCACGTGACAAGTACTCACAGGCATGAGTACTTGTGCGTGTGAGTACAAGTCCAACATTTTCTGAGCACAAGTACTCACAAGTACTTGCGGTACTCATAGCAATGCCATTGGTCCCACCTTTGCTTAAATTGAAATTACAGTTTTGTGTGAACTAGTTTATTTTGTATCAAGTTACAATCTAGTATCTAAGAAATCTATGTAATCTACGACTGCTTGCCTTCCGAATTGTTGTCAGTGCTGTTGTCACTATCACCCATCATTGTGCAGCAGTGTTGTCATTGTCTGGCACATTGTTGCCCCTATTGTCATCATTGATGCATTGCCTTCTTGGTCACCTTGGATGCCTTGGACATCAGGTCACTGGTTGTTGTGATCAAGTCAGATCAATGGGCATCACCCCATTGTCATGGTTGATGGCTATCACACCATTGTCATCATTGTGTTGTCCAAGATGTTGATACTGCTGCCATCTTGCAGGCCAGCCCGCATGTAGCTAGGCAAGACTGGCAATACACCAGGCGTGGGAAGCTCAGCGTCATTTGCTGGTGAGTTGCTTATACCATGTGAGTTGCTTACCATCAACCACGCCATGACCATGACATACACCTGGACAATGATGGTGGCAGTGGCCACATGACAACAAACCCCTGCTGGTCAATCCATTGACAATGGGTCAACCACAATGATACTATGGCAATGGCAAGGCAGGTCAAACACTGGCATGATAACAATGATGGTCCATGACACTGACGGTCCATGACAACTCAGATAACAGTCCATGACAACAATGACCCATGACAATAATGACCCACAATGACAACAACCCATGACAATAGCGGCCCACAATGACAACAGTCCATGATGACATGGACAAACCACCACTGCCATGACACAACAACACTGGTATGTGACTGTGGCAAGGGGGCAGTGATAGGGCAGTAGGAATTGTAGGCCTTGTAGCTACTGTTTAGAGTACATGTCTGTAGCTAGTTCTAGTAGCAAAAGTGAGAAATCTTTAGAGTACTCGTTCTAGATGAGTACTCATACTAAGTGTACTCATACTAAGTGAATGAATATGAGTACTCACACTTGTGAGTACTTGGGGCTCAGACAGGTACTTGTGCCACAAGTACGCATATTGATCCTGAGAATTCAGCAAGTACTCACACCTATGAGTACTTGCACTGACAAGTATGAGTTGAGTACAAGTCACTCTTCAGAGATTTCCAACAAGTACTCATACTCACAAGTGTCACTCGTTGACATCTCTAGGTTGGCATGGATATGGTGCTCCAGCCAGCTGTTGTATCTGAACACTTTCCTCCCCAGGTTGTTCACTTCTTTGCATAGGAGCTTCAGCTCTTTTGACCACCAATGTTTAGACTTAGCATTTACATTCATAATTGGCACTTCAATGCTGATGGTGTCTTGTATTCATTAGATTGTCACATTCACAGTTGAGGAAGCTTTGTGAGTGAATGTGCAACAGAAGGCTCAAGTTATCAAGCTTGTCCTTGAGTGTGGCATTGAAGCTTTCCCAGTCTATGTTTTTGAAGTTTCTGAGGGTCTTTGGCAAGGCTTTGGTGATCTCCATGTCAAGTACTGTGACTATGGGGAGATGGTCTGTATTGAGTCCCTGTTCAGCTGGGACTATATTGCAGATTATGACTGCTTCAAGGGTGTGTGTGCTCTGTGGTCAATATGTTGTCCTGTCTTGTCCATTTCTCTGTTACATTGTGTATGTATGTGGGGGTCCCACTGGGTAGTGAGCGCCATGTCCATTGCTAAGTCAGCTACATTTCTGAGTAATGTCTCTGCTGACTTCAGTGCTTCATATGTGAAGCTCAGTAAAAAAGAAAAGTCGGTGAATAGTCAGAGTGTAGTCAGAGTATAGTCAGCTGGAAGTCAGATATTTCACCAAAGTCAGGAGAGAGTCATTTTGTAGTCAAATAAAGTCACCTTATAGTCTGTTAAAAGTCATGATGACTTAGAGAAAAACTTCAATTATGGGATGGGGCCCATGAGGGAGGGGAATATGGAGAAGGGGAATATAGGGAAAGGGGTGGGGGACATGGGGGATGGGGATTATGTAGATGGGGGAGGGGAACATGGAGAAGGGGAATATAGGGATGAGGGAGGGGAACATGGGGAGGGGAATTATGTAGATTGGGGGGGGGAACATGGGGAGGGGAATTACATCAATGGGGGAGGGGAACATGGGGAAGGGAATATAGGGATAAGGGAGGGGGAACATGGGGAGGAGAATTATGTAGATGGGGGAGGGGAACATAGGGAGGGAAATTATGTCAATGGGGGAGGGAAACATGGGGAAGGTGATTATGTCAATGGGGGAGGGGAACACAGGGAAGGTGATTATGTCAGTGGGGGAGGGGATGATAGGGAAGGGGATTATGTAGATGGGGGAGGGGAACATGGGGAAGGGGAATACAGGGATGAGGGAGGGGAACATGGGGAGGAGAATTATGTAGATGGGGGGGGGAACATGGGGAGGGGAATTATGTCAATGGGGGAGGGGAACATGGGGAAGGGAATATAGGGATAAGGGAGGGGAACATGGGGAAGGGGATTATGTAGATGGGGGAGGGGAACATGGGAAAGGAGATTATGTAGATGGGGGAAGCAAACATGGGGAAGGGGAATATAGGGATGAGGGGGGGGAACATGGGGAAGGTGATTATGTAGATGGGGGAGGGCAACATGGGAAAGGGAAATACAGGGATGAGTGAAAACATGGGGAGGGGGATTATAGGAATGGGGAAAGGGAACATGGGGAGGGTGATTATATAGGTAGCAGAGGGGAGCATGGGAATGGGGAGTATGAAGGGGAACATAGGGAGGGGGAGGGAAACATAGGGAAGTGAGATATGAGGAAAGAGGAGGAGAAGATACCACTGGTGATTATTATATGTGAGTTGAACAAATAAAAAATCTCTGTTGAAAGATGAGCAGTTTATTTAAGCTAGGAAAGAGTAAATGGATTGTGTTTCAATCAAGAGTGTTGCTTTGCAACAATTCCTGAGCATATTTATGTGTACTCCATGATTGAAGTTTTTCACCAAGTCATTTTGACTTAGAGCTGACTACAAGATGACTACCTTCTGACTTTGGAAATTTTTAGACTATCATCTGACTACTATCTGACTTCTGGCTGACTTAGATATTTTGTTAGTTCCTTTCTTTCTGATGCAACACAAGTTCCTAGAGAATTGGGGAAGTACAAGTACAAGACAGCCATTTTTTATTTACCCTACTCACCCTCTGCTAGGATCTCTTCAAATCCACATTCCTCTGCACTCAGCATATCCAGTCCTGGATGTCTTCTTAGGATATGAACGCTTGACTCAAACTCCCAAATTCCAATCAGATTCATCAGCCTAGATGTTTCCATCACCCTTATCTCTTCTGACCATCTCCCACACCACCTCCCTACTACACCAAACTCCTCCACCACTGGACAGTAGACCACCAAACACAGGTTGTACTCTGGCACTGAGTAAAATGCAAGTGCCTCTCCCCAAGTAGGTCTTTTTTGCTTGTATATCTCTCTGAGCCTCAAAATATCTTGAGGAGTGTGAGGATTGGCCCCTTAGCTCAGAGATCCTACTTCTCAGAGTGACACCTTCTTTAATTGTGCACTTTCCCCATCTCTGGACTTTAAGATCCCAATTAAAAGGCACATCAAGACATCCACAAATTGCCTTGAGATGGGTATAAAAGTCTGTTCCCCTTTTTTTGTCAGTCTTCCTTATAGGAAGGGACTGAAAAAGGTGCTCTTTTTGTCTCTTCTCCTTTCCAGGAATAGACAAGACTGGGTACTTCAGAGTCAACATCTTAGTGGTTGCCCTTTCAAATAAAATTGTGGACATATTGGCAAATGGTGCCTTTTTAGATCTAATTTTGTGCCCCAGCTCTCCAATTGCCCTCTCTACTGTTGCTTGTGAGCCAAATCTGATTGAGCCATGCCATAGAATATGATATGGGACATGGACTATAATTAAAAGATGCACAGTCTACATCTTGAGACCTTCATTGGGTCATCACCAACATATAGCCTTTCAAACTCATGCAGGAAGGAACAAGCTTTTCCATGTAACTCTGCTAAATCCTCTGATGACCTTGGGGAGATGGTCATGGCAGTTTCAACAATGTCTGCAAATTCTCCAAAGTTTTCCAAAACTTCCTGATCAACTTGTAGTTCCCAAGCAATTAGTATAATATACCAATGGAGGAGTGCCATCCATTCATAGACTTTATATTGGCTCTGGTGCTTTTTATATGGGTTTCTAATTGGCCCACAAAAAGATGGAGGGAGAGTCTTTACAGCCTTCTCAACCTCTTCCCCAAGAAGTTCTGCAACTTCTTTACTGAGGTGGATCCTTTCATCACTGGAACTGTGTGTTACCCACAAGTCCCAGATATGTAGCATGCAGTTCTCATAGAATAGGTGAAATGGATCCAGTGGAAAGAATGATGGATGAGAAAAGGCAGGGCTGGTAGAACATAGTGTGAGGCGTGATATTCCTGTCTCCCTCACAATCATTTGTTGCTCCTTCTTAGTCTTTGCAGATAGAAGCCTATTAATGGTCTTCCAGTAATGACTCTGATCCTGCATTGGTAGGAAGTAAGGATCAATATCAGGGCAAGTTGGATTAAACTTCTCCCCCTGAGGTGGAGAGAGTGGATAATGTTGTGCCTTTGCACCCTTCTCTTTGCTAGTGTGTGCACCTTGCACCATACTGAAGCGATCACCATGAAGAGCTGCATGTCCAGCCATTCCATTTAACTTGGCTGAACCCAAACATATCTCCTTTGACACCACAGAGATATGCCTTTAAAACAAAGTAGGATGAATCAATTATATCCCATGTCCATATTCCTTCACTAGCCATGGCCATCTCCTGGAAAAGAGGATATATGAAGGACTCAATATTTCCAGGAGATGAAGGCCCAGGAATAGCAAGGGGATGATAATATTTTTTGCCCTATATCGCCTCTCTGGTGGGAGATTGAGTAGCACAACAACCAAAAGCCACACATTGGATTGTTTCTTCATGGTGAGCTGAGCACCATCAGTAGAGATTGTAATGGCAGTGTCTCTGGCATCTTTAAATAGCCCCATATTTTTATAGTGATCAACATGATTTGCAGAGTTGGCAAAATCAGAATATGTCTGCCTGTTGGCACCTGAAGCCACTGCAAGGAGTTTCAGAGTCTCCTGCAAGCACCTGTCTCTGTATCTCATCTCTTCTGATGTTTCTGCAACTGAATAGTGTGACTGAATGATGGGAATGATGGGAATATAAAGCATTTGTGCCCTTGGCTTTTGTGAAGCCCTAGGACCCAGCTTTTGCTTATAGCGTGCTTCATTGCAAATTTTTCCATCATGGGAGTGTGTGCAAAGGGTTTGAGACTGAAAGTCCCCAGTATAAGCCATGCAACTCCTGGGGCACATGTCAATAAATGATGGTGTCAGCCCAGTATGCTTCTCCGCCAACTTCCGCACAGCATAAAGGCTGAGGATCTCCACATCTAAGGCCTCTGAAAGCACTTTAGCATCGGAGCCATAGGCTTTTACTGTGCCTTGGGACTCTGTCCACGCAAAGTAGTGCTGAAGGGACAGCACTTCTGCCCTAGATAGAGCGTATTCCCCTGGGGGACCAGAAGGGGGAGGGGGAAGAGCATAGTCCCCCAACAGCTTCTTCTGGAGCTGTACAACAGCCTCTGGCAAAGAGGGACTTGCCCTGCTTGTCTGACTAGACTCCTCCAAAGCCTTAGATAGGGCTGAGTCTTCCATCTCAGCAACATCCTCCACAAACATATCTAAAAAGTCAGAGTCATAACCCAAGTCACAGGCTGAGGGGGGGCTTCTAAGATCTCCTCAGCAACCTCAAATAGAGCAGATTGGCCATCAGAGCTAGATAGATCATCCTCAGAGCCAGACAGATCCTCAGAGTCAGATGAATCCTCAAAATTTGCAGAGGCAAGCATAGAGGGCTCCATAGGATCACTATTGTAGCCTGGGAGATCTGTAATTGTGTAGTTTAGATACCAATATATCAAGAGATTTACTTACCATCAACATCTGTCATCACAGCATCAGCATCTCCCACTGCACTCCCAGCAGCATGAAAATCTGATTTAAAAAATTGAGCTAGGAACCAAAGCACAGTAAAATAGTACCAACGATCAGTCTCCCTCTGAGCCCCTTCTGGGCCTTCCTGGAGTGGTGCTGGTGCAACAGAGGTATTATCTAGATTAAGATCAATATCAAGGCAAATTAGTTTTTGATTAAGGGCATAAAAACAACGTGCACATCCCTCAGGTGCCCTTCCCAAACACTCCAGTCTTTCGCCGGACCTCATCACAGCTCTCACACACGACGAGCTTTATCACAACCAACAGTATCAGAAGACACACCAAAAGGTCGCCAAACTCGAGCACACGGTGTCTGAGATGGTATGTGAGATCGTTGAGCTGCGACACACTTGTAAGGGAATTGGTAAGTCATCGCCTCCCTTTGTTTTTTTTCTTCTTTAGCTAATACACCGTTATCCCAGCTTTCTCTACCACTCCTGTCATGAATGATACGTCTCTCACCCCAAGCGACTCGTTTTCGCATGTTCTCTCTGGCACCGTCGACCCTCCGTTTCCACCTCCTTCGGCCGGCCCACAGCCTCTTATCCGCCCCCAGCACCTCCCACAATCGGTCCTCTGGACTACCGAGGATGCCAAGAATGACCCGCTGGTCGGAATCAAGAGAGCAACAAATCGCGACCACTGATGGAATGGGCCATCCGTCTCCCAAACGGAACTGGCATCACGAAATCCCAATGGATGTCGATCCGTGCTTCCGCCTGGGCCATCTTGCGTTCAAATCTCGAAAGACTTCACAGTACCGACCTGTGCTCTATCGACGAACCCCGCAAAAAGAGGTATTTCAAGTCGTTCTTCCTCAATGAGTGGAACACCACTATTGCTGAGCTCGAAGCCACCGCCCCTCTTCTCACTTTGTGTGCGGACCATTGGAAAGCCGACGTGGCTCTCAGTGCTGTATTGAGGGACAAGCCTCTTCCTTCACAGCCTCCCTCTTCCCACTCGCTTCCTCCCCAACAATCCCATCTCTCGTCCAAACTGTCGTCAGCGCCGGCTTCGTCGGGCCCACAGACCCAGAAGACGACTGAAGGTGGCAAATCCAAGCGCCCCCCGTGCTTGATCCCCAACGCAACGGCCCAACAAGAAGGCAAAGCACGACAGGCAGAAGGGCAAGGAGACGTCTGGGACAGGGACAGGTACGCACATGTTTTATCACATTTCGAAAACACTAACTATGCCGCAGGCGTTTCAGGCAGTCTGCCCCTGTCCCCGCCTTCGCCCCCTGCTTTCCTCACCATGGCTCAAGCTGCAGCACCTTCGCAACCCCACGCTCAACCTAGGGCTAACTTCAAGGACATTATCATGTCCCCCTCTGGTATGTTTCCTTTTATCGTTTTTTCTGTCACCTCGCTGATTAATTCTCTACCCAGCTTCCAACTTAATAGGTATGCTCCATCGGGCCATTAAAAAAAACTACTAATTTTCGAATAGATGTTATTACCAACGACTTTTCGACAGTCCCTGATGCCGCGGACCTCCTCCGAGCCATACACGATGCCACTGATTGTGAAACGCGTAAACCGTCCAATGATGTCGCAGCACTACTCAATCGACTTGACTCTGCGGATCCCGACGCACCGGATGTCAACAATGACAACTCAAATGAGAATTGGGGCCATGCGCAATTCACTGCGGGTGGTCTGACAATTCGGTTGGCTCTCGTGGATTGGGAGTCAGTGGGTAGTACCTTGACTGCATTCAAGCTGATCGCGGCCACGGTTAGGACCTGCAAGGTGGCCAGGGCGTTGTGTACCGTGAGAGGGCGGTCCTCTACTACGTATCTGGCCGACAACTATCTCGAACTATTGTTCGAGCAGCTCCAACGCTGCTGGAAGGACGCACAGGTAAGTCTAAAACATTGTTACTTATATTTGCTAACTAATGAACAACTGCCCCGCCCCGTGCTGCTCCATCAACCCAGTCATCATCTACCTCGCCCCTCGCCCTTGCTGCTGCTGCCTCTGGATTGTCAGACGCCGAGCCTGCCCCCTCCAAGTCCAAGCCCGCCCCCAAGTCCAAGCCTGCCCCCAAGCCCAAGGCTGCGCCCTCCAAGCCCAAGGCCGTGCACTCCAAGCCCAAGGCCGCTCCCTCCAACTCATCGGGTACTGCACCCACCGCGCCCGCCAAACCTTCCCCCACCAAACCGTCAGGCGCCAAGGCTGGCCCATCCAAGTTGTTGGGCACTAAGGCAGGCCCCTCCAATTCGGCCAAGCGCACCGAGCCCGCTGCCACCAAGTCGTCGCCCACCAAGCCTGCCCCTAAACGGGCAACACTCTCACACGCAGCTAAGGCACACCGTGGTGCCTCGATGGATCAAGACAAGTCAACTTCACCGGAAGCCTCATCGGAAGGCTGAGCCAACTCGGTTTTGTTTTGTTCAGTTTAGTTGTCAATGTCAATTTGATTTGTTTGGCCATTAATTACTGTGTGAAAAACAAATTAATTCAGAAATCTGTGTGACTATGGAATGACTATGGAATGACTATGAAATGACTATGAAATGACTACAGATGATTTGACTATAACTTGACTATGAAATGACTACAGATGAGTTGACTATGACTAAGAAATGACTAATCCCATTCTCAAGAAAACTGACTACAAATTGACTACAAATAGTCATCTAGAAGTCATCTTGTAGTCACTAAAAACGACATTTAGTCATTTTGTAGTCAGTTGACCACCATCTGACTTTGTTCTGACTTTTTTCTGACTTTGGACCGACTTTTCTTTTTTACTGAGTGTCAGGGTTGTCATGTCATATTGGCACTCTGTCAGGGTCACATCATGTTGTATCAGTGTCGCATTGTGGAGGGGTCACATTGTGTGTCAGGGTCATGTTATGTCAATGACAGCAATGGCAGCAATGGTGAGGTGATGGTGACAGTGATGAGGGGGCCAGTTTCTGTCTGTATATGGAGGCAGACAAAACGAAAAGAAAGGCTATTCTAAGATTTATTGATGAAGAAACTAATTGTCCTTCTTCCCACTAGGACAGACAAATATCAGCATAGGAAATGAAATATGAAAGAACTGACACACCTGCCATATGCCTCAGGAGGGGGATAGATGTGATGAGTGAATACCTTGGACAATTTGGTGCAATGAAATCAACAGAAACATGTCTCCCCTCCTTTGCTGCCCTGCTCTCCCTGTGCCACCCCATCTGCCTTCCAGTGTGTGTCAGCATTGGAGGCACATTAAAGCAGTATCTGAGAACGTACCTCACCTTGGTGATTTCGATGCCCCACTTTTTGAGGTGCTTGAGCTTATAATGGGCTTGAATGGAGCTAATAACCAGCTTCCTCTGAAGTGACTTTGATGTGTAAAGAGAATTGAGGATAATGGTGTGAAGTGGCATAGTAGACGAAGTGATAGAGTAGTGGTGAAGGGATGAGTCGAGCTTGCACCAGTTAGTGTTAGCATGGGAAAGTTGGTAACCAGCTACTGTGGTGGGTATTGGAGTTTGCCTTGTTAATATTGGATGTGACATAGACATCCACTCAGTGTCACTCTTGATTGCACTCCTCAGTGCACACCACTACAGGACTTATAAAGGTCAATGAAAAGCTATCTGTGGTCCTGGAGCAAAGTATGAGCATCCATGTGACCATATTCCAGGCCTGTGCTCAATGTGCATAGTATTCTTTTTTTTTGAATCAATTTATACCCTGGGTATAGGCCATAGACCAACCAGATACATACAGTGTTCACATGATATCCTAAGATGTATCTAAGGTGCACTGTATGTAGTGAATAGTGCTTTGAGGTCCAGTCCAATAGACTGAAAAAAGACTGCAAACCAGACTGGACTTTGACTGATGAGGACTGGACTTCAGTCACAGTTTTTATATTCCAGAAGTCATCAGTCTGCAGTCTGTCTCCTTCTCAATCTGTCTTAGGACTGGAAAAGACCAGTCTAAACCAGTTAAAGACTGGACCTCAGTTCATTTTGGATTGCACAACTACTCTGAGTAAGTAGTTCATCACACTTGGACAGTCTCATTTGTCCTGACCAGGATGCACCTTGATAGTGTCTGACTATGACTTCTCAGAGTTTGGTCACTGGGATGGTGATTCTGCATCATACTCTTCTAGCTGGGAGCCTCAGTATTGTGGCCCCCTCCTCATTGTTCCCTTCCCCCTTCTTCTTTTCTCACATTCCCCTTGTCTCTGGTGGGCTTAAACATTGCCCCCCTCCCCACAGTTGTTGAGCAAGTTGCTCTCCCCCAAGGCCTGGCTTGTTATGATTTTCACCCATTATGCTTTCTCCTATGGCTTCCTCACCTTGCCCTCCGAGTTTACTGTACTTTTATGATATGATCCAACGCTTCGCGCTTCTTGGCTTCTATCTTGCACCTTGCGCCTCGGCGATAGGATGGCCAGTTTTACGCTTTGTCTCGCCTGCTGACCATTTCTGAGGCACGCATCGTCCCATGGGATTCACTTGTACCATATCTGATTCTTCCCCTTGTTTACACTTTAGGACTATTGACTCAGGATCGCGCCATGTGTCTGTGTACCTAGTGTTGCCGTGGCTTGGCTCAGCTTGGCTTGGCTCAGCTAAGCACAGCTTGACCATAAAAGGATGAGCTGAGCTGAGCCATTCCCAATTGAGCCAGCTCCAGCTGGGCTGAGCTGGCTCGAGCCATGCAATAGTATGAATAGGAGATCATACCATTTTGGGTAGCAGACAGCCGCATCAGCTGAACTGGGCTCCAAGAAAGTTCTAAGTCAAATCTTGTCCAACTGTCGTTGCTCCTCCCCCTGTTGTTCCTGCTTGCTGTCTATGCTGTCTGCACGCTGTCTGCGCTGCCTGCATGCCGACTGCTTACTATTTGTGTGCTATATCCACCCTCTGCCTTACTCACTATTGTCGCTCTGCACCCTCCGAGTTGCCACCACCTTCTGTGCCCTCATTGCTCTCTGCACTGCCACCGCCGCCCTCTGTATTCTTGCTGCCACCGCCATCTGCACCCTCGCAGATCCTTGCCGCCCTCTCTGGGTCCTCACTGCTGCCATCGCCCATATCCTCTCTGCTGTCATCTGCGTTGCCACCTGTGTTGCCACCACCTGTGTTGCTGCCATCTGTGTCGTGGCTGTCGCTGGCGACTTCCCACTGCCACTCTCTGCACCCTTTCCACCACCACTCTGCATCCTCTGCCATCCTCTGCTCTTGCTGCATCCTCGTAGTTGCCCTTGCCACCCTCTCTGGATCTTTGCTGCTGCTGCCTGCACTATCGTTCCCATCCTCTGCACTGTCACTGCTGCCCACTGCCGCTCTTTTCCCCTCATGCACGCTGTCTCAGCCCCTCAACACCTTCTACTCCACTCCCTCGCCATATCACTGCCTCAGACCCCAATGCCTCCTCGCTCCACCGTCTCTACCCCTCAGCCCCTCCGACCCACTTGGACCCTCTTCACCCTCGCGCTCTGCATTGTTTGGACCCCCCTCTTGGCCCTGCACACTGTCCCGCCATCTCTGCCATCTTGGCGCCATCTCCTGCCTCACCTTCCTGTCGCCACCTGGGTCCCTCATACCCTGCTCAGGCTCTTCCTCTCCTGCACTGTAAGGATCCCTTGGGCGCTGGGCCCGAAATCACATGTTTTCGGTACTTTCGGTCTCGGTCCGGCCTTGTGTGGCATAGCTGCCATATCGGTCATATCGTCTCGACTTCCCACAATGTTCAATCTGGACACCTTCCCTCCTCCTTGCTCAACATCTTCTCCTTCTCCCTTGCCCACCCTCGCCTCTTGTTGCCATGGATTGCTGTCAACACCAATCCCCTTTGCAGGATGCTCCCCAGGCCCCATATGCAGGCCGCGTGTCCCCGCTGATATGACTGCACTCTCCCTGTGCCCTGAAAAGGGTTTAGGGTATCACCGCGCCTCGTGCCGCCTTTGTTCCTCAACTCCGTCTCCATTGCACCACCCACCTCACATATCCCTTTCAAGATGTCAAGATCGAGCTCATTAGCCACCTGTGAGACGCCGTCAGAACCTGCGCTGACAGTGCACCGCTGCTGGATTCGGAGCAGGGTCGTATTGTTGTGCGTCATGATGTCTCGGTTTTCTTTGACTGTATTGTTGTACGCTCGCTACCTTTCACATAGATAATCAATCCTTCAGTTCTCATTTCCGCACTCATCTTCCTTTGAGCATTTGTCTGACTCGATCATTTCCACGTCCCGCTCTCCCATTGTTCATACGTTCATTTCCCAATGCCACCCTTCACTACCTTTCCTCTACTCCTTACTGCTGGTGGCTCACCCGTAGCTAGTACTGTCCTCTTGTATTTAGACCTCACATTCTTGGCTTGGAATAGTCAGTCTAGCTTGTGTTTTTCCCTTCTTGTCTCAGTGTGATTATCATTCCTCTCGCTACGTGTTTGTCCTGGGAGTCAGGCCCTGCTGCGGGCACTCGAAGGACCTCGCCTCCTGTTGTCTCGCCTCGCCTCGCTGCCTCAGATGGCATCCCCACTTGTCTCGCTCTCATCTCACCCAACCACGCTCATTCCTGCCCTCGTCCATTCGCATTCACACTGGCTGTCATCATCGTGAACGCTTCGGCCTCGGCCCTTCCTCCTCTGTCCCTCTGTAACCCCTGTGGGATCCCCTCCGCCTATGGATGCAGAAGGAGAGAATCTCTCCTTCTGCATCTTTTGTTACTTGCTTGTACTGCTCCAGTGGCCTGCGCTTTCCCGTGCTTTGGTCGATTCGGGCTTTTACTTTCTACCCTCCCTCTGGTTTTGCAACCTCACTTGGTTGCCCTATGGACACCACTACACCTTTAGATCTGCCTCTCTGTTGGACTGTATACATACTTCCTGTACCTACCTCATTCTACCCAGGTCAATCTCAGTTCTCCCCTCTGGGCTTCAGAGCTCTGCAGGGTCTAGTTCCCTGTGTTCCTGAGAGTCCCACACTTGCTCATGACCTTAGCAACTTCAAGTTTAGAGTGACGCGTCCCTGATCCAGGTGCACCTCTGTACCAAGTTATGGGTTTTGTGGCCGTCTGCACAACCAGCAGTGTGGCTTCACACCTCCCAAACCTGTGTGCTCTTAGACTGTCTGCATTCAGGAACAGTTTAGGGTATCATCGCAGCACAAACAATGATGTGCTGTCCCCCTTCTCCTGGCTGCGGCCTATGTCAAGGAAGCTAGGTACATCTCCTCTCCCTGGTTCCCGTTCTCCTACTCCCCAAGGTGGCAGCAATGGAAACGACTCCTGAACAGATGGGTCGATGAGGAAACTAAGAAGCTTGGCAATGTGGCCTTTGATGCCCTAAACTGTCCCTGATTGCTAGGAAACGGTCTATGGTGTGCACAGGATTTGGGGGGTGTGAAGAGTAACAAGGTGCCGCGCAGGCCTCCGCGGAGCGCGAGCCGTTGTATATAGGTCCGCGTCAATCGCGGACGCATCTGTGTCGAAGGGCTAGAGCTGCGCGCAAGTGCGGCGGCGTCGGGAGAGGGAGTTGGGTCAGTTGGTCGCAGGTGATCGAAAATGGTTGCGCACGCTTCGGCGTGGCTCGAAACTTCGTGTAGGTGGCCGCTGGGGTCGGGAACGCGTTTTGCTTGAGTCACTAAGGCCGCGCACAAGTGCAGCGTGCTGGGGAACACAAGGGAGCGAGCTACACTGAGCTCAAACAAAAGTCCGAAATCTTTGAGGGAAAGTCTAAACTATAACCTGAGGTGAGATGGCAGTGAAATGACAGTGGGGGTAGAGAGCTGGGTGGTCATGGGGTGAAGTGTGTGAGGGCATGGGTGAGAATGAGAGGGAGCTAGCAAGGGAAACAGGGGTAGACAGCGGATGGTAGGTAGCAGAGGCGGTGATACCCTAAGCTGCCGGTCAGCGCTTCTATGTGCAGCCTAGAGGACGTTGGGTTCAGGGAGGTGTGAAGCCGTGCTGCCGATTGTGTAGGCTTTTGCAGGTCTTGTAACTCCGTAGGGGGCCTCGCTAGAGTCAGGGAAGTGTCGCTCCAAAGCTGCTAAGGGCGCGCACGGGTGTGGAGCGCTCAGGAATGCAAGGAAGATAGCACACTAGGAAGAGTGTCTGCCGTGCCGATCGTGCAGGCCATCGCGGGACTCGTAACGTCGCACAGAGGTTTGCCTATACCGGGGAAATGACCCTCTAAAGTTTCTAAGGGTGCGTGCAGATGCGAGATGCCTGGGAATGTGAAGGAGGGAGAGCAAACCCTACAGAGCTCTGAAGCCCAGAGGGGAGAACTGAGATTGACTGGAGTAGGAAGAGGTAGGTACAGGAAGTGTATGTATAGATAGTGACATAGGTCTAAAGATAATATCAAGCCAAAGGGGCAACCAAGTGAGGCCGTCAAACTGCTGGCAGAGGGATGGAAGGGCAGTCAAGCTAGCCAAGGCCTGACTTGCCAGAGCGCAAGAACATTGGATTCAGCTGATGTGCAGGAATGTGCAGACTGCCAAAATGGTACAGGAGAAGTACTGGGAAAGTAGCAAAAGATGCAAAAATGTCGATTTATCTAGCCACCTGTATGCTGGACGTATTAGCAGACAATGAGGTGACAAAGGTGCAGGGCACAAGGGCGATAGAAAGCACAAGGGGAAGGGTGAGAGACCGAGAATGTGTGAGAGGGCCACAGTGCAGAGGGCAACACAGGTGGTGGCTAGGTCAGGGAGGGCAAGCTGCGCAGGACCACAGGCAAAGAGGAAGCGCGCAGGCAGACAGCTGGTGTACTGACAAGACACAGACAATGAGCACTCAGCACGCCAATAGCGCTGACAGCGCAATGACAATGCACAGACAGCGGGAAAATCCGTGCACTGACAGCAGCACCAGAGCAGGGATGGGGTGCAGGCAAGAGGAGTGATGGGACACAGGAGGGCGACACAGCATAGGCAAGGACGGAGGAGCGAGAGGAAGCAAAAAGGCGACCAAGGAAGCTGTAGCACCAATGGGGCCCAGGGTACAGATGGCAGGCAGCTAGGTCAGGGAGGGCGAGCTGTGCAGGACCCACTGGTAAGGAAGAAACGCATGGGCAGACAGCTGGCATGCTGACAGCGCACAGACAACAAGCAGTTGGCGTGCCATCAGTGCTGACAATGCAATGACGACATGCCCACAGCAGGAAAATCTGTGCACCGACAGCAGCACCAGAGTGGGATGGGGTGTAGATGAGAGGAAGGGGACAGGGGAGGCCCAGGAGGGTGAGTGGCATAGGTGAGGACGGGGAGCAAGGGAAGTGAAAGGTGACTCACCCAGTGTACAGAGCAAGAGCCTCAGTGCGATTTTCCGTTTTCAGCCAGCTTGTTCCTGGCTCAGCCAGCCTGAATACCAAAAATCTATTCTTGCCCACCATGAGCCTGGCTTGACCTGCCTAATTTGGTCATGGCCTAATCGAGCCTTGGCTGAGTGGCTCAGCCCAGCTCGTGAGCCAAGCTGAGCCAGGTTTGGTCATGAGCTGATTTGTCAGCTTGGCTCAGCTCAAGATGGCTCAGCTCGGCTGGCTCAGCCATCTTGAGCCGAGCCGTGGCAACACTATGTGTACCACAACACCCTGTACTAGTATATAAGTCACGCCCTACCTAGCTTGTACGGTAGACTTGACTTCTTGTGTAATACCACATTGTCTTTGCCTCATGAACGACCCTCGACTCGCCCTTGCGCTTGAGTCAATGCTTTTGCTCACCTTCGCGCCTGAGCCTTGCCTTTCTACTATTATCCTCGGCTCCAGGGAAACTGAGCGATACTTGTGCACCACTGAACTGAGTCCTAACCGACTCACGCCCTTCCGATCCCGTTGACTTAACATAGTACATGTCGTACTTAACGCCCCTGTGGTGGTGTTACATTAAGTCAAGTCTCTCACAGTGGTGACTATTCACAGTCGCAGCCAATCCCAGTTCCAAGCAGAATACATTGACCAATATAGCGACGACGAGCCTTCCGATAAAGTCAAAGGAGCAGTCATCTGGAAAGAACATGAAGGAGTGGAGGGCTATTTTCTCTTCCACCCAAACACCCAAAAATACCAACAAGTCCACTATCTTGAGGACTTACGACAGTGGGCGTATATTGACTACTCAGCAAAGAAAGGCCAGTGGTACACTATCAGCATTGTGCCCCAAGCTCTCGGCATTGGACCCTTGAAAACCCACACCACCTTGGGCATCAACATCAACGATCCAGACTCCCCAAGCGTCCCTGTTCCAACAACAAACCTACCCCTCATCGACCCTACAACACACTTTCAGACCCACATCATGTCCCAGACTCAACAAGCTTCAGCTAGTACGACCCTCACCAGCTTTCATGATCCAGCCGGATCATTCGTGCTGCTGGGCAGCAGGTTGGAGTCGACAAGGGCGTCACGCAGAGGCTAAGTTTTACTAAAATGGAAGAGATGAGTGGGACGCGCTAAGTCACACAAGATGTGCAACCACTTGGCTGGGATTGGGAAAGCTAAGACAAAGTAACTACAGACAAGACGGCCTCGTACTTATAGTCATACATACTATGGATTTTCGTGACTGTTTTCTGTAATATCAGGGGCCACGCAAGCGCCCTGCTGGCAGGATCAGACATTCGAAACTATTGCGCCATACTGGGTCTACCTCGGGCCACATCACGTGTCACGTGATTGTGACACCAGCGGTGGAGCTGGGGGAGGGGGAACCTCTGGAACACCAGGAGGAGGAGCACCAAATCCGCCTAGTGGTGGCGCCCCAGTACCACCCAGTGGCGGTGGCAGTGGCGGTGGCACTGCGCCAGCTGCACCAATGGCACTGATACTCAGAGGAGGGAACGGGTGACTCGGGGGAAACCCCCCCCCTGAATTCACAGGAGCAAGAGACAAGAGCAAAGCCTTTCTGCTCGCGTTTCAATTATACAAAGGAATGAACCCCACAGTCAAGCAGCTCGCCGTCCCAGCCTCCCGAGCCATGACGTTCCTGTCGTACATCCGAGGCCCATTAGTAAACGACTGGGTAGCAGAACAAGCGCAGTGGTTGGACGACCAAGTCGTGGCTGGAGTCAACTGCAATAATGAGGTCCTATGGACCACAATTAGAGATTGTTCGTACAAGCCTACACCAACACCTCAGAACAAACCAACGCACGCAAAGCCCTTCAAACTCTCACCATGAAGGGAGGAGATATCGACACCTATGTTGCAACCTTCCAGAACCTCGTCACGAAAGCAGGGTACAACCCGATGAAGCCACAACGTTAGAGCTGTTTCAGGATGGGTTACCTAATCAGTTAGTAGTCAATGCCGTCCGCTTCCAGCATCCTGTCAATTGGGAGCAATGGAAAGCGGCTGCCCAACTACAACAGGCTGAATACCTCATTCTCAAGGACCACCTTGGCAAAGGAAAGCCACAGCGAAAGAAGGGCGGTCAAAGCTGGGACCAGTGGGTCCAAGCCCTCAAAGGAACCTGTGATCCCAACGCCATGGATGTTGGACGCGCCCGAGCCTCTGTGGCCCTCACCAATGCTGACAAGGCCCAGCTTCAAAAGGAGGGACAATGTTTTAGATGCCATGTGCAGGGCCACATCTCACGTAACTGTCCTCAAAAGGGCGTGCGAGTGGCTGCCACTACATCTGCTGTGGCGCCAACCCCCTTGCCCCCAAGATCATCAGCCGCGACTCCCTCGAGTTCAAGTTTATCAGCTCCTGCCGTCTCTTCTTTCGCCATACAATCTAGTCGTGTACTATTGAATGAAGAGCAGGCGGATCTACAGATCGCAGCGATGAAGGCACAAACCCAAGAGGTACAAGACCTCATGGTGGAGAAACTATTTGGGTGAGAGGATTTTCTCGACACTTGAACCCAGTGGCCTGGGCTAGAGCATTAAATTTGAACGTGTACACTAGCAGATATCGATCCATGCGAATCCCAGTTCTTTTCAAATCTGCACATGCAACGGCTGAACGACAAGTCCTCATTGACTCCGGAGCCACCGACAATTTCATATGCTCCTCACTTCTGAAACGACTCTAAATTGGAACAAGGGACATCACCCACCCTATCCACATTTGGAATGTAGATGGTACCCATAATCAGGACGGTGCGATTACGCAATACACGGACCTCACCGTATGAACGGGAAAGAGGAGAGGACACTTCGCTTCCTAGTTACGAACTTAGGAAGGGACGAAGTGATCCTGGGATACCCTTGGTTTACGGCCTTTGAGCCGGCGATCAAGTGGGGGAGACGCAATGTTGAACAAAGAGTTTCAACCAATTGTGGTCTCAAGTCTTCACTTGTCGGACAAAGCCACGCCTATGGAAGCTTCCATTCGGGTGTTAGAGATGTATGAACTCGACAAGGAAGCGTGGGAGCAGCTCATGAAAGACGAGCAGGAGCCCCAGATCGTGTTTTTGCGCAAAACCACGACCACCTCCGAACTAGCACAGCAAGAGGCAGCAAAGAAAAAGGAGCGCACATTCGAGGAAATGATCCCGGAAGAGTACAGACAGCATCATAAAATCTTCGACGAAAAGGTGTCTCACCGATTTCCCCCCTCCCATCCCTGGGATCATGTGATAGACCTTCTTCCCAACACTCCCGCCTCGCTGGACTGTAAAGTTTACCCACTGGCACAGAACGAACAAGAAGCCCTCACCTTGTTCCTCACCGAACAACTTGAGAAGGGGTATATCCGCCCATCCAAGTCACCTTACACATCCCCCTTCTTCTTTATAAAAAAGAAAGACAGGAAACTTTGCCCAGTTCAGGACTATCGACAATTAAATGAACTCACTGTCTGCAACCATTACCCACTCCCTCTAATCCCCAAACTCGTCGATCGGATACGCAACGCGCGTCTATATACAAAGCTTGATATTAAATGGGGGTATAACAACGTGCGAGTCAAACCGGAGGACAAATGGAAGGCAGCGTTCAAAACCAATCAAGGACTGTATGAACCCCTTGTCATGTACTTTGGACTCACCAACTCTCCTTCCATGTTTCAAGCCATGATGGACGCGATCTTTCGACCCCTCATACTTACCAACGAAGTGATCGTCTACATGGACGACATCTTGATTGCCACGCCTCTTGACTATCCCCATCATCGCGCCGTTGTACATGAAGTCCTCTGCTTATGTGAGGAGCACGACCTCTACATTAAGCCAGAAAAATGCAAATTCGAAGTGCTTGAGGTGGAGTACCTTGGACTGATAATTGGCCATGGGAACCTGCGTATGGACCCCGTTAAGGTATGGGGCATCCGGGAATGGCCAGCCCTGAGGAACCTCCACGAAGTACGCACCTTCCTTGGCTTCTGTAACTTTTCCTGGCAGTTTATCTGCAGTTTTTCCACACTCGCACGGCCTTTACACAACCTCACCCGCAAAGATATGCCATGGCACTGGGGACAGAGAGAACAAGACGCTTTCGACAATGTCAAATGTTGTATTGAACGAGAACCCACGTTATTATTCCCCAACCCCACAAAACCATTCAAATTGGAAGTTGATGCCTCCAACATCGCCATTGGGGCCGTACTAAATCAACTCAGCCCAGACCAAAAGCTACACCCCGTTGCGTTCCACTCAGAGTCCTTAAGCCAAGCAGAACACAACTACGACATCTATGACCGAGAGCTATTAGCGGTCGTCAAAGCTCTACAGGCATGGCGCACGTACTTGGTCGGCTCCCCTCACAAGATCATCATTCACACTGACCACCCTAATCTCCAGTACTGGAAGGAGCCCAGAAAAATCAGCTGACGAGTAGCATGCAAATTCCTAGAACTATCAGAGTACAACTTCCTTTTGAAACACATCTCCGGAGCCAGGAACAGTCACGCAGATGCACTATCGCAAAGAGCGGATTACGTAGCCCACGAGGAGGACAACAATGACATTATTGTCCTCCCCGCAGAACGCTTCATCTGAGCAACGGAAATGTCCATGCATGATATGGATATTTGGACCCAAATATCGCAAAACCTTGACGAAAAGGAAGTGTTGCGATGGGTCGAACCCCATAACCTGAAAAAGGTAGGGGGCTGTGGTGGAAGAACGACGCACTAGTTGTCGTGGGCAACAACGACCTTAAACGGGGGGTAATCACCTTTTTCCATGACACGCCAGCAATGGGACACCCTGGAATCGCAAATACCTATGAACTGCTATGACGCGACTACTGGTGGCCCAACATGCGTAAAGACGTAGAAGACTACGTCAAAGGATGCGCGACATGTCAGGCAAACAAGATCAACCCCCACCGACAAAAGCCACACCTATTCCCCATTACTACAGACCCAAACGCCGAACCATTCAAAGTCATTGCCATGGACTTCATCACCAAACTCCCTCTGTCAAACAGATACGACTCCATACTCACGATTACTGACCACAACTGCTCTAAAGCCTCGATCTTCATCCCCTGTAACGAGTCGATCACCGCAGAAGGAGTAGCGCGGCTTTATCTCTACCACATATACCCACATTACGGCATTCCCCGAAAAATCATCACCGACCAAGACCCCCAATTCACCTCTGCCTTTATGACCAATCTCTGCAAAGTCCTGGGCATCCACCAGAACATATCCTCCGCCTACCACCCTCAGACTGATGGACAGTCAGAGCGAACAAACCAGTGGTTAGAGCAGTACCTTCGACATTGGAGCAACGTGCAGCAGGACAATTGGGCCAAGGCCTTACTGGTCGCCCAATTTGCACACAATGCCTGGCCTAATACAACTACAAAGGAATCACCTTTCTCGCTCATCATGGGATGGGAACCACACGCCATGTGGATGCCAAAACCCACATCATCCCCATCCATCGAACAATGCCTGGAAGAAATGGTCATCAGACAGCAGCACGTGCAAGACTGCATCAAACATGCGCAAGAACTGATGGGAAGGTGGGGCAAGACACAGTTTATTCCCTATCGAGAAGGCGCAATGGTCTGGCTAGAGGGTACAAACCTCCGGACCTTTTATCCCACCGCAAAGCTTGCTCCAAAGCACCACGGCCCATTCCGAGTGAAGCGAGTTCTCTCAGATGTCTCATATGAACTAGAACTTCCAAGCACGTGGAAGATACATCCGGTCTTCCATGCAAATCTCCTCACGCCATATAAGGAGACGGAACTACATGGCGCAAACTTCACGCGCCCACCTCCTGATCTGATTGATGGAGAAGAAGAGTTCAAAGTGGAGTGCATCTTACAGTCCTGGTCCCACGGACACGGGTGCAAACTTCAGTTCCTTGTCCAATGGAAGGGTTTCCCGATAAGTGATAGCACATGGGAACCCATCAAAACATCCAGCACGCGCCTGACCTCATTGCCGACTTCTATTGCCTAAATCCTACCGCCAAAGGGGCTGGACGAAAGATATAAAACGCACCCCACGGACGCCACATCCACCCCGTTCCCCCCCTTTTGCTCTACCATGTTGACCACACCAGTCATCTCTACTATTCAAACCCGTCATCCTGTCAAGATCATTCTCGAGAATCTAACTGTGCCTTCACAAGATTATGGTGTCCCCTTGGAACCAGAGGGTCGCACGCCATACTCGGTGATCCTGGACTCGCCCCCTCTCCCTGTCCTTGCCCTTGCTACAGCCACCCTCACTGCGTTGCTTGAATCCGAGGAACCCCCAAAGTCTCCCCAGTCCCCACAACCATCACAACCTCCACCTATCATTGCGCCCTATTCCGTCAACACACCTGTTGCTGTCCACGCACTCGCCACGCCCACCTACCCACCTGAAACCACCGTTTCTCTGACCCCACCACCACCATTATCACCCCCCGCTGTCCTTGCTACTTACATCCTGATTCCACTGTTCCCTGCTGGGATGGATCACACTTTTACACCTATCCCTCGGACTCAGGTAGTCGAGCCTGACCCCGCCCTTGCCCTCCTAGACAATGAGGACAAAGAGAACAGCGACCCTGGCATCCCCTTCTTTCGTAATGACCCTGTCTCTCCTGCCTTTTTCCCACTCTTAGTTGGAGAAGCAGGCACCGCTAAACAGACGGCGTGGTATATCTATTACTGCCATAACTATCAGGAGGTCGTTGGGACCATGGGGAAGGGCCACCCCTGTTACGCCTCGCAGGTCTTCCTCAACGAGGTCTACACCAGTCAATTGGCGCAGCACCTCACAGATAATCAACTGAACATGTTTCACCCCCACGACCCCCACACCATCGTCCTGAACAAGGTACTGATTGAGCTTCGTAACCCCCGCCTGCATGCTGATATCTCTTGCCTCCAAGAGTGTCTCACACGTCGGGATGCGATCTGCACCCGCCAGTCAGACATTCGGCGATTGGAGACGGAGTTGACACGGGACCAGTTTCACCTAGATATGGACTTTTCGTCGGTCCGGAAGCATCTTCAGTACGCTCGGGCGATCCCCCTCATTGCCGACAAATACGCTGAGCTTCACGTGAAGCCCGTGCGCCCCCGAGGCTCACCAGAGCCCATCCCCCTCACCCCCCATGACGCTGGACCCAGCGAGATGCCCTGCCTTCAGGGGGAAGGTAGCGGGCGTAAGCGCAAGTGCTTCCAGTGTAAGTCAACGGAGCACCTGGTGGCTCAGTGCCCGGAACGGCAGGCTAGGGAGCCGTGCCAGTGGTGTGGAAGTCGAGCATATAGGCTCAACGTCTGCCTCATCCGCCGACTCTCCCCCATGACACCCACGCACGTGGACCCGGACACTCGCCCCCGATGGTGCAGGAAGTGTCTGAGGTATGACGCTACTCACAAGGAGATTAAGTGCCCCATGTATGAGATGTGCTGGGACTGTGAGGAGAGAGGGCGGTTCATGTTCCTGCAACAACACACATGCCCACACACCCCGTCCCCTGTGCCATCTAACATCCCCGCTGAGGAGGACTACGCTTACACCAGTGACTAGTCGAAGTCGTGGCGACTTCGATTCTGACGGGGGGGTAATGTTACGATTTTCACCCATTATGCTTTCTCCTATGGCTTCCTCACCTTGCCCTCCAAGTTTACTGTACTTTTACGATACGATCCGATGCTTCGCGCTTCTTGGCTTCTATCTTGCGCCTTGCGCCTCGGCGATAGGATGGCCAGTTTTACGCTTTGTCTTGCCCACTGACCATTTCTGAGGCACGCATCGTCCCGTGGGATTCACTTGTACCATATCTGATTCTTCCCCTTGTTTACACTTTAGGACTATTGACTCAGGATCGCGCCATGTGTTTGTGTACCACAAACACCCTGTACTAGTATATAAGTCACGCCCTACCTAGCTTGTACAGTAGACTTGACTTCTTGTGTAATACCACATTGTCTTTGCCTCACGAATGACCCTCGACTCGCCCTTGTGCTTGAGTCAATGCTTTTGCTCACCTTCGCGCCTGAGCCTCGCCTTTCTACTATTATCCTCAGCTCCAGGGAAACCGAGCGATACTTGTGCACCACCAAACTGAGTCCTAACCGACTCACGCCCATCCGATCCCGTTGACTTAACGTAGTACACGTCATACTTAACGCCCCTGTGGTGGCGTTACATGGCTGCTTTCACAGCACCCTCATTGCCCATCTCCACTTGCCCCCCAACACCACACCCTGCTACCCCTCTCTTGTATTACAAAGAGGAAAGGTTCATTGTTGATATCAACAATGAGTATGTTCATCTGTCTGGTGTCCATCCTGTCACCCATCACTCATCCCTCATCCCCTGTCTTCTGCTCTCCATCCCCAGGATTTTGACATCTGGACCCAAGTAGCCATTTGATCCAGTGCCCCCCATACTCGCTCCCCATCCCCAGAACTTGTGTACCCAGATTTGGTTCAAGTTTTTCAGTCCCTCCTGCTCAGGCCATTGTTGCCCCTCACCAATCTCCTGTCCCTGTCTGTCCACCTTCTCTCACCTCACCCTCAGTCCTCATCCTTGCCCCCTCATATTGCCACTCTGAACTTACCCATCAACTACAACCACATAGCAGAAGGCATCCCACATATCAACACCCCCAGAACAAGCTCCCCACTGAAGATCAGGAGAATATTCCCCCTCCTCTTCCTATTACTCTCCCCCCATCCTGCATCCATAACAACACCAGCCCACACCTGCACCAGTTCATCAACATCCAAACCCCACAAGGAGAAGAGTGGAGGCCCATCTCAGAGTTCTACCAGACCTCCCTTACCCAGCTCCCATCCATTGACCACCTCCTCATGAACCCTCCAAACTTCCCTGGTGTCACCCCATTCCAGTTCTGGTCCCCCCACTAATTTTTGATCTTTTATTTATTTTCAAATTTTTTAAACTAAAATACATCACCTTCTACCCTCGCCACTGCCCCCTTGCAATTGCCCTTGGCATTCCCCCCCTCTACACCTGCTCCCAAGCCATCATTGACCTTCCCAGCCAAGACCTCCCCCTCGGAACCATCAAGTACAATTTCTGGGAAGGTATCCAATGAGCCCTCACCCTGCTCAACCAAGTCATTTGGCAGGTGTACATAGGTACTCTAGTCACCCTCAAATTGCAAGACTTCTTGGATGGTAGAATAATATCCACATACAGATATTTAGCCTTTTGGGAGGACCACATTTTCATTATAGACCAAGGGTATCATTTCAAGGACACTGTTAGGACCAGCCCCCCCTTCTCCAGTATTGTTTCACACCTCATATACCTGCTGACCTCTTCCTGTTTATCTCTACCTACCTACCCAGACCAACAGGAACTATAACTATTTACTTTAAATAGTAAGTAGTTGTAGTTAGCTTGGTTATTGGTACAAAATAAAAAGGGGTTTAGTGTCTCACTTCTGCCTGACTCAAATCCCAGAACAAGAGCAAGTAAAATGTTCTCAAGCACTCTTTGAAACCCACAGAGAAAGACAGCTACAATGCTATTACCCCCCCCAAGCACTCTTTACAATCTTGCCCACTCCAACACTGTTGAATAGTGTTTAAAAGTTCAGTCAGGTTCAGTTTTTTGCTCTTTTTTCAGGTAACTGAACCTGAACCAGTTCACTAATATGAAAATTACATGCGAACCTGACTGAACCTTTGGTCAGGTTACCTGTCAGTTCAGTCAGGGTTCGGTCAGGTTACTGGTCAGAACCAGTTAGAACTGGTTTTTTGGGGGTAACCTGACCTGACTTTCACATTTTTTCACAAATCTCAGCAAACCTCTGTGAACCTGACCGAACCTTTGTGAACTCTTAGTGAACCTGACCTGAAGTCAGGTCAGCTGCAGTCAGGTTCCAGTCAGGTTCCAGTTATTTGCAGTTACCCTGACCTGACCTGCGAACACTACTGTTGAAGTTTGGAGTGATAGTACACTCATCCTCAACCCCTTGTGGACCAAAGATGATTACTTTTGGTTCATTCACATACCCCCAAGAAGAGTGTGCATCATTGAAAAACTCCTGACTGGAGATCGCCAATTTTTCCTCAAATGATTCAAGTTGGACTACAAGCAAGTCCAAATATCCTTACAAGAAATCCACCTAGAATCAACCCAATTCAGACCTCACCTAGTTATGTTATTTGCAGCTGATGCATACTATACTGTGCTGTTTGTGACTATACAACGCTCCAAGCAGAGTTACCTTATTTAGATATGCTTAGTCAGGTGGGTATATCCTGCAGAGGACGGAAAATATCCCCTTAGTCTTATATCCTCCTCTGCAGGTGAGTACTTAGTTTTACTTTAATCAATATAGTCTTATATCCTCCTCTGCAGTCCCCTTGTGTCCTCTGTGACTCAAGGGCCCTCTATAGGTCACATTCTGACAAGTTATCACAGAAGGTCACAAATACACCCTCAAGTGGGACAGTATTTGGGAAACCACCCTTAAAAACCCAGATACAAATATTGTCAACCCTAGGATCTCTCACCTCACCATGTTATGGACTTGGTCTTGGTGACTTGTTTTCTTTCACTTACATTCGCAGGAACTTTTCCCTTATTTAGACTTGGCACACACAAGGGACCTTAAGATTCTCTCCTAGTGTGTATGAGACTTTTAGACACAATTTAGCCTTATACAGCTTTTCTCTTACTATACTTGGGGTTAATGCCCCCTTTTATCTCACTTTCATTAGGCACTGAGACACGTCACACTTTCCTTTTATATTCCCATTTCTTCACACAATTACTGCAGAATGCTGTGCATGATACTTCCTTTTTCTTGTGCCTGCTGCAGAAGATTGTCTCTTTTATTCCCACACTTGCTGCAGATTGCACCATTTGTTTGCTTCTCACAAACAATGGTTTACATATATAAGATGGGCCCTTAGGTAGCTTGTATCCCTAGACTTGACTTCTCTACCACCAACCACCACAGTAAAAGCCATTGTTTTCCCTTCATAGGGGTAACTCCATTGTTATGCCTCTGAACTCCACTCACATCTTGAGCACCATGTTGAACTCAAAGATACCTGTTATCCACTTAACCCCTGCTATTATTGGCAACCACTTCAAAACTAGATACAGAAGATAAGACTTGCTCTTGTTGAGCTGAATGTCCCTACTGTGACATTACACACCAGACAACCCAGATGATCAAGACTTCATTACATGTCTTGATATCCAAGAGAACAGAGACAACCCTCTCCCATCAAGTAGCCCACCAACCCCAAGATCAAGCCCCCCTACACCTAACACAGATCCTGATAGCAGTTGGGGAGAACCTGCCAACCAGTGGACCAGTAATAGTGCATATTGGTGTAGTAAAGAAGTCTGTACTTCTGGTTACAGACCAGATACCCTACCTACTCCACCTAGTGTAGTATTGTGGGCCCCAGGCCAAGATTACCTACCCTCTTCATCAATAGAAAAGGACCTTGTTCTTTGAAACACCCTGGCTGAAAGTGCAGTAGATTGATTGGGCTATCAATCTGGCATCTCAGCATATGTCCCAGTGTCACAGAAACCAAAGACCAAGACAGTTTATAAGAAGGGATACACCACTTCCCTCTCCTGAAGAACAACCCCCAGTAATCCCTAATAGAGTCATTAGGAGGATAAACCAAGGGAACCCATCCAGCTCCACACGTCCTAGTAATTCAGTACCCCAAGTAACCCCTCAGCACCCAAGTTACCAAGAGCTTCCACCAGTTATTGGAGAACTAACTGTCCACCAGTAGCAAAGAAGGTCAATTCCTAGTAACTCAACCCACATTTTACCATTTCCCAGAAGTACCCTACATATCAAAGTCACTCCCCACAAGAAACCCCAGAGAACTCCAAGTGTTCAAACAGCATTGCCAGCTCATATTCCATAGGCACAGTGTTCCCTTGAACCTCCAACACACAATCAACATCATCTGGGATATCACCACAGATCCAACAAACTTCCAAGGATTATTGTGGAGAACCAGCACATTAATCTCACACTACAGAGTATTCAAAGAATATTGTTGGATATGACTGAGTCAACAACCCACCCAGTGCAGTCCATGGCATAAAGTTACAACCAGTGTACAATGGCTTTTACACTTGGGACACCAACGGTTGGACCATATCAAGACTACCAAGTAACCACAGTATATGAGCAATCCCTTGAATCTCAGCACAAGAGACCTTACCCTAGAAGAATTAAAGAAAGTCCCAACCTACTTTACCAAGCCCTTCTTCTCCCTTGACGACAACTTAATCCATGTTCTCTGGGAAGGAAAAGAACTCACAAGCACAAAAAGAAAATTCCCTTGGAAATATTTCAATACCAATAAAACTATCAGCAAACAAGACTTCAAAGAAGCTTCTTACCCAGGATACAATGCCCTTGATAAGAAATCCGTTGACCATATGATCTCTCAGCACAGTATAACGGAAAAGACATCTGTTGGTCAAAGAAATGAGCTCTTTGGGTCTACAAAAACAACTGAAGAGTTGTTTTCCTTGAATCAGATGAAGAAGACATTACCACAGCACCAAGCACTGACTACATAGATTCAGAAGCAGAACAGGCAGAAGTATCTGGCCTCCTTGAAAAGGCAACCAAGACAGTCACAGCAGCCCTAACACATGTATTGTCTAGGCCCCAAACACCACAGTCACCAGCAAGTGCAGAGTTACCTGGCACATTACCAAGTACCCCAGGACCATCAAAACAATCACAGTACCTCTTGTATATGCCTATATCAGGACTTTTTGGAAAAAGTAGAACCCCATTGCCACCACCAGTCCCACCAGTACCCATGAGCAGTATGGCCTCATGAGGAAGAACCAAGTTACTAGGCATACCACCAGAACCATTTGATGGCAAACAAGACAAGGCAGGAGCCTTCTGGCAGAGTGTAGAAAACTACTACTACCTCAACCAAGCAGTATATCCCAATGAGGGCAAGCGTGTATTGGCAGCCCTAACACACTTCAAGACAGGCACTTCAGCAGGAGATAGGGCTCAAGATAAACAGAAAGAAGCATTAGAGGCAACCCCCATAGATGTTGGTACTTGGAAGGACCTCAGAGACAATTTCAAGAAACACTTCATCCCATCTCACACCAAGTTAGACTCCACAAACCTCATGCACTCCATGAAGATGGGAAATCGTCCTTTCCATGACTGGTACCAAGAATGGTCCACCTACACAAACAGATCAGGCGCAAACAATGAAACCAAGATGTTCACCTTTAGAAGATGCCTCCCAGGAGCCCTACACCAGAAGCAACTTGGTGTATCCCCAGTCCCAGACCCTAGACAAATTGGTCAATGTAGCAAGAGAATTCAACTGCATATGGCACCTCTACAGTAACCCAGCATTCACAGGAAGACAACTCAACCAAGGGCCTAGGAATAGGGCCATATATGCCAAAGATGATGGCACTCACGTCAATGCCATGACCTCCTTAAGGCCTCAGCAAGCAGGCAGGATATCCATCCAAGGAAGAAAAAGACACACACTTCAAGGAAAAGCTCTGTTTCTATTGTGGAAAACTGAACCACCGAGCCAAGTAATGCTGGTCCAGGAATAGCTCCCAACAACAAGGAAGACCAGGGAATGGAAGACCCAGTAATCAGCAGTCAGACTTCAGGGTGCATGCAGCCCTGCCATAAGAAATGTCCTATGAGGACCCTCCACAAGATCACCCAGCCCAGATAGCAGCATTTTACCACAGTCCACCAGCACCCTCCATGATACAATGCCCACAGTCAGCCCCAGTCCACGAGGATGTTGAAGTGTCCTACTGCAGCACTGCCAGGTACGGACGTTACAAGTAGCCAACCACAGTCGTACCCAAGGATATTTGTTACTAGAGACATTAGATTCTGAGCCTGTACCCAGTGATGCTATACAAAATAGACGATCACCTTCTGTCATGCTCAGAGTTGCTCTAGTTGGAAAGAATACTGGACAAGAAATCAGTGCACATGCCTTGCTCAATAGCAGAGCAGAAGGAATTATCATGGATCAAGACTTTGCCATGAGAAATCAATTGACACTCAGGACCCTAGTCAACCCACTACCAGTCAAGAATATGGATGGAACTCTGAACAAGCAAGGTTCAGTCAAGTATATGACAATCTGTCAGAATGCAACCTATAGAGGCCCTTGAGTCACCCAAGGGGACTGCAGAGGAGGATATAAGACTACATTGATTAAAGTAAGACTAAGTAGATATACCAACCTGACTAAGCATGTCTAAATAAGGTAACTCCGCTTGGAGCGTTGTACAGTCACACAACAGCACAAACTAAAACACTTAAGCCACAAATAACACTCCCCCATGACTGTGCAGGGCTCCAAACCATTAAGTAAACAAACCAAGCATTGTGGCACACTTCTGCACCTTAAACCAGTCAAGAGCCTCTGTGAAGATGTCAGCAGCCATCTCCTGCGTGGTAACAAAGCTAAGAGTGATTAGACTGTCTTGAACAGCATCCCTCAGCCAAAACAGGCAAAGGGAGAGATGCTTCATATTGCTGTGGTGCTCTGGGTTCTTGCTCACTGCAATGGCCGACTGATTGTCCATTCTGAGCAGTGAAGGGCCAGAGATGCTGTAGCCAAGCTCCCCCATGAACTGGCACATCCACAGGATCTCCTTGCCTGCCTCAACAGCAGGGATGTGCTCTGCTTCAGTTGTGGACAAGGCAACCAAAGGCTACAACTTGAAGCTCCATGACACCGCTCCAGACCCAATCTTGACCACATATCCACCAGTCAACTTCCCATTGCTCAGGTTATCACCATGGTCAGCATCAGAGTAGGTGATGAAGGGTTCAGGTGAAGTGGAGGGCTTGTAGACAAGCTTGTAGTCAATTGTGCCCTTCAGATAGTGAAGCACATGCTTGGCAGCTTGCCAATGAGCCAGACCAGAGTTGGAGTTGAATCTTGCAACAACTCTGGCAGAATAGGCGATGTCAGGCCTTGTGGTGACTGCCAGATACATCAAGCAGCCTACAACAGAGATGTAGGGGTACTGGTGCATTTCTGAGGCTTCTGCATTGGTCTGGAGACACATGGAGGTGGAGAGACGTGTGCCAGAGTTGAGAGGAGTAGAGACAGGCTTGGAATCGCTCAGACCATGCTCCTGGATGAGATTGGAGATGTATTGGCTCTGGGAAATGGAGAGAGTACGGTTAGAACGATCTCTCATGGTTTCCAGGCTGAGTAATTGGGTGGTAGGGCCAAAATCTCGCAGTTTGAAGTGACTGGACAGTTCTTGGACGATTGAATCAATCTTAGCTCCATCCTTGCAGGCAAGCGTGATATCATCGACAAACACAGGCATCAGGATTCTAACATCATCTCTGAGGTCGATGTAGAGCCCATGGTCAGATTGGATGCAATTGAAGCCCATAGATGTGAGCACAGAGTGAAGGGTCTTGTTCCAGACCCTGCCTGCTTGCTTCAAGCCATACAACGACTTTCTCAGCCTACAGACATGATCTGGACCGCTTACTTCGAATCCCTCAGGCTGCAGCATGTAGATCTCTTCCTCGAGAGTGCCATTGAGATATGCATGAGAGATGTCAATGGAACGAAGTTCAAGGTCTTCCAGAGCAGCCAAGGCGAGTACAATGTGAATGGTGGAGTATCAAACAGTGGGAGCAAAGGTCTCCTGGAAATCAAAGCCAGGACATTGAGAGTAGCCCTTGGCCACCAATCTTGCCTTGTACCGGTCCAGGGAGCCGTCAGCATTGTGCTTGACATTCATGAACCACCTAGAGCCAATGGCACGCTTCCCAGGTGGCAACTTGACAATCTCCCAAGTGCCATTCAATCTGTGAGCCTCCATCTCTTCCTCACATGCCTTGTGCCACAGATCTGCATCAGAGCGTTGCTGTGACTGCCTATAGGAAGTGGGCTCAGCTGTAGATGCTACACCAGCTTGGATAATGTCAAGGAAATCATCAGAGTCATCATCATTGTCTGAAGAGACTACTGCTGGTGTTGGCTCCCTTGGCTGCTTGTAGCGATCTGGAATGGCCCATTGCTCAGGCAGCCACTCAACTCTGGGGTGTCTGAGGCGCAGAGGATGAGGAGGAGCAAGAGGGTGATGAGGATGGCAAGCTGGAGGGGTTGAAAGCAATGAAGATGAAGGAGGAAGTGAGTGATAGATGGATGGAGGTGTCTGTGAATGAGCAGGCACTGGAGCGACGCTTGCAGGCGAAATGGGGGGAACAGAGGGCAGATCAGAATCAGTAGACACATCTCCCCCATGATCTGGCATCTGTGAATCAGATGGAGTGTCCAGGACGTCGTCTGAGATGTCTGGGAGTGAAGTGGAGGTAGGTGGTGTCCCAAGAAGAGAATTGGGACGAGGGGGAGGTAGGTGGGGTATGGGGTGAACTTGGAGCATGAAGAAGTGTTCATCAAAGTCAGCCCTCTCTGAAATGAACACCTTCTTGGTCACAGGGTTGTAGAACTTCCATCCCTTGTAGCCCTGCGGGTCTCCAATGAATACATACTTCTCCATATGCGATCCAAGGCTCCCAAGTGGAAGCTTGTCCCTCTGGATGAGCACATAGGCAGTACAGCCCCAGATGCAAAGCCTAGAGAGATCTGGCTTGGTCCCATTGAATGCCTGATAAGGTGTACTGTCTGGGAGCGCTGATGTGACGAGTCTGTTGCTAGTACTAGTGTGGTCATACCTATGCAAAAATCGAGTTTTTATTTTCTGTAGCTTCAACAACATATTGTGGCTACTTCATATTGTACATACCGATAGAAGAACGTATATCCTATTCAATGGTGATCTTTGCTTATTTTATTTTTGCTCCTAGGGAGCACGACCAACTTTACCCCCCAATGCAAATTTGGTCACACAATGTCACTTTAACAGCAATGTTCAGCAGGCATCAGAGTTTGGCATTTGTTGCAATGATGTTCAACCTTCTTTTTTTTGCAGCACAATGAGGGTGTTATATTTGACTATTACAGGTATATGGTGGTGTGTGAGGCTACTGGGGTATGAAATAGTACAATTCATTTTGTGATGAGACTGGAGTCAAAGTAAGGAAAGGGTCAATATTTACAGAAGTATTTGCTGGCCTGTCGAAGTTGAGGGAGGCGTTGGAAGAGGGGAGAGTCGGTTCATGAGTATTCAATGGACCAGCTACAGGCCTGTGAGTCTCAGAAACACGAGCACACTTTTGCAGCCGTGAGCTGAAAAGCCCTTCAAATCGTGGGTCCATCTTCAGGTCGGAGTGCTCCTTGAAAAAGGTGGAGATCCTCTCTAGTAAACTCATCCTTCTTGCCGTCGTCTGGATGAGCTAGAGCGGCAGCGATGTCCTCCAGCTCCTCCTTTTGTTTCATCTTGTTGAGTGAACCAGAGAATACACGTGAAAGGTCTGCCCTTCGCTTGCGTCGTGCTTCATCTTCTGCTTTCTTCCAGGTGTCACTCACTGTTGGCTTGCTGCTGTTTCTTCTGGTTCGCCTCTGCACGGAGTTGTTTCAACTCTAACCGGCCTTCCCTGGCTGTCAAAACCCTCGATGCATTCGACCTCTTTATCTGAGTATGTGTCTCCTTTGCTTGAAGCTGGCCTTGAAGTTGACTGACCATGATGTCACACATGAAATAACAGTGGGTCTTCCACGTTCCAGATGTGCTCTCGAGCTCTTCACACTTGTCTTTAAGCTCCTGGATACTCCGCATTGCCTCCGAGAGTTGTCCTTCAAGAAATTTGATGTGTTCCGATGATGTAGATTTCCCAGCAGAGGAAAGCGATGCAGAACGTGACATCAATCGAGACACCGACCATGTCTGGTGGCGGGGAAGATGAACAAGCGGTGCAGGGATAGAATACAATTGCATACAGCAATTGCTGCTTCCCTTGGTTACAGGCTGATGGGGGGGCTCTCTTCCCTCTTCATGAAGAACATGACTTGTTTCTGACTTGTAGTCATTGGTCTGAGGTGGTTGACTAAGCAAAGGAGGTGTTGTTGACTGAGCCAAAAGAGGCAGGTCGCCCAGGGAGATTGCCAGATGGGGCGTCAATGAGCGATTCCCATGAGCCACATTTGACCATGACACATTCGGGTCCATCACTCCTCCATTGCTCTCTCCATCAGAGTTGTTTTCATTGCTGTTCTCATCTTCCCTATCGCCAGAAGGATGTGGTGTATTGGGGCAACATCGAGTGGCTGCAGGTGGTGCGAAGTGTGGGGGGAGATGCAAAAAAGGTGGATCCCTGCATTGTCTGCTGCCTCACAAAGCTCAATCATTTCGTGTGAGTGATGTCCATCATATATCAGCAATATTGGTTTTCCTGACACATTCCTCTGTGTTGCCTGGGGGATGAAGGACTTCTCAAACCACTGGGTGCCAATATAGTCGCTTGTCCACCCCTTGTCTGACAAGGCAACGCTGTACACTCAGTAAGCACCCCATTTGATACAGCCATACTTTATTGTTGACTTACAGGATGCCATCCTCCTTGAAATATTTGTCATGGAGGACATGCTTTCCGCAGAACACAATCCCTGGTAACAAGACAACACCATCCACTGCAATGCACTCGATTGTCATTACAAGCATGAGGTTTGGACTCTGCACCTTCACACGACTGTGCTGTCCCCGGGAGTAGAAGTATTTGTATTGTCAAGCTTCCTGCAACCACCAAGTTGTATCCCCTTCTCATCGATATTGTAGATGTTCTCCCAAGGTATGTCATGAAGGTCCAGGAAGTTTCAAAGGAGCTGAAAGTGGTTGGTGACAATTGTCTGATTGAAGTTCTGCACGTGTTTCGGGTCAAGACCACTGGGCCTCTTCAGGTTAATGAATGTCCTTATTCTGGTCCAAGAAAGCACATATCCAGTTCTTCACAGGCAAGTGTCGTTCCCCTGTTCGATTTGTCTTTTCTTGAAGAATGGAACTGATTTTGGCAACCTTCACACATAGGGCTTCTTTTGAGATGGGAATCATGGGATGTCCTGTCATCCCCATGTATTTGACCCATTTGCAGACTGTTTCATCTTCTGCCTCAGTGAGTAATTGTCGTTTGCTTTGTGCTTTAGACTGAGACTCTGTGATTCCCTGGTATCGACAGCGTAATGTGTGGTAGGAAACTTTGAAGTGACGTGCAGCATCTGCAGTTGCCCAGAATATCCCATCAGGGAGCGCCTTGCAAACTTCCTGAATCTTGATTTCTGATTGAGCCCTGGCTTCCTTTTGTGCGGCCTGTTTGCTGATCACTTTGGTATGCGCCATGACAGTGAGGGTTGCTTGGTAACTTTGGTTGCCAGTGATGCCAGCTTATGTCAAAGAGGAGCTTGAATTCATCACTCCTCCTGTCACTCCAAGTGATCTCTAAGGTGAGATTACATTCTACAACTCTATTGCATGCACAATATCACCCCAAATTTATCACAGGTACTCTCATTAGTATATTCTAACACTCTATTCCAACAGATCTACATGTCATTTACCAAGATCATTGGGATCTGGTGGTCTGGGCTGTCACTTTCACAACTCCCCTCTCTTCCTTGTCACACTGTAGTTGGAATTCTCAATAGATTTTTATTTTTTGTTATGATCTCAAATCTATCCTACTGTATCCACTGTACTTTTTTTGGGCAGAACAGTGTTATTTGCAGCTGATGCATACTATACTGTGCTGTTTGTGACTGTACAACACTCCAAGTGGAGTTACCTTATTTAGATATGCTTAGTCAGGTTGGTATATCCTGCAGAGGATGGAAAATATCCCTTTAGTCTTATATCCTCCTCTGCAGGTGAGTACTTAGTTTTACTTTCATCAATATAGTCTTATATCCTCCTCTGCAGTCCCCTTGTGTCCTCTGTGACTCAAGGGCCCTCTAGAGGTCGCATTCTGACAAACGGACCACAGGAAGAGGGTGATCGGAGGCCATTTTTTAAATTTGCAACCTGATGACCATTTGCATTCACCTGACACCACTAGTATGAATGAATGTGGCCAGAGCTTTGCCCCAGAAGGCTGTAGGCATCCCAGAGTCATGCAGCATCGAGATAATGGCTTCCTCCATCGTCCTGTTCACCGTCTCGGCCACCAGAGGTCCCAGTTGTCAGAATGCGACCTATAGAGGGCCCTTGAGTGACAGAGGACACAAGGGGACTGCAGAGGAGGATATAAGACTTTATTGATTAAAGTAAAACTAAGTACTCACCTGCAGAGGAGGATATAAGACTAAGGGGATATTTTCCGTCCTCTGCAGGATATACCAACCCGACTAAGCATATCTAAATAAGGTAACTCCCCTTGGAGCGTTGTACAGTCACAAACAGCACAGTATAGTACGCATCAGCTGCAAATAACAACAAGGGGACTGCAGAGGAGCACTGCATGCAAACCAGGGTTTAAATGAGAAAAAAACTCAGAGGAAACCTTGCAGAGTGTTAAAAGATTTCCAAAGTTTAATGGGAAATAAACTTTGGAAATCTTTTAACACTCTGCAAGGTTTCCTCTGAGTTTTTTTCTCATTTAAACCCTGGTTTGCATGCAGTGGAGGATATAAGACTATATTGTTGAAACTGAAACTAAGTACTCACCTGCAGAGGAGGATATAAGACTAAGGGGATATTTTCCATCCTCTGCAGGATATACCAACCTGACTAAGCATATCTAAATAAGGTAAATCCACTTGGAGCGTTTGTACAGTCATAGAACACTAAGAAATAGGATGCTTTAGCTACAAATAACAGGCCTTACAGCAGGGCTCCGTGCCAAATGCTGGCATCGTTGTCACCAGGGGGTTCAGGCGCAGGTCCGCTGGCAACTGGCACCTGCTCCTGTCAACCAGAGTCCAAGTGGAAAAACAGTGAGACTCACGATATTGGGGAGAGGAACGTGTCCACAGTGTCCAAGTGAGTCTGACACCATTACATCCTCAGCGTTGCTTGCTTGTCCATGATGGTGATTTCATAGCAGTCTGCCCCTCACACTAGGGTTGTGTCACTGGCACGATGAATGAAGAGGCGATAATGAAGAGGATGGGGGTGAGGTTGAGGGTGAGGGGCAAAGTTTGCCAATGATATAGACTGTAGCAATGGACCGTGTGATTGAAATGGTGTGATTCTGTGTGTGGATCAACATCACCATCTCGTGCAGATTGTGCATGGCTAGCCAACCAAAGGAGTGGTGGGAAGCACACCAGCGAAGCGTGTCACGTGACCACGTGACCACCCACATCTGCAAGTCTGCAAGCTGCAAGTTCGTGCTCACCAGTGTCTTGGGTGAAGTTCCCACTTGCGGGACACAGTTGTATTGCATACTTCTCATGGTAATACACTGACATTTGATGACAACAGTAAGTAATACAGGCACATCTATAGGCATGTACTTGGGCATGTGCGTGCCTAATTGAAATCTTCCTTTTCTTATCCTTGTGTTCCTCGCAAGGTCCCTTGCCGTCATCCAAGGCAACCTGAGCCTCAGAGCATGACTTGGAGTCGGATAGGACATTCTGCACCAGAGTCATATTGGCATCCTTAGTTTGGGTACTGGGATTATACTGACATCTCTTTATAGCATATTAAGCCAAGAAAGATTTACAGAACAAAGTACTCACATTGATGGCCTGAGGATCATCCAAAACAACCTGAGCCTCTGAGCACAACTTGGAGTCAGGTGTGTCGATCTCCGCAAGAGTAGTGTCAGCATCAGCACTGTCGGTTCGGGTGCTGGCCTCAAACCAATGTCTCGGTATGGCATATTGTGTCAAGCAAGACTTACAGAACAAAGTACTCACATCAACAGGATACACTGCCCATGGATTCCGAGGCTTAACCCCACGGAATGGGAGGATGTGGCATTCGTTATCAACCCACATGGCCATATAGGGAAGTGTACAATCTTCGCCAAGCGGGGTAAGGTAGTCATACTCGGGGAACTCAATGTCAGTGCCACGCAGTATGTTTCTCCAGTTGGCCAAAGTCAGAAGATCGTGAAGTCCAAAACTGACAAAAGAAATACCTTTCATGCATGAGTTCATTGCGCTCTTGTATAATGTGCAAAAGTGGGTAGTTCCTCGCTTCTATGAGTTCTTGTAGTGTGGCCTCATGCAGAGTCCGGATGGCTAGACCTTCTTCAAGGGTTGGAAAACGAGTCAAAGGCTTGGTCGGTGCATCTGTCTGTCTTGTTATTTGCAGCTGATGCGTACTATACTGTGCTGTGTGTGACTGTACAACGCTCCAAGCGGAGTTACTTTATTTAGATATGCTTAGTCAGGTTGGTATAGCCTGCAGAGGACGGAAAATATCCCCTTAGTCTTATATCCTCCTCTGCAGGTGAGTACTTAGTTTTTCCTTAATCAATATAGTCTTATATCCTCCTCTGCAGTCCCCTTGTGTCCTCTGTGACTCAAGGGCCCTCTATAGGTCGCATTCTGACATGTCTGTGAGGACATCATACAAGTGGAGCTAGTGAAGGGGAATTGTGATAAGAGCTGCAATGTCCCAACTTGGAATATTTATTCGAGAAAAACCAAAATGGCCAAACTCACCATCATTGCACATATTGGAATCTGTCCCCTCTTTTTCTTTTACACCCACCATGGCAATGCCTGTGTCCTTTTTTCCGGGTAACATAGACCCTACGCTGACCAGGGACCAGGGAAATACCCCATATGATTCTTGTGGCCAATGGCAGTTTGGTACTACCAATCCCAGTTCTAACACACACAGAGGCTACATGCGTCCTCCCCTGGGCATCTTACACACCTTACTAATGGATCATTATAGTCTCCTGATCTCTCAGAAATATTCTCAAATGCATCAGCGAAGGCACTTGAAGTGAATGGACATTTTATTCATGTTAAGATGATTACCGACCAGAGAGCTACGGAGATCAAGAAACTCCAAGAAACTCTCTCTAGCAAGACCAAAGAAAATGACCAGTTGACTAAAGAGAACGACCACTTGAATGTGGAAGTCAAGACTCTCAAGTAAGTGTATTCACGTGAGATGTTGACATATATGTGTGACATGTGCCATCCAGGGAAGCACTTGGGCTCTTTGCCAAGGACTATCACAACAGACAAGGAGGCACTAGGGGTGTATTCTTGAATATCACACCAGAGATCCTTGATCTCCCACCAAAGCAAGCGCTTAGAATCCGAACTGATAACACAGGAGTCGTGTACTGGCTGAGGAAAGAATACCGCCGAGCGGCCCAAAAACAAAATTGAGGAGAGACCAATGGTAATGTGACCTCAGTGCAAGCCAAGCGGAAGCCAGGGCGTCCACCTCGAGACAGTGAGGATGAGGAAGAAGTCAAGACGGAGAAGGATTCCACTGATTCGGTCAAGGACTCCGACCCCAGCACAGACAAAGACAAAGAGGAGAATGAGCTCCGAAAATAAGCCCTTGAGGACCCCAAGCTTATATGCATGAAGTCACACAACAGTTTGCAGGATGAAGATCATGATCGTGACAATCCCAATGCAGAAGAACACCACTCAGAGGACAGCAACGATGATCCCAGTGAACATGCCAAGGACAACAACAATCCAAATTCAGACACTGAGAATGACAATCCCGATGCAAGAGACTCAGAGCAGCGCACCAAGAATGGCAACAGAACCACCAGCTCTGAGGCAGATGGCCCCACCCCGGGGGAGATGCAGAGTACCCCCATGCTGCCGATGGTTCCAGTAAGTCTCACCCGCTTAGCTCTGGCCCTCGTTGATCCGTTGTATATATTTTTGCTCTATGAAGCTTGCCATAGCTCACATAAGACCAATCACAGTGCTCCCACACCATCCGCCTCAGCAGCGCATGGAACCACGATGTCAAATGGCACCCACCCTGGCTGCGTCAGTCACAACACCAGACCTCCTCCTGACACCCCCCAACTCACACATTCTGGTCAAAATAGGCAAGAAAAGAAAGCCTACCAGTGAAGGTAGCAACACATCATCAACGACAAACAAGCGACAGAAAGTGTCGAACACCTTGGCCATACCCACAGAGGGGAACACTATCAAGTATGTCATACCAGTCACTTTGGATACAGTACAATGCTGATTTCCATCCCAGAAATATTTGTATGCTTCACTGGAACAAAGAACAACCTCGGGGACAGGGCCCCCTTTCGGAGTTTGATGTCTACTTCAAGTCCCTTACTGATGCCAACAAAGAGGTACGTTCGCTTGGACAAATCTCTCAATGGGATATAGCACCTGATGCTCCTCAAGCCTTTCAAGAAGGAACAGCGCAATGTTCAGGCCACGGCGGTAGGTTCCCATCTCATCAGGTCCACTGGCACTCATGTCCCCATAGAGGAAGGCCAAAAAGAGGGCCACTGGCAATGACATGCCCAGCACAAACTAAGTGACAGGTCATTAGCCTCCCCCATTCCCTCTCGACTGCATAGTCTGCATACCTGCTCTTGCACACTTAGCCTCCAGTTCCCTGGACCCTTGTATTTCTACCTGACCCATTGTCAGCCCAACCTGGTGTCAGAATGCGACCTATAGAGGGCCCTTGAGTCACAGAGGACACAAGGGGACTGCAGAGGAGGATATAAGACTATATTGATTAAAGTAAACTAAGTACTCACCTGCAGAGGAGGATATAAGACTAAGGGGATATTTTCCGTCCTCTGCAGGATATACCCACCTGACTAAGCATATCTAAATAAGGTAACTCCCCTTGGAGCGTTGTACAGTCACAAACAGCACAGTATAGTACGCATCAGCTGCAAATAACACTCCCCCATGACTGTGCAGGGCTCCAAACCATTAAGTAAACAAACCAAGCATTGTGGCACACTTCTGCACCTTCAACCGGTCAAGAGCCTTCGTGAAGATGTCAGCAGCCATCTCCTGTGTTGTGACAAAGCTAGGAGTGATTAGACCATCTTGAACAGCATCCCTAAGCCAAAACAGGCGAAGGGAGAGATGCTTCATATTGCTGTGGTGCTCTGGGTTCTTGCTCACTGCAATGGCCGACTGATTGTCCATTCTGAGCAGTGAAGGGCCAGAGATGCTGTAGCCAAGCTCCCCCATGAACTGGCACATCCAAAGGATCTCCTTGCCTGCCTCAACAGCAGAGATGTGCTCTGCCTCAGTTGTGGACAAGGCAACCAAAGGCTGCAACTTTGAGCTCCATGAGACCGCTCCAGAGCCAATCTTGACCACATATCCACCAGTCGACTTGCCATTGTCCGGGTTACCACCATGATCAGCATCTGAGTAAGTGATGAAGGGCTCAGGCGAAGTGGAGGGCTTGTAGACAAGCTTGTAGTCGATTGTGCCTTTCAGATAGCGAAGCACATGCTTGGCAGCTTGCCAATGAGCCAGGCCAGGATTGGAGTTGAATCTGGCAAGCACTCCAGCTGCATATGCGATGTCTGGCCTTGTGGTGACTGCCAGATACATCAGGCAGCCTACAACGGAGATGTAGGGGAACTGGCACATTTCTGAGGCTTCTGCATCGGTCTGAGGGCACATGGAGGTGGAGAGACGCGTGCCAGGGTTGAGAGGAGTAGAGACAGGCTTGGAATCGCTCAGACCATGCTCCTGAAGAAGATTGGAGATGTACTGGCTCTGGGAGATGGAGAGAGTGCAATTAGGACAATCTCTGATGATTTCCAGGCCGAGTAATTGGGTGGTAGGGCCAAGATCTCGCAGTTTGAAGTGACTGGACAGCTCTTGGACGATTGAATCAATCTTGGCTCCATCCTGGCAGGCAAGTGTGATATCATCGACAAACACAGGCATCAAGATTCTAACATCGTCTCTGAGGTAGATATAGAGCCCATGGTCGGATTGGATGCGATTGAAGCCCATAGATGTGAACACAGAGTGAAGGGTCTTGTTCCAGACCCTGCCTGCTTGCTTCAAGTCATAGAGCGACTTTCTCAGCCTACAGACATGATCTGGACCGCCCACTTCAAATCCCTCAGGCTGCGGCATGTAGATCTCTTCCTCGAGAGTGCCATTGAGATATGTATGAGAGATGTCAATGGAGCGAAGTTCAAGGTCCTCCAAAGCAGCCAGAGCAAGGACATTGCGAATGGTTGGAGTAGCGAACTGTGGGAGCAAAGGTCTCCTTGAAGTCAAAGCCAGGACGCTATGAATAGCCCTTGGCCACCAATCTCGCCTTGTAACGGTCCAGAGAGCCATCAGCATTGTGCTTGACCTTCATGAACCATCTGGAGCCAATTGCACGCTTCCCAGGGGGCAGCTTGACAATCTCCCAAGTGCCATTCAATCTGTGAGCCTCCATCTCTTCCTCACACGCCTTGTGCCACAGATCTGCATCAGAGCGTTTCTGGGACTGCCTGTAGGACGTGGGCTCAGCTGTAGATGCTACGCCAGCTTGGATGATGTCAAGGGGATCATCAGAGTCATCATCTTCATCTGAGACACCACTGCTGGTGTAGGTTCCCTTGGCTGCTTGTAGCGATCTGGGACGGCCCATTGCTCTGGCAGCCACTCATCTCTGGGACGTCTGGAGCGCTGAGGACGAGGGGGAACAGGAGGATTGTGAGGATGGCAAGCTGGAGGGGTTGAAGGCGATGAAGATGAAGGAGGAAGTGAGTGATAGATGGATGGTGGTGTCTGTGAGTGAGCAGGCACCGGAGCAACACTTGGAGGCGAGATATGAGGAACAGATGGCAGAGCAGAAGTAGTAGACCCATCTCCCCATGAAATGGCATCTGTGAATCAGATAGAGTGTCCAGGACATCGTCTGAGATGTCTGGGAGTGAAATGGAGGTAGGTGGCGTCACAAGAAGCGAATTGGGACGAGGGGGAGGCAGGTGGGGTACAGAGTGAGTCTGGAGCATGAAGAAGTGTTCATCAAAGTCAGCCCTCTCTGAGATGAACACCCTCTTGGTCACAGGGTTGTAGAACTTCCATCCCTTGTAGCCCTGAGGATATCCAATGAATATACACTTCTCCATGTGCGATCCGAGGCTCCCAAGTGGACGCTTGTCCCTCTGGATCAGCACATAGGCAGTGCAGCCCCAGACACGAAGCCTGGATAGATCTGGCTTGCTCCCATTGAATGCCTGATAAGGTGTGCTGTCTGGGAGCGCTGATTTGACGAGTCTGTTGCTTGTGTGAATGAATGTGGCCACCCCTTCAGAATAGACCACAGATCCGTCAGCCAGCCGAATTTCGACGCGATGCGGCTTCAAATTGCGCATCCAATGGCGATTGAATGTCATATGAGCTGAGGCGCCAGTGTCTGCATTCCAGGAAGTGTGAGAGTTGACCTGGAGAGCAGAAAATGAAGCACTTGCTGATGCAGCTGAAGCGGACTGTGGGGCTTCTGGAGGCAACTGAGACGAGATGGATGCAGGGGAAGCTGTGGAGGATGAAGGAGGGTTGATCTGACGCATGAGTCGCTCCTTGAGGAAGCACTTGGCCTCAATATGGCCCAAGCGAGAGCAGAAGTCGCATTGGGGGCGACTGGATGAGCTACCTTGTGATGTCCGAGTTGGAGCAGTGGAATGAGACGCTTGGGGTGCCTTTTGACGCGATCTGGGAGGTCCAGATGTTGCTGAGAATGCAGATGAGGTCCCAGAGAGGTTTGAACGCGTCTGATCCATGTTCCTGAGCGATTGGATCACAGATTGCTTGTCAAACTTGTCCAGGACTGAGATGATGCGTATAACTTCGTCAAATGACTGTGGGAGCGCCCTGATGATCGCCATGACAGCTAGCTCGTCATAGAGGTTGTCCAGAGTAAAGGAGGTGGGGGAAAGCGACTGGATGACCCTAATCTGCTCATCTACCTTGTTAATGAGCGATTCCAGGCACTCTGAGTCGTCCTTTTGGATGGAAAGGAGTGTGTGGTAGGCATTGAAGCAAGGGGCAGTTCGCTGTTGGACAAAGGTGGCCTTGAGGGTGTCCCAGATGGCAATAGGTTCGTCCTCACAGTCCCTAATGAGCACCCTGAGCTCATGAGACATGGCAATCTTGAGTGCTCCAGCAGCCTTCTCAGCCTTGATCTCCCATCTCTCCAGCTTGTCCTCGTCTGGAGGTGTAGCAGCAGTCAGAACATTGCCCTTAGAGTCCAAGACTTCGGGTTTTCCCACTGGTTTCTTCTCAGAGCCAGATACCAGTCGCCAAAGGCCATTGAGTTGTAGCCAGGACTTCATGTCATCAGCCCAAAGACGATAGTTTTCGCTGGTGAGAGCGGAAATGGACGAGATAGAGGAGTCTCTTGACACAGACATGGTAAATGCGGTGGGTGCGATTGAGTGGAAAGGAATGGAGTGATTATGATGAATGGAAGAGTGGGAATTGAATGGGAGTGATTGGAATGAGTGTGAAGGCGCTAAGAGCAGCCAAGACAATGGTAGCAGCAATGAGAGAAGGAAGAATCAATTAAGGCGCAGGGCAGGGCCCATAACCTGTCAGAATGCGACCTATAGAGGGCCCTTGAGTGACAGAGGACACAAGGGGACTGCAGAGGAGGATATAAGACTATATGAATCAATGTAAAACCAAGTACTCACCTGCATAGGAGGATATAAGACTAAAGGCATATTTTCCATCCTCTGCAGGATATATCAACCTGACTAAGCATATCTAAATAAGGTAACTCTGCTTGGAGCGTTGTACAGTCACACAACAGCACAAACTAAAACGCTTAAGCCACAAATAACAAGTTCATGTGGGAACTGGGCTACATACAACATCTCTGGGCCCTCATTGCTTAGAATGGACAGTCAATTGGCCATTACAGTGAGCAAGAACCCAGAGAGCACCACAGCAAGATGAAGCATCTCTCCCTTTGCCTGTGTTGGCTGAGGGATGCTGTTCAGGATGATCTTTACAAAGGCTCTTGACCAGTTCAAGGTGCAGAAGTGCGCCACAATGCTTGGTTTGTTTACTTAGCAGTTTGGAGCCCTGCACAGTCATGGGGGTGTGTGATTTGTGGCTTAAGTGTTTTAGTTTGTGCTGTTGTGTGACTGTACAACGCTCCAAGCAGAGTTACCTTATTTAGATATGCTTAGTCAGGTTGATATATCCTGCAGAGGACAGACAATATGCCTTTAGTCTTAAATCCTCCTCTGCAGGTGAGTACCTTGTTTCATATTGATTAATATTGCCTTATATCCTCCTCTGCAGTCCCCTTGTATCCTCTGTGACTCAAGGGCTCTCTATCAGTCACACTTTGACACCAACTCCCTGATCAAAATTGCCACACATATGAGCAAGAGTATCCATCACCAATGCAACTGTAGCAACCTCACAGATTACTGAAAAAGCAGTCACATACAAGGAGCACTCTTGTGCATGAACTTGCACCTGGCCGAAGCCCCAGTTTGCCCAACAACCATACATACCCAGGATCAAGATTACAGTCTTCAAATTGGGCTGGAGAGAAAGGCAAGGCAGATACTTCTAGACTCTGTCACCTGGGTGGGCCAATGCCATAGCATGCATGAGATCAAAGAAAAAGCAGAGAAAGCCCTCACCAACATCACCACCAATGGCAACCAAGATCAAGGACCAGGAGGTAATGAAATTCAAAAATGGCAGCATCATTATCCAAGTTGACATATCAAATGGATCAGAAAGCCCACCAACAAGGCTAACTTCACAAAAGAATTTGACCCAGATACTACTATTCAAGAGTGGTCCATGGTCTAAGGGGATATGCTGGAGGCGACTCACTTCAAAGGGGGAGGGCCCTACAGAGGAGATAGAACAGAGAAGACAGTGGTATTGAAGAAGACCAAGATGGCAATCCTGGTCTTCCATGTCGACTTTTTATACAGATACTTGCGGGCTTTCAAGCACCGCTCCAAACTATACTAGCCAATGGCGTAAGTAGAGCAAACCCTAATACAGCTATCCTAGTATGAGTCACATCGAGTCATGATCCAATCTGTTATCGTACACAATCACATGTGCCAGAGCTTACCCGGCTGACTGATCCCATAAGTCCATGATGATATACTGCTGACATGGTGTCATCCCCAAGCGTCAGTGTCCACTTCTGGGCTGAAATGTAACATCACCCCCTTTTCAGGATTGGGCACCAGACCGACTGCGACAGATCTCCTCTCAAAGGGCGATCCGCTGTCCCTCCTCGGCTCCAGGGCGGTAGGAGTCTCGTTCGTCTTCAATGTGCTTGATGGCATCAGCACACTGGAGGTGGAGTACACACTCCTGACACATGCGCCCAATCTTCTCTAGCTCGTCGAGCTTCTTCTTCAACTCCTCCTCCTTGGCCATGTATCCTGCTTGGAGGCAATGGTAGCGATGGACCTCTGCCATGACTGTCAGGTTGTTCATGGCCATGCAAGCCAGATTGACTGACTCGCGGTAGCTGCTGTCCTGGTCCAAGAAGACCAGGTCGTCGTTGGTGTAGGTGGGCGAGGGTCGGTCGTAGTTTGGCTCAGCTAGCACTGACTTGCCGTACTGCTGGTCGCTGCCCCGTCGATAGGCAAGGACAAAGGGGTCCGCTGTAAAGACGAGCTGTGTATAGCAAGCTGGGTGCAGCTGGCCCTGAGCATTGCGAATCTGGAACGGGATGAAATGGACTCCCCTGTTGTGGTGGAATCTGTGCGGTGGCAGAGTTTCCACCCGACGTCTGGAAACTGGACTGTGTTCCTCTGCATGGTAGCGCTGTATCTCGGGTCGCTGCGACGGCGGAAGAGTGATAGGTTCCCCATTGGTGGTGCATAATGGCAGGGTTTCGTCGTGAGTAGTGGTGAGGTGAGTCCCATACATGAGGTGGTCGTTGAGCAGGCAATGCTCCTGCGACAAGTACCAGTCGTAATCTCGATCTTCTTGAACCTGAGCTTCGTCCTGACTGGACGGAGGTCTCAAGGGAACATGGTCTTGCGGAGACGGGCTTCGTGAGCTTGCTGCTGTAGGTGTTGGCGAAGGAAGAAAGGATGAAATGGGGGTAGTTGGACGACTGGGGCTGGGTTGAACGGACTGGGCAGCCGACACAGGTGGTGATGGCAGGGCATTCTGAATGATAACGGTGGGCTGGACTGAGATGGGGAGCAAGTCGTCGAGGACATAGTGGACTTGAACTGGGGAGTGGGACATGAGTAGATGGGAGTGATAGAGAAGGAGATGGGGATGTCTCTTGGGAAAGTCCTGCGCTTATATGTGTTTCTCTGGCGGGGTTTAAACATTTGAACTCCCTTATCACTTCATCAGCAAATACGTCATCCTTCGAGACCCATTGATTATCGGAGTCCGGGTATCCATGCCATTTGACCAAATACTGCAGTTTCTTTGTCCTGCCGAAGCGCCGAGAGTCTAGAATCTTCTTGACTTTGTATTCCTCTTCACCATCAATCAAATCTGGCAGTGGGCACTGATAGTTGGGGCTGTGTGTGGGAGTTTTGTGACAAGGAGTTAGAAGGTCTGTGTGAAACACGGGGTGGATGCTCCACTGCGTGGGAAGTTCTAATCGATAGTTGACCGTGGACATCACCTGGACGATCTTAAAAGGGCCATGTCTCCTAGGCACAAGCTTGGTGGTTGGTTGGTTGGTGTGTAGGTGGCGTCCTTCAAGCCACACCAGATCCCTGATTTGGTATTTGGGCATATCTTTATGTTTGATCCACCCCTGCTGTGCTTTTCTCATCAGTTCCTGGGCGCATGTTCTAGCTTCTTTGAACTGTTTGACATGGAGTGCCACTTGGGGAATGGGGGACGGTTGATCGATCCAATCAGTGCGTGGGTTGTACCCCATAAGGATGTTGAAGGGGGATTCCCTTGTGGATTTGTTGGGCCAGTTGTTGTGAGTAAATTCCACCATTGGAAGATAGTGGGTCCAGTCGTCCTGTTGTTCATTGACCCAAAAGCGTAGATATTGCTCTAGCCACTGATTTGTGTGTTCCGATTGTCTGTCTGTTCTGGGGTGGTAGGCCGTTGAAATGTTCTGTTCAATCCCTAGTATTTTGCACAGCTCGCGTGTAAACTTGGATGCGAATCGTGGGTCTCTATCACTGATGATATGTGCTGGTAGTCTGAATCGGGAGAAGACATGTTTTACGTACAGGGCTGCAGTGCCTTCCGTGCTTATTTCTTCTAGACATGGGATGAATATAGCCGCTTTTGAACAGTCATGATCTGTTACTGTTAGTATAGTGTCACATCCATCCACTTGCAGTAACTTGGTGATGAAGTCTAGCGCTATGGTTTCAAATGGTGTTGCCTCTGGTTTTGGGAATATGGGTTGTAGTGGTGCATGCGTGGGGTGGTTGTTGACTTTGATTCTTTGGCAGTCTGTGCATCCCTTGATGTAGTCTTGCACCTCTTGTCGTAGGCCTGGCCACCAGTAATATCATTCGACCATTTGATTGTTTGGCTGATTCCTAGATGTCTATGTACTGGTGGGTCATGGTGGGCTTGGATGATGTGTTGTCTTTTATATTGGTCTCCTGTGACCGCGTGTCGTCCGTCCTTGTACCATGTGCCTTCGATTTTCTTCAGCTTGTGTGGGTTGACCCATCACCTGATCGTTTCTTTGTCTTGAGCATATACTGGGTTGAGGGTTGCATTTTGGTGACTGTTACTTCGTTTCCTAGTCGTGTTGGGTTGTCTGTTGTGTCGATTTCTGCGGCTCTGACGAATATGTGGTCGGGTAGTACCATGACTTGTTTGTTGTCATGTTCCCCTTGGTCGTAGTCGGGTCATCTGGACAGTGCATCTGCTCGCCCATTGGCAGTGCCTTTAATGTGATGAATCTCAATGTTGTATTCTGAGAGTTTGAGTACTTCCCTAGCGATGCGTCTGCTTATCTTTTGAGGGGATCTCCAGTATTGTAGGTTCATGTGGTCCGAGAACACTTTGATTTTGTGTGGTGATCCTGCAAGGTATTGTCTCCAGTTGCATAAGGCTTTGACTATGGCTAGCAGTTCTAGGTCGTAGATGTCGTAATTTCGTTCTGCTGTGTTGAGGGTGTTGGAGTAGTATGCAATAGGGTGTCGTTTGCTGTCTTCGCCCTGTTGGAGTAGTACTGCTCCGACTGCATATCCTGATGCGTCTACTTCCAGCTCAAAGGGTTTGTCTAGTTCCGGGTGTTTGAGTACTGGTTCTTGCGTTACTAGCTCTTTGAGTTTGTCGAATGCCTGTTGCTGGTCCGTTTCCCATGTCCATTCTGTGTCTTTGTGCGTGAGTTTGTTGAGTGGTTGTGCATATGTGGCAAAATTTTGAATGAAAGCGCGGTAAAAGTTGCAGAAGCCTAGGAAGGATTGCACCTGTTTGACGGTTTTTGGGGTAGGCCATTCGCATATGCCCAAAATTTTGACAGGGTCCATGTGGATCACCCCCTTTTCAATGATTACCCCCAGGTAATCGAGGGACGAGGAGTGGAAGTTGCATTTCTCTGGTTTCAGGTAAAGGTTGTGTTCCTCCAAAAGGTCCAGGATTGCATGTATGGCTTCCGTGTGGTCTTGTTCCGTGGTCGAGGTTGCTACGCCGATGTTGTCCATATATGCCCATATGATGGTTCCTTTGGGTTCGAAGTATTTGATGATCGGTTTTGAGGATGTAGTTCATCATGGCTTGGAAGGTAGCTGGTGAGTTTGTCATTCCGAAGTACATTACCAATGGTTCATATAGACCATACTTTGTCTTGAATGCTGCTTTTTCCTGGTCGCCGTCTTTCATGAGTATGTTGTTATACCCCCATTGTATGTTGAATTTGGAGAATATCTTTCTGCCACTGAGGTCTGCGATGAGCTCCGGTATGAGGGGGAGTGGGTACTGGTTGCGTATAGTCCATTTGTTGATAACTCGGTAGTCCTGTACTGGTCGTAGCTTGCTGTCCTTCTTTTTGATGGAGAAGAAAGGGGATGCGTATGGGGATTTGGAGGGTCTGATGTACCCTTTAGCCAGTTCGGCCTCAAGCCATTCTTTAAGTGCCTTGTCCTCTGCTTGATTTACCAGGTAGACTTTACAATCGATGGAATCGGGGGCTCCTGGTTTGAATTCGACTGCGTGATCCCATGGCCTGGAGGGTGGGAGGCGGTGTGATTCTTCCTTGCTGAAAACCTTTGCGTGTCGCTTGTATTTGTCCAGGATCTCCTTTTTCTCCGTGTATTGTTGTGCTGTGATCGCTAGTTCCATTGCTGTAGTTTGTAGATGGATGGGTAACGATTCTTCTTCCAATTTGGCGAGGATATGTTCTTTTTCCTGGTCGACGATTTGCTTGAGTGTTTGTTGTAGTTGTTCCATTGCTGTCTTGATGGTAAAGGGTCTGGTAGGGTTCGTTGTTTGTATAATAATGGGGTATTGCTTTGTGTCCATGGTAGCAGTGGCCCAGTGGATTTTGGGTTGGAAGGTGGCCAGCCAAGGATACCTGAGGATAATTGCTTCGCCTCCTATGTGGTGATGAAGAAAGGGATGGTCTTGACTTTTCCATCGGTTTGGACATTTCAGGTCCGTGTAATGGGTAATTTTGCCCCCTTTGTTGTGTGTCCCATCGATATTCCAGATCTTGCGGGGTCGTTCTAGTTCTTTGATCCCTATGCCCATCTGTTTGGCGAAGTTGGGATGCATGAAGTTGTTAGTGGCTCCAGAGTCCACTAGTGCTTTTTTGTCGGCCATTGAGTTACTTCGTGCGAATCAAAACTGGAACATGCATAGATCGATAGTGCGTTATGAACTGCGAGTTACATTGTGAAGCCCTCACCCAGGCTGATGGGTTCAGGCATCCTGAAAATCCTTTCCTTTCATCATCTCTCCTATCTGATTCTGGAGCTCCGCCATCTTTCCCATCATAACAGCTACTTGTGCTTCTGGTTCTTGAGATGGGGGCATCGAGTCGTCCAGGTCGATAAGGGGTTCCCCCGCTACGCTCTGTGGTGCGGTTGGGACTTCTTCTATGTAGGTGCTCCGTCCTTGAGGAGGCCCTTGGCACTGTTGGCGAGGCTGGAAGCATTCTCATGAGAAATGACCTTGTGCCCGCAATTGTAGCAATTGACGTCCTTAGTGTTAAAGACGCCTCGTCCTCTGCGTCTGCATTGGATAAATCCTCCTCTTGCTGGGAAGGGTGGACGATTGTCATTGTGATTGATTTCAGGGCGGTTTGGGTCGCTTATTTCAGCCACTTGGGCTCGAATTCTTCCTGGGGTGGTGTCCATTGCATCCAGGTGGCTCTGGTATTGTCACCATGTCAGTTGGTTGGCCTCTGAGGCGCTTGGAAGCGCATTTGCTGTTGCTTGGGTCATCCTTGAGTGGGTTGTCGTCCAAATCCTTCTTGCCTAGCCTTCATATGGAGGTATCGTTTCTGTTGTTCAATGACCGCGTTCTTCCACTGCTGGTAGTTTCTTGGGTCATGGAATTGGTATGCATTGCGGTATAGGTCCATCAGTAGTCCTCGGGTGAACTTGTCGAGGACTAGTGGTTCATCTAGGCGATAGCCAGCGAGGCAGACCATCTTTTCAAATTTGGTTATGTAGCTGTCAATGTCCGAGCCCGTCATCTTGAATCCTTTGTCGAGCTCCAGGTGGGTGTTCTCTTGTTCCAAGTTGTCATGGAATTGTCTTTTGAAGGTGATTTCAATGCCTTTCCAGAGCCAGGGGTCGTCCTGGTCTGGTTGCTGGTTGAGCCATTCTCCTGTCTTGGTGGCCCATTCGTCGACAAGATCCCCTTGAATGTAGGTGAGGAACATCATTGCTTTGGTGTAGGGGTTTCGAATGCTTCTATTGAACTTGTTGACCCCACAAATCGGTTCCATTGGGACAGGAATGCTTCGGCTTTGTCTTGTTCGCCTTTGAAAATGGGGGTTCCTTTCTGACGAATCTGTCAGTTAGTGCGATTGGGTCTGCGGGTGTTCCTGTGGCTGGAGGTCCTCCTTCTTCGCCTCCTCCACCTCCACCACCGTTGTGGTCTCCTGGGTCTCCCCCAGGGGGTGGGTCGTTGGAGTCCTTGGGGTATTGGTCAGTGAATAGGGCCGTTTGGATCTGAATTTCTTCCTGGGTAATGGTTTGGCTCATGGTTGGGATGGACTTAGTGATTTGTTCCAATTCCTTTTCTTCTATTTCATCTTTGATGTGGATCTCCTCTGGGTTGCTTGCAAGTGATGGGGACACTGTAGGTGTCTTGGGTGTTGGGGATCGGACTGGTTCTTCTTCTTGTCCGTCGAGAGGTCCCCACTGATTGTGGGTGACTGCGTTGCTTGCAAGGATGTCTAGGCCGAGTGCCGAGGATGCAGGTTTGGTGACCTGGTATTTGTTGTTGGCATCGCTCCAATGGATTTCTGCCCAACTGGTGTAGTTGAAGTTGAACTCGATGGGGACAGTGTGTTGTCGGTTTTGCGAGTTGATGTAATAGGTGACGTATCCCAGGATTTCGGTGTCGTCTTTCCAGAAAGCAGATTCAAGATATCTTTTGGGAACATTGTGTTCTCCTCATCGGTTGATGTAGTAGGGGCGGAAGGGCACCCAGTAGTCTTTGGTTTTAGGATTGGCCACAGTTGATCTTGGTCTTAATGTAACATCTACCACGGACGTTGACCTGACTTAGGCCTCAGTTGATGCGGCGATCCTAAACAATCAATAGAATAGGCAATTTGTGATTGTGTCTGGATACTCAGCTGGGTGAGGGGCTAGATCCCCGTTTAGAGCAATAAAGGTGTGAATGTCCTCCGCTTGAGGAATGCCGACAGGGGGCTCATTGAGTGCAGTGATAGAAGTCCAAGTGGGATGATTGACGATGAAAATGTAACCATAGGGTCGTCCTACACGTTCGTTGTGATAGAGGAAGGCTCAATGATATACTGATCCGGGAGGATATGTGTCCACTGCCCACGGAGGGGAACTCGGGGGCTTCATGGGGATCCCTGGTCTAAGGGGATATGCTGGAGGTGACTCACTTCAAAGGGGGAGGGCCCTACAGAGGAGATAGAACAGAGAAGACGGTGGTATTGAAGAAGACCAAGATGGTGATCCTGGTCTTCCATGTCAACTATTTATACAGATACTTGCGGGCTTTCAAGCACCGCTCCAAACTATACTAGCCAATGGTGTAAGTAGAGCGAACCCTAATACAGCTATCCTAGTATGAGTCACATCGAGTCATGATCCAATCTGTTATCGTACACAATCACATGTGCTGGAGCTTACCCAGCTGACTGATCCCATAAGTCCATGATGATATACTGCTGACGTGGTGTCATCCCCAAGTGTCAGTGTCCACTTCTGGGCCGAAATGTAACACGTGATCATTAGGCTGTTGTTGTTTCCTAGAGCCCGTAAAGGACCACGCTGCTAGAAGAACATCTGGTGGAACGTTACAGAGCACATGCCCTACAGATTATGGGCTCAGAATTAACACAGGAGAAACACCACCTGATTTGGTTGGGGGACTTCAACCACCAACATCCATACTGGGACAACCACAAAGACAATAGACTCTTCACACTCAGTAAAAAAGAAAAGTCGGCCAGTGGTCAGAGAGCAGTCAGAGAGTAGTCAGATGACAGTCAGAAATTTCACCAAAGTCAAGAGATAGTCATTTTGTAGTTGGCTTGTAGTCAGTTCAAAGTCATATTACTTAGAGAAAAACTTTAATTGGATGCAAGTGGGATAGGTATGGGGAATATGGGAAGAACATGGGAAGGGGATATTGGGATAGGGGTGGGGAACATGGAGGAGGGGAACATGGAGAGGGGGGATATGGAGAGGGAGGGGGATATGGGAAGGTGGGATATAGGGATGGGGGAGAGAAACATGGGGAGGAGGGATATGGGGATGGGGGAGGAGAATATGGGGAGATATGGGGATGTGGGGGGAGATATGGGGATGGGGGAGAGGAACATGGGGAGGGGGGATATGGGGAGTGGAACATGGGGATGGGGGAGGGAACATGGGGATAGGGGAGGATTTGGAGGAAGAATATGGGGAGGGGAGATATGGGGATGGGGGAGAGAAACATGGGGAAGGGGGATATGGGGATGAGAACATGGGGAGGGGGGATATGGGGATGTTAGGAGTGGAACATGGGGATGGGGGAGGAGAACATGGGGAGGGGAGATATGGGGATGGGGGAGAGGAACATGGGGAAGGGGGGATATGGGGATGGGGGAGAGGAACATGGGGAAGGGGGATATGGGGATGGGGGAGAGGAACATGGGGAGGGGGGATATGGGGATGTTGGGAGGGGAACATGGGGAGGGGGAGGAGAATATGGGGAGGGGAGATATGGGATGGGGGATACAGGGATGGGGGAGAGGAACATGGGGAGGGGGGATGTTGGGACGTTGGGAGGGGAGATATGGGGATGTTGGGAGGGGAACATGGAGATGGGGAGGAGAATATGGTGAGGGGAGATATGGGGATGTGGGAGGAGAACATGGGGAAGGGGGATATGGGGATGGGGGAGAGGAATGTGGGGATGGGGGATATGGGGATGGGGGAAGGGAACATATGGGCAGTGGAGATATGGGAAGAGGATATGGGGATGAGGGAGGGGAATATGGGAAGGGGGGGAGGGGAGGAGAACAAGGAGGAAGGGGAACATGAGGATGAATTAATGAAGATATAGGAATACACATTGATTTATCAAAATTAATTAAAGAATAATAAGAAATTAGTGTTTATTAAAATAGTAAGTTACACTTATGGGGGATGGGAATTATATAGATGGGGAAGGGAAAATAGGGAAGGGGAAGAAAGTGCTGGAGAGGGGAATATAGGGATAGACAGGGGACATGGGAATGAGGAATATAGGGATGGGGAATATGGGGATGAGGGTGAGGTACATAGGGTATGTGGGGATGGGGATTACGTGGATTGGGGAGGGAAACATGAAGAAAGGAAATATGGAAGGGGAAGGAGAATATGAGGATCAAGGAGGGGATTGGGAAGTGGAATATAGGATGGGGAGGGGAAGGGGGAATGTGAAGGGGGGGTGGATGGTGCAGTGGACTATTGCCCACCCCCCCCCCACCCTGCTCGGGAGAGCCTTGGGTTGGACCCGTGGGTTTGATCCTTGCTCAGGGCATTTCTGACAGGGGCACTCATTACCAATCCCCCGACCTCACCGCCCCCACCCAAATGGGGCATTACCCTATCATCCACTTTCACTCCCGATTTCACCCTCCGCACTCCGCACCACTCCCTACCACCCCCGACTGAAACTCCGAAGCCAACTTGGACGTGGCGGAACCGCCCCGTATTGGAACACACCCTCAAGCGTAGCCGGCAATATGTGACGGTGGTCCAGACGTGTCGCAGACTGCCACCCGGGATTGTAAGACCCATGACAGCATTTCCCGTCCGGTTCGCTTCACGCTGTTGTACTACCTAAGTACTGAGTTGAAAGCAAACTCGCGACGCCCGCCGGGTCCATGAGGGACTGCAAGTACGTTGTGTTCATTAGTAGCCGAAGAATGTAGGGACGGGATCTGGGACCAGAGTGGGGGACTGTGGACCGTGTCTGACACATACAGAGTGACGTGGACGCACATCCCCACCTCGCCCGCAAGGGCCCGACATAACCCAACATCCTTGGGAGGGAGTCTCCAACAGTGCCACGGACACTTTACCCACGCTCCTTGACCGCACCATATATCTGTGTTTCATAAATCTAGCTCTGTATAGGGTTAGGACCGTTCTTGTACTAAGTACTGCCGCGGAATATAAACGGTTTCAAAAAAAAAAAAAAAAAAGGGGGAATGTGAACATAGAGAAGGGTAGTTTTGAAGAAGTTCAGTCTTAGACTTATCCAAACCTGGTTCAAACTGAACTCAAACCATTTAAATCAGTTTAGGTTTGGAGAATCCTGGCTTGACTTGAACTCAATGACTCAGTTTCTGGTTGGGACTCTCAAAACCATTCCAAACTGTTTAAGAACAAGTGCTTTATTCAAGTTATTGTTCAATAAACAGCTAGGTTTGATTAGACTGGGTTTGAACCAAACCAAACTGATTGTTGAGCAATTTAAAATGTGTATTTTAAATGGTCCTGGGATAGTCTGGAAAAGTTTGGTTCAGTTTGGGTTCAGTTTGGACAGATTCTAATCAAACAAGTTTTCAGTTTGGCCAATGGCCCCAAACTAAACAAAACACTTTCCCATCACTAATATAAGGAAGGGGAATACAATGGACATGGGAAGGGGAAAGGGAATTGGAGAGGAATAAGGATGAGGAAGATGGGTTGGGTGAACATGGGGATATTGGGATAGGTGTAATCACACCACAGGGGCATTACGTGCAACAAGCACACTGGCATTATTCAGGACAATCAGAGAGTGAAGAGTCTAAGTCAACTCAGATTGATGATGAACAGGTACCACTGTACCACTTGGTCATCCTTGGACACAAGGGTCTGGAGAGTTTGCATCAACATCATGCAACTTCCCACCATCAGATTCAGATCTGATCCTGCTAACTTGATCAACACCTTGAATACAACCCTCTAGTCAAGGAACACATGCCATTGTCACATGACATAGGACCTGCCTTAGAGAGTTCCATACAAAGGGCCTGGGCCCTCTGCCAGATCTAAGTGATCTGATCAGCCATTCCCAAGTTATTGAACTGTGTTACGTTTCGGCCTGGAAGTGGACACTGACACTTGGGGATGACACCACGTCAGCAGTATATTGTCATGGACTTATGAGATCAATCAGCTGGGTAAGCTCCAGTGCATGTGATTGTGTACAATAACAGTTTCGGATCTCTTATCGATGTGACTCATACTAGGATAGCTGTACTAGGGTTTGCTCTACTTATGCTATTGGCTAGTATAGTTTGGAGCAGTGCTTGAAAGCCCGCAAGTATCTGTATAAGTAGTCGAGGCTGAAGACCAGGATCGCCATCTTGGTCTTCTTCAATACCACCATCTTCTCTGTTCGCTCCACTCTGTAGGGACCTCCCCCTTTAAGTGAGTCACCTCCAGCATATCCCCTTAGACCAGGGATCCCCATGAGCTTATCCCGAGTTCCCTCCATGGGCAGTGGACACATATCCTCTTGGATCAGTATATCATTGTGCCTTCCTCTATCACAATGAATGCGTAGGATGACCCTACAGCTATATCTTCATTGTCGACCATCCTACTTGGACCTCTATCACCACGCTCGACGAGCCCCCTGTCAGCATTCCTCAAGCAGAGGACATCCATGCCTTTATCGCTCTGAACGGGGATCTAGCCCCTCATCCAGCTGAGTACCTAGACGCACCCACCAATTGCTTGTTCTACTGATTGTTTAGGATCGCTGCATCAACCAAGGCCTAAGTCAGGCAAACATCCGTGGTAGATGTTACAAACTGGCTCTAAAATCTGCTCAACAGCTGAAGTGTTACCAAGCTGGTTAAATAACTCAGGAATTGAATGTCAGATTACTTAGAGTTGGCAGAGAATACCCCAGCTTCTAAGGGGGTCTACCTCTCCAAATATTTCCATATTTATAGCTATTTTATTTCTTGATATTCTAATAATGTTTGCTTGAGCTGCTAGACTACTGCTGCACTTATCACTGTGCTATACAAATAATTTGAAAACTACTGATCAGATAGCTTAGAGTTGGCATAGGACCCATGTGCATTTAATCTGATCTAGCTCCATAAATATTATCACATTTTTATCTATTTTACTTCCTGAGATATCAGTTAGTTGGCTACTCAAATTGACTTGGGATGGATTTTCAAGATCCGGGCGACTTCCAGGCTGAAGTTTAATTTGTGGCGTGGGGAAGTACGCCACTTGGCCATGCAACTTGTTCGAATTCCAAACTACCCCCACTTCCTGTCACGTCCTCCATCTCCTTTCCATGTCACAGCAAGTACGAAAGACTCGGACGACTTGGGAACACACAGGCCACCCACCACTGCCGGGTGGTATCCTTTTTTTTTCTCTTTTGTTGCTAACCCCGTGAGGGCTACAGGACAGTGGCGGCCGTGTCATCCGTCTCAAAGGCTACCCCACCACCGTACCGCTCAGGCCTCTCATAGTAAATAAGTTCTTTTTTTCTTTTCTTTTTACAGTCCCATTTTGAACTCTCGACTGACCCCTCCCTTCGTGCGCACATGCAGGCCACCCACTCACCTGCCCCCGTCTCGGGACATGCAAGCCACATCACCGCATCACCGCTGGCATCATGCCCACCTGCCGCCACCCTGTGGACCTCACCCTTACGACCTCACCAGCTCAACATGCCTGACTCGGACACTGCCACCTCGATACCGCCACCCACCTTCACGCTGCCATCTTGACACCCTCCCCCAACTGCCCCAACGCACGTGCTGTTGCTGCCTCAACCACCACCACCACTGCTACTGACCACCACCCATGCCAGCAACATCACAACATCAACACCCTGCAAGTACCGCAAACCCGCCACTGCCACCTCAACCACCATCACCACTGCTACCGCCTACCACCCACGACAGCAACGCCTCCGCCGCATCAACCCTTCAGCCATCTACCGACCCCGTCCCCCCACGTCATCAATGCCACCGCTGCCCGACTCCACGTTGTCACGACTCGTTGAAGTGGACGCTTACTGTATGGTGATGACCCCTTAGTAAGTTGTAATGTGTCATGGACTTAGTCGATCAGTCAGCAGTAGTACAGAATCACATGCCGATGTGGCATGACTCATAACTAGGATAGCGATAGTAGGGTTCGAGCTACTTTAGCTATTCGTCATACAGATTGGAGAGGAGCTTTAAAGCTACCTCGTACATGTATAAATAGTGGCTTGGTGAGACCAAGATACGCCATCTTGGTCTTCTTCAATCACCACTTCCTCGTCTTCTCCTTTGCGTGTTTCACTCGCCTCTTCGTGCGAAGCGACTTCATCGATTATCGGATTACCTAGTGGCACGACTCGCCCTAGTGTACGGAGCCAGATCACGTGCCCTATACGGAAGCGCCGTGTATCTCGTAGTCTTAGGTCACGTGACCTTGAAGGATATACTTTGCTAAGTCGTGAACGCCCCTTTCGCAGTCCAAGTCGGACTAACGCCAGTGGTGGCGTTACATTAAGACCAAGATCCCTTCATCGTGGTGTTCACAACTCGAGACCAGTGGAGAAACTTTCAATCCTACTCCCTTGAACGCAGGGGAGACCGCAACGTACCAGAACAATTCCTAGGAGCCGCCAGGTGGAGAGAATACCGAGGAGAGACCGGCTACTTCGTAGACTTTGCATCGGGGCCAACCCGATATCGCCCCGTTGAGTTCAACTTTGATAACTTGTGTTGGGTTGAAGTTACGTGGAACCCCATAGACAAACCGCTACGACGCAGTACGACCCGCAGGAAGAAACTACAACTGCGACATCGACGCCAGGAACCTACCAACCCGAGAACAGTGGGGACGCATCGACGGACAACCAGAAGAGGAACCCAGCACCTCGGAACCTAGAACCCCCGCACCATCAGAAACCAGCGGAGAAGACGACGAAACCAACGCAGACGAGGGATCCGAGGTCGGAGAGATCATACAAACAGCTGAGTCCCTCCGCATAAACGAACCAGAAAACATCGAGGTCCACGCACCCGCAGACATGGCAACAGCAACTATCACCAGGGAAGAACTCGCGGTCGAAGAAGCACGAAGGATCGTAGAAGAGGCCGAAGCTCACCTACGACCCATCAACCCAGCCACAGGGCACCGCATGACTGCCAATGACGCGGCGATCTTTAGAGCAGTAGGACCAGACATGCCAGACCCGCCACCAGGCGCGGGAGGCCCCCCACCGCCAAGGCGCCCAGGAGGGAATTTCGGGCAAGGCCCACCAGGAGGCGGAGGAGGAGGAAGACCACCCCAATTCGGAGGTGGAGGCGGCGGACACCCATTCGGAGGAGGACCACCACCACCGCCAGCAGCAGGACCACTCGGAGCCCCCCACGGGACGGATAAACTGATAGGGGAACCCCCCAACGTATTCGACGGAAACAGAGATGAGTACGAATCATTTCTCACTCAATGGCACATCTACTGGGGGCAAAATGCAGAAGCACCGATTATGACCAATGTCTATCGACGCTGCCTACTATTCCTAGGCTTCATCAAAGGACCTCGAGTATCTAACTGGACACTCGGATTTCTTCAATGGCTCAACAACGAGTTACACCACGGACGAAATCGATACGACCCCTTCCTATGGGACACCCTAACGGCCGGATTCTCAGATTGATTCTCCAATGTATTGGAGCAAGAACAGGCACAAGCTACACTGGCCAAAGGATTCAAAATGATCGGAGATGACATCGATTCGTACGTCACTAACTTCGAACAACTGGCACGGAAAGCTGATTACCGACTCAACGACCGCCAACGTTGGATCGATTCACGGCGGGACTCCCGAGGGCTCTGTTTACAAAGATCTACGAACTCGATGACCCCCAAACCTTCAATGAATGGAAGGACGCCGCCCTGCGCCGCCAAAAGCAGTACATCCATCTACACGCAAGACTAGGCCTCAACACCACAACCCCACGAAACGCGCCGCAACCACGACCACACCAGACGCGCGGGTACACGCCGCAATGGACTCCACCCCGATTCCCACCGCCGCGATATGACCCCAACGCAATGGACACCTCGGCGGACCGAACCCGCGCACGCCTCGCGGAAGTAGGAGACCCGAATCGAGGGGGGTATCAACGCCCCCCTTTCCCACCAAGAGGAGGACCAGGGCAGGGGAGAGGAGGCGGACAACGCCGCGACATGAGGGAAGTTATCTGCTACAACTGCAACAACCCCGGCCACTTCTCACGAGACTGCACGCGACCTAGGAAAACACGGCAACCGTATCAGCCGCGCGCCAGTACCAGTCGAAGCGCGGACACCGACTACTATAGTCAAGAACCAACCACCGCACGACGCGCCGAAGCAACCCCCGAGGAACAAGCAAAAGGATGGATGGATACCATCAGAGGGGCTAGTGACAAGGTGAAAGATCTCATATTCAAGGACCTATGGACCCAAGAGGGTTTTCAGGACGCCTAAACCCATCGGCCTGGGTGAGGGCAGTTAATTGTAACTCTGTAATCATGACTCGCTACCGTTCGCTCCGAATTCCAGTCTCGATTCGTACCAGTTACTCCATGGCCGACATAAAGGGGCTTGTTGACTCAGGCGCCACCGACAACTTCATAAGACCCGCGTTCGCGAAACGTATGGGCCTCGGGCTGCAAGCCCTCGAGCGACCCAAAAAGATATGGAACATAGATAACACAGAAAACAAAGCTGGGTCCATCACTCACTTCATCGACCTTGACGTCCAGACTAAAGGAGTTAACAAAATTATGAGGTTCCTAGTCACAGACATCGGCAACGAGGACCTAGTTCTCAGTTACCCATGGCTCGCCGCCTATGAACCCACCATCAGCTGGGCTCACGCCACCATTCATGAAGGCGCACTACCCGTGGTGCTCCGATCGATCAACCCAACGGAACAACGGACTACCATAGCCGGCGCCATTACCCAAGACGAAGCGGAAAACATCGTCCAGGAGCTGGAAGAAGAGTGCCAGATACGCACGACGGCCACCGAACTAGCTATCGCCGCCAACCAGAACACCGTCGCAGCCATACTCCCTGAACCGTATCAACGCTTCGCAAAAATCTTTAACGAAGAAGCCTCCCATCGATTTCCACCATCGCGACCCTGGGATCACGCTATCGACTTCAAACCGGGCACCCCAACAAGTATCGACTGCAAGGTCTACCCCATGTCGCAAGATGAAGACAATCAACTACGCAAATGGCTAGACGAACAACTCAACATGGGCTACATACGACCCTCAAAATCACCTTACGCGTCATCCTTCTTCTTCATTAAAAAGAAGGACGGCAAACTACGCCCGGTTCAAGATTACCGAAAGATCAACGCCTGCACAGTACGTAACCAATACCCGCTACCGCTCATGTCAGAGCTCATCAACGACCTGGGGAATGGACACGTCTACACTAAACTCGACGTGCGATGGGGATATAACAACATACGGGTCAAAGAAGGCGACGAACCCAAAGCAGCCTTCAAGACAAAATACGGACTCTTCGAACCTCTCGTCATGTATTTTGGACTCACCAACTCCCCAGCCACCTTTCAGAACATGATGAACGACATCTTTGGCGACATCATCCCCTACTACAAAGCATGCGGAACGATCATACGGGTCTATATGGACGACATTGGCATCGCTACGAGTGAAGAAGCTGGCCTGCAAGCCCACATTGACGCCGTCAGCGCAGTCCTGCAAATCGCACTCGACCACGACCTCTACTTCAAGCTCGAAAAATGCCAATTCCACCAACCGCGAATGGATTACCTGGGGGTAATCCTTGAAAAGGGGGTGACTCGCATGGACCCCGTCAAAATTGCAGGTATACGCGATTGGCCCACCCCCACGAAGGTACGCGATGTACGCTCCTTCCTAGGCTTCTGCAATTTTTACCGCCTCTTCATTCGCGGTTTCGCCACATACGCCCGAGCACTCAACAAACTCACGCGCAAGGACACCGACTGGACCTGGGGCAAGGACGAGGAAAAAGCCTTTCAAACCCTCAAACAACTCGTCACTAGCGAACCCGTACTCGCACATCCCACCTTAACAGACCAGTTCGAACTCGAAGTAGACGCGTCAGGATACGCGGTGGGCGCAGTACTCCTGCAAAAGAAGAAAGACGGGAGGCGACACCCTATCGGTTACTTTTCCGCAACCCTGAACGAAGCGGAACGCAACTACAACATCTACGATTTGGAACTCCTGGCCATCGTCAAAGCACTGCGACATTGGAGACCGTTCCTAGCCGGCTCGCCACATAAGATCAAAATCTTCTCCGACCACCTTAACCTCACGCATTGGAAATCGCCCCAAAAGATAAGTCGCCGTGTCGCTCGAGAAGTCCTCGAACTTATGGAATATGACTTCGAGATTCATCACATTAAAGGCACCAACAACGGACGAGCGGACGCACTGTCGCGAAGACCTGACTACGACCGAGGTGACAAAGACAACGAAGGAGTCGTGGTACTACCCGAAACGGTGTTCGTACGAAACCTCACGACGCAGACGCCAGAAGCTCGCGACCAGGACGAAAACACCCTGCACCCTTGGGTGGACCCGCACAAACTCAAGAAGGTCGATGGAACTTGGTATCGTGGAGAAGCGAGAGTAATCACGGGAGGACGAGACGCAATCCGCACCATCATTGCCAATCATCACAACCCTCCAGTGTACGGACACCCAGGGATTAAGCGAACATCCAGGATCATCGAACGCAACTACTGGTGGCCTCAAATGCTGAAGCACGTAACCGAGTACGTCCAGGGATGCGCGGAATGCCAACGCCACAAAGTCAACAATCGACCGACGAAAGCACCGCTGAACCCCATCACACCGATGGCAGACGCTAAGCCGTTCGAAGTTATAGCACTCGACTTCATCACTAAACTACCCGTCTCCCAGGGATACGACTCCATTCTCACCGTGACCGACCATGACTGCACCAAGGCCTCCGTATTCATCCCATGCAACGAAGAAATCTCCGCCGAGGAGACCGCCGCCCTGTACGTCACCCACATCTTCAGAAGATTTGGACTACCGGCAAAAATCATCAGTGATCGAGATCCACGCTTCGCATCCAAATTCACCCGCGAACTATGCCGAATCCTAGGCATCTATCAGAATATCTCCACGGCCTATCATCCCCGAACAGACGGACAATCGGAACGAACCAATCAATGGCTGGAGCAGTATCTAAGGTTCTGGGCTAACGAGCGTCAAGATAACTGGGCGCGGTTTCTACCCATGGCAGAATTCGCTCACAACAACTGGCCGCACGAGGCGACAAGGAAGTCCCCATTCTCACTCATGATGGGATATGACCCACGCGCTGATTGGATCGATAAGCCATCCCCCATCCCTCAGGTACTCACGCGACTCCAACAATTCCGAGAAGCACGGAAAGAAGCCCAGGCACTCATCAAAAGGGCCCAGGCACTATGGGTCAAACATCGAGATACGCCCAAATATCAAACAGGGGATCAAGTGTGGTTGGAAGGGCGTCACCTCCGAACCAATCAGCCAACTGCCAAGCTAGCGGCACGACGGCACGGGCCCTTCAAAATTACACGAGTACTGTCACCGGTCAATTATCAACTCGAACTTCCCACGCAGTGGAGTATTCACCCCGTATTTCACATCGATTTACTCACGCCTTATCGAGAAACGCCCTTACATGGAGAAAACTTCCAGCACCCGCCACTGGATCTAGTCGACGGAGAAAAAGAATACGAAATCGAACGGATTCTAGACTCAAGGCACTTCGGCAGAAGTCGGAAACTCCAATACCTCGTGAAATGGAAGGGTTATTCCGATTCGGAAAACCAGTGGGTCAACAAAGATGACGTATTCGCGGATGAAGCCATAGCGGAGTACGAGCGGAGTTCAGTAGCCGCCAGAACACATATAAGCGAGGGCAACGACGCTAAGTCTTCCCCATTCCCCCACACTGGATTCTACACTCAACCAACCATGTCTCTTCCCACTCCCGCCTCCTCCACCGCTAGTGCTCCCCATCTCAAGGGAGCCTTCACCCATCAAGAACTCACCGCCGCCGTCAACAACCTCGCCGCCGTCGAGGACGTCGACAACCCCAACACCCCCGCCACTTACTGGCTCCTCAACGACGACGGTCAGCGACTCAATGCCACGCCGTACACGCAGGCCGAAGTCGATAGGCTTCGTGCAGCTCTCCGAGACAGTGAGTCTGCCTCACCTGGACCTCTCCCAGTACGAGTCGAGTATTGGGTCGAAACGGGCGAAGACCCCAGCCACCATGCGCTGGGAGGACTGGAAGAAGACGGCAGAGCAGTGGAGGCTCGAGCAACTAGCGATGGCAGCGACAAGGAGAACGCGCCTCCTGGAGAGGAGGCGATTGTTCGACGCGATGATGCGCGGCAAATCCAGGAGCAGCCCAAGCGGGAGTTGAAGGAGTGGTACCCCGCTGAGCACCCCTTTATCATTACTACCACCGATTCTGACAACCCACGGGAAACCCCCTACACCCTCGACACGGTGGGTCGCCCCCTCTACCGAGGTGCCCTGCGTATGGACGCACCTTCCTCATCACACCACACTGCGGTACTCAACCGCCATCTCACCGACTCCCGCTTCGCCCCGTACGGTTACGTTCACAACCGCGGGGAGAAGTTCGTCAACTTCCCCATCACCGACGCTCAAGGCGTCACCACTCAAGCCCCCTACGTCAGGTCATCATGACCGCCGACCCCATCGTACTCGCTCTCGCCGCCGATAGCGACAAGACCTTCTCAAAGCCGCTGTATGCGGAGCCTCAAGTCCGGGAGCGCGGTAAGCCCCAGTACGGCGAGCTCGAGGTGCACGCCCTCGCCGCCGGGCACGCCAACCAACATCGCCTCGACACGGCGGTTAACGAGTTGAAGGACGTGGGGCTTAAAGCTGAGTTGCACCGTTTCCGAGCCCTCAAGCGCGAGGCTGAGCGCATCGAACAGCGGCTCCACGCCCTCGCTCAAGCCCTCGGAGGCATCCAAGGCGACGTCGCGCGGTGCAAGTTCCGCTTGGAGATGGCGGACATCCACAACCGGGTGGACTCGGTCCAGGAAGGGTGGATTGGTGGGGTAGGAGCTCCCCGGCGCCGTGGTCGTCGCGGCTGAAAAGGGGGTGATGTCACGACTCGTTGAAGTGGACGCTTACTGTATGGTGATGACCCCTTAGTAAGTTGTAATGTGTCATGGACTTAGTCAATCAGTCAGCAGTAGTACAGAATCACATGCCGATGTGGCATGACTCATAACTAGGATAGCGATAGTAGGGTTCGAGCTACTTTAGCTATTCGTCATACGGATTGGAGAGGAGCTTTAAAGCTACCTTGTACATGTATAAATAGTGGCTTGGTGAGACCAAGATACGCCATCTTGGTCTTCTTCAATCACCACTTCCTCGTCTTCTCCTTTGCGTGTTTCACTCGCCTCTTCGTGCGAAGCGACTTCATCGATTATCGGATTACCTAGTGGCACGACTCGCCCTAGTGTACGGAGCCAGATCACGTGCCCTATACGGAAGCGCCGTGTATCTCGTAGTCTTAGGTCACGTGACCTTGAAGGATATACTTTGCTAAGTCGTGAACGCCCCTTTCGCAGTCCAAGTCGGACTAACGCCAGTGGTGGCGTTACACACGTGCTGCGCCACCGCAGCAACACCACCACCCTCACCCTCGCATTCCACCAACCCCGTCCCACCCAACTGCCCTGGCCCGACCTTGTCCTAACTGCCATCGATGCCGCCGCCTCAGCCCCGATTCCACGTGCCACATCACCGCCGCAGCACCGCCACCCTCGCCCTCGCATCCCACCAACCCCGTCCCGCCCAACTGCCCTGGCCTGACCTCATCCTAGTATTAGTAGCTTTATGTACTTTTATCAAATAAACAAATAAATTTATTTTATTGTCCTTTAATTGCTGTGTGAAATTGAATTAATTTGGGAATTTATTGTGACTGTGACTTGACTATGACATGACTATGAAATGACTACAAAATGACTATGGATGATGACTACAATATGACCATGTGATGACTAAGAGATGACCATGGATTATGCAAAAAAATTGACCACCAATTGACTATGAATAGTCATCTAGAAGTCATTTTGTAGTCACTAAAAACAACATTTAGTCATTTTGTAGTCAGTTGACCCCCATCTGACTTTCTTCTGACTTTTTTCTGACTTCTCAATGACTTTCCTTTTTTACTGAGAGTGAGACATAATAGGGTAGCCCAGAGGATATGGGTGGAGATGAATGCAAGATATTGAAGGAGACCCTTGGCAGAATACAGCGCAAGGATATGAGAGGAGAGTCAGTGGTGAAGCAGCACACCAACAATGGAGAGATAGAGAGGAGTGCAGAAAGGGAAGGGACGCCAAGGGTTACCCACAAAGGCCAGCTAAGGACAAACACAGATGTATAGGCACCAAAGGTAGCTAACAGCACTCAACTGGCAAGACAGCGCAGGAGAGGCACTACAATGGGTGGTATAATCCAAGAAGTCAAGCTTAGGTCTTCAGCGACCATAAGCCCATCTACTTATACAAGTCCAAGGAGGTTTGAACCCCCAGCTTGGAACTCTGAAACTCTAGTATGGGGATCCTAGGAATGAGTCACAACGAGTCAGAAATAAGCAATCCACCAATGGCAGTAAGGTGCAAAGGTATGAGTCAGAGATAAGGGAGTCAGTGAATCAGAGAAGGGAAAGCATGTGGAGTCTATCAGAATCAAGGCACTATCAATAAGCACATATGAGTCATCAAACACAAGGCAGTCTAGGCCAGCCCAGGCACAAGCTCATCTGGGCTCTTCTGGTGCAGTTCTAGCCAGGTCACGTGCCAGGGTCACGTGATGGGCAGGCACTAAGATCACGTGCGCTAATCACATGTTTGGTGAGCGCTTATTGGTCACGTGATATAAGTCTGGTGACTTAGTGGTCAGGTGACTTTTCACCAAGTGGGCTACTTCTGCCTCTTCATTGTCGGAATATCTTCGGGTTGCAGTGTTCAGGGTCTTGGTCAGGGGTGTCTGAGGGGGTGTCACAGGCGAAAATGTAACATGAGGTGCGTCCTTTGAAGGGCAGTTGCGTTGGGTATGGCCAGTTTTCCAGCAATGGTGGCACTTAGCTTCAGTACAGGTACAAACTCTTCTAGGAGCCAGGTCCATAGCGTCTTGGTTGCTCTGGTAAGCGAACCAGCCAGTGTTTTCTGCAGTGCGCGATTCTTGCACAGCGTTGGCTTCAGCACTCCCCCAGGAGGCAGGTGTCGGATCAGCAGGTGCAGCTTGGTATACTGGGGCAGCAAACATGTTCGGGCCTCTCCAGCTCGCAGGTCCGTGGCAGGCCTTCTGAATGTTTCCAGGCTGGTCCATTCTTGGTGGTACTGTCCTTCATCGTAGTCGTATGTTGGCTTGGGGGTGTCTTCTAATAGCTCAGCTTCGATCATGTAATCGGGTATTCCTCCAGCGTGTAGGTTGTGCAGTGAGGCCTTTCCAAACCTGCGGATATATTTCGATTCCCAGGTGGCACTAGGTGATGACTTAGCAGTGGACCGTTTAACGGTTTTCTTCTTCTGAGGGGTCTGCTTGACAGCGCGCATTTTGCGTTTCTTCTGCTTACATGGCACAGGGTGTACCCTCTCTTCTAGCTTAGTCCTAGCCCTTCCCAAGACAGCCTCAGCGTAGTATCATTCGGCGTCATATGGGGTCGGAGTCTCTTCCATGTATTCGACGTATTCTTTATCAGCCTCGTCAGGCAAGTTTGTGTTGTCCGAGTAATAGTACTCGTCGACTTCATCTTGACAGCTGTATTCTTCTGTCGCATTGCCACATGGGCGCTTGACACATTCTCTAGCCTCGTCAGGCTCTTCCTCAGAATCTTGGCTTTCATCTTGGCACAAGGAGGGTGGTGAAGGTACTTCCCTAGCACTGGGGTCTTCCTCATCAACAGTGCTCCAATCGTCGGAGTCGTCCAGATCTTCAGCTGCGTCTTCATCATATTGTTCTCTCATGTCGTCACGCGGCACAAATTCTTCCCTAAACCTTCCAATGATGTCTTCGAGAAGGCGGTCATCGTCATCTGTCAGACCTTCATCGCACCACTTCTGGATTTGGAGTAGGCATTGCTTGGCCAAGTGGTTGACGGGGTTTCTGAACAGAGACAGGAAAATAGTGCAAAGCTGGAACTGTGAAAACTGTACACTTAGCGTGCTGGACCATTGGTCCCAATCGTCGATAAACCAAGATGCGACTGCGCAATCTCCATCGAACATCGGCAGCATCCCAGCCAGTCCTGAGTCGGAATGTTCTTCATCAGCAGCCATACTTGGTTTGGGAGAGGCATTCCCGTAGTCAGCGTCTTGCCCTTCTTCAGTGCGACTTTCGTTGGCAGGGTCTTCGGCCAGTACTTCTTCGGCAAGCTCCACAGCACAGGTTTCCCTGGCAAGCTCTTCGTTGTCGTACACCAGGTTTTCGTATTCTTCTGGATGTTGCTCTTGATGGCAGCGACACAGTGCCCGTGTGAGTGCTTCCTGATTGTTACGTTTCGGCCTGGAAGTGGACACTGACGCTCGGGGATGACACCACATCAGCAGTATATCGTCATAGACTTGTTGAATCAGTCAGCCAGGTAAGCTCCGGTGCATGAGATTGTGTATGATAATGGATCGGATCATGACTCGATGTGACTCATACTAGGATAGCTGTACTAGGGTTTGCTCTACTTACACTATTGGCTAGTACAGTTTGGAGCAGCACTTGAAAGCCTGCGAGTATCTGTATAAGTAGTCGAGGTTGAAGACCAAGAACGCCATCTTGGTCTTCTTCAATACCACTACCCTCTCTATCTCGTCCTCTCTAAGGGCTCTCCCCCTTTAAGTGAGTCGCCTCCAGTATATCCCCTTAGACCAGGGATCCCTGTGAGCTTATCCCAAGTTCCCCATTGTGGGCAGTGGACACATATCCCAGTGGATCAATCTGTCACAAGGCATTCCTATACTTCAACGAATGCATAGGACGACCCTACGGTTACATCTACATCGTCAATCACCCCTCTTGGACCTCCATCGTCGCAGTCGAAGACCCACCAGCCACCATCCCTCAATTGGAGGACATCCACACATATATCGCATTGAACGGGGACCTTGCCCCTCATCCAGCTGAGTACTCAGACGCACCCGCCAACTGCTTGTGGTTCAACTCATATAGGATCGCCGCAACCAATGAGGCCTAAGTCAGGCAAACGTCCGTGGTAGACGTAACATTAAGACCAAGATCCACCATGGCCAATCCTAAAACCAAAGACCTCTGGGTGCCTTTCCGCCCATACTTCATCGAACGACGAGGAGAATGTAACATTCCAAAGAGATATCTCCAATCCACCTTTTGGAAAGACGATGCCGAAACCCCTGGATACATTGCCTACTACATCGACTCACAAAACCGACAACACCTTATCCCAGTCGAGTTCAACTTCGACTTCACCTGTTGGACAGAAATCCGCTGGAGCGACGCCAGCAACAAATTCCAAGTCACCAAACCCACATCCTCGGCCCTCAATCTTGACATCCTCAACAGCCAAGTAGTCACTCGTGACCAGTGGGGGCTCATTGACGGAGAAACAGAAGAACCAGCCTGATCACCTACACCTAAAACTCCCGCACCGTCCCCATCACTCGCCAGTAACCCCGAAGACATCCGCGTCCTCAAAGACGAACAAGAAGAAGAAGCCCTAGAGTTAATTGCTAAGTCCATCCCCACCACTATGAGTCAGACTGTCACCCACGAAGAAATGTGAATTGGTACAGCACTATTCGACACCAAATACCCGCGACACCCCGACGACCCACCACCCGGGGGAGACCCTGGAGATAACAATGGCGGGAATGGAGGAGGAGGTGGTGGAGGAAGACTCCCCACCGCAACAGCACCCATCGACCCCGTCCAGCTCACCGACCAATTTGTTGGGAAGGAACCTCCCATCTTCAAAGGGGAGCGGGACAAAGCAGAAGCATTCCTGTCCCAATGGAATCAATTCGCAGGGGTCAACAAGTTCAACAGAAGCCTCAACCACCCCTACACCAAAGCTATGATGTTCCTCACCTACATCCAGGGGGACCTCGTTGATGAATGGGCCATGAAGACCCAGGAATGGCTTGACAAACAAACAGACCAACACAACCCCTGGCTCTGGAACGGTGTCGAAATCGCCTTCAAGGGGCAATTCTGCGACAATTTGGAACAAGAAAACACACGCCTAGAGCTCGACAAAGGATTCCACATGATAGGAGTGGATATTGACAGCTATGTAACCAAATTTGAGAAAATGGTCTGCCTAGCTGGCTACCATCTAGACGAACTGCTGGTCCTCGACAAGTTCACTCGAGGACTACCCATGGATCTCTACCGGAACACCTACCAGTTCCACGACCCCAGGAACTACTCGCAGTGGAAGACTGCCGTGATCGAACAACAAAAGAAATACCTTCACATGAAGGCCAGGCAAGATGGGTTTGGATGACAGCCCACACAACAGCAACCCAAGCAACAACAAATGTGCTTCCAAGCGCCGCAAAGGCCAAACCAACCAACGTGGCGGCAATATCAAAGCCACCCAGACGCAATGGACACCACCCCAGGAAGAATCCGAGCTTGAGTAGCCGAGGTAGGCGATCCAAACCGCCTGGAGATCAACCACCACGACAACCGTCCACCCTTCCCAGCAAGAGGAGGATTCATCCAACGAGGACATGGGGGACAAGGCGTCTTTAATGCTAAGGACGTCACCTGCTATAACTGTGGACGAAAAGGCCACTTCTCACGAGAATGTTTCCAGCAGCGCCAAGGACCCAATGGACCTCCTCAAGGACGGAGCGCCTACATCAAAGAAATCCCCACTGCACCTCCAAGCGTCGCAGAGGAACCACTCATCAACCTGGACGAGCCTACCGCCCCACCACAGGAAACCAAAACGCCGATGACCCTCATGATGGGCAAGATGGCAGAGCTTCATAATCAAATGGGGGAATGGATGAGGAAGGATTTTCCCGACGCCTGAACCCATCGGCCTGGGTGAGGGCTTCACAATGTAACTCGCAGTTCATAACGCACTATCGTTCTATGCATGTCTCAGTTTTGATCCGCACGAGTAACTCAATGGCCGACAAAAAAGCACTGGTGGACTCAGGAGCCACCAACAACTTCATGCACCCCAACTTCGCCAAGCAAATGGGCATCGGGATCAAGGCACTGGAAAGACCCCGCAATATCTGGAATATCGACGGGACGCATAACAAAGGGGTAAAATCACCCATTACACAGACCTGAACGTCCAGACCGACGGCAAGATGAAGACCATCCCATTCTTCATTACAGACGTAGGAGGGGAGGCCATCATCCTAGGCTACCCCTGGCTAGCTACCTTCCAACCCCGCATTCACTGGGCCTCTGCCACCATGGATACGAAGCAATACCCCATTGTCATACGAACCACCAGCCTGCTTTGACCATTCACCCTCAAGGCAGCAGTGGAACAACTACGACAGACCCTGGAACAAGCTATCGACATGGAAAAAGAACACATCCTCGCAGAACTGGAGGAAGAATCACTCCCCATACACCTACGGACAACAGCAACGGAACTAGCTATCGATGCACATCAATACACGGAAAAGAAGGAAATCCCAGACGAATACAAACGACACGTGAAAGTCTTCAGTGAAGAAGAATCACACCGCCTCCCACCTTCCAGACCTTGGGACCACGCAGTAGAGTTCAAACCAGGAGCACCTGACACAATCGATTGCAAGGTCTACCTGATAAACCAGGCAGAGGACAAGGCACTCAGAGAATGGCTAGACGCCAAACTGGCTAAAGGGTACATCAGACCTTCTAAATCCCCGTACACATCACTCTTTTTCTTTGTCAAAAAGAAGGATGGAAAGCTACGACCAGTACAGGACTATCGGGTAATCAACAAATGGACCATACGCAACCAATACCCACTCCCCCTCATACCGGAACTCATCACAGATCTCAGTGGCGGCATAATCTTTTCCAAGTTCGACGTTCGATGGGGATACAACAACATACTTGTCAAGGATGGAGATCAAGAAAAAGGAGCGTTCAAGACAAAATATGGCCTATACGAACCAGTGGTAATGTACTTTGGAATGACAAACTCACCGGCAACCTTCCAAGCCATGATGAACTACATCCTCAAACCCATCATCGAATACTTCAAAGCCAAAGGAACCATCATCCGAGCATACATGGATGACATTGGCATTGCGACCTCGACCACGGAACAAGATCACACGGAAGCCATACACATGGTTCTAGACCTACTAGGAGCACACGACCTCTACCTGAAACTGGAGAAATGCACCTTCCACTCTTCCTCCCTTGATTACCTGGGGGTAATCATTGAAAAGGGGGTGATTCGCATGGACCCCATCAAAATTTCGGGCATATGGGAATGGCCCACTCCAAAAACTGTCAAACAGGTGCGATCCTTCTTAGGTTTCTGCAACTTTTATCGTGCCTTCATCCAAAATTTCGCCACACACACACGACCCCTCAACAAACTCACGCGCAAAGAAATGGAATGGACATGGGAAACCGAACAGCAACAGGCCTTTGACAAACTCAAAGAACTTGTAACACAGGAACCAGTACTCAAACACCCGGAACTAGACAAACCCTTCGAACTAGAAGTCGACACATCAGGATACGCCATAGGAGCTGTATTACTCCAACGAGGTGAAGACAACAAACGCCACCCCATCGCATACTACTCAAACACCCTCAACGCGGCTGAACGAAACTACGACATCTACAACCTGGAGTTACTAGCCATATTCAAAGCCCTATGCAACTGGAGGCAATACCTTGCAGGATCACCACACAAGATCAAAGTGTTCTCAGACCACATGAACCTGCAATATTGGAGATCCCCTCAAAAGATAAGCAGACGTGTAGCCCGGGAAGTACTCGAACTCTCCGAATATGACATAGAGATTCACCACATCAAAGGCACAGCCAATGGATGAGCAGACACATTATCCAGACGACCAGACTATGACCAGGGAGACCACAACAATGAACAAGTCACGGTACTCCCAGACCACATCTTCGTCAGAGCCGTAGAAATCGACACCACAGAAGACCCAACGCGACTAGACCACGCCATAAACACCGTCAAAATGCAACCTGCAAACCCCATATACACCCAAAACCAGGAAGCAATCAGATGGTGGGTCGACCCGCACAAACTAAAGAAGATTGAGGACACATGGTACAAAGACGGACGACGTGTAGTCACAGGGGACCAGTACGAACGGTGACACATCATCCAAGCCCATCATGACCCACCAGTCCATGGACACCCTGGAATCAGCTGAACGATCAAGATGATCAAACGATACTACTGGTGGCCCGGCCTACGGCAAGAGGTACAAGACTACATCAAGGGATGCGCAGACTGCCAAAGAATCAAAGTCAATAACCACCCCACTCACGCCCCACTGCAGCCCATATCCCCAAAACTGGAAGCAACCCTGTTTGAAACCATAGCCCTGGACTTCATCACCAAGTTGCCATTAGCGGATGGCTGCGACACCATACTGACAGTCACGGACCATGACTGCTCAAAAGCGGCCATATTCATCCCGTGCCTGGAAGAGATAAGTGCAGAAGGCACCACAGCCCTGTACGTAAAACACGTGTTCACTTGATTCGGACTACCGGTGCGCATCATCAGTGATAGAGACCCCCGATTCACATCCAAATTCACACGAGAACTATGCAAGATACTCGGAATCGAACAGAACATCTCAACGGCTTACCATCCCAGGACAGACAGCCAATCAGAACGCACAAACCAATGGCTCGAACAATACCTACGATTCTGGGTCAACGAACGACAAGACAACTGGACGCACTACCTACCAATGGCAGAGTTCACACACAACAACTGGCCCAACGAATCGACTAAGGAATCCCCTTTCAACATCCTCATGGGGTATAACCCATGTGCCAATTGGATCGACCGACTGTCTCCCATTCCCCAAGTAGTGCTCCGCATCCAACAGTTCAGAGAAGCCAGAATGCATGCCCAGGAACTGATGAAGAAAGCACAGCAGGGGTGGATCAAACACAAGGATACGCCCAAGTACAAAATTGGAGACCTCGTGTGGCTAGAAGGACGCCACCTATGTACCAACCAACCAACCGCAAAGCTTGCACCCAGAAGACACAGCCCTTTTAAGGTCATTCAGGTGATGTCCGCAGTCAACTACCGATTGGAACTTCCCACGCAGTGGAGCATTCACCCAGTGTTCCATATGGATCTTCTGACCCCTTATCACGAAACTCCCACACACAGCCCCAACTATCAGCGCCCACCGCCAGATTTGATTGATGGAAAAGAAGAATATGAAGTCAAGAAGATTCTAGACTCTCGGCGCTTTGGCAGGACAAAGAAACTGCAGTATTTGGTCAAATGGCGCATATACCCGGACTCCGATAACCAGTGGGTCTCGAAGGATGACGTATTTGCTGATGAAGCGATAAGGGAGTTTAAACGTTCAAACCCCGCCAGAGAAATGCATATAAGCGCAGGACTTTCCCAAGAGACGTCCCCATCTCCTTCCTTACCACTCCCATCTACTCATGTCCCACTCCCCAGTTCAAGTCCACCATGTCCTCGACGACTTGCTCCCCATCTCAGTCCAGCCCACTCTCATCGTTCAGAATGCCCCATCATCATCACCCGTGTTGCCTGCCCAGTCCATTCAACCCAGCCCCAGTCGTCCAGTTACCCCCGTTCCATCCCTTCTTCCTTCGCCAACACCTACAGCAGCAGGCTCACGAAGCCCATCTTCGCAAGGCCATGTTCCCTTGAGACCTCCATCCAGTCAAGACGAGGTTCAGATTCAAGAAGATTGAAATTACGACCGGTACCTGTTGCAGGAGCATTGCCCACTCAACGAACACCTCACGTACGGGACTCACCTCACCACTACTCATGACGAAACCCCGCCGCTATGCTCCACCGACGGGGAACCTCTCACTCTTCCGCCATCGGAGCGATCCGAGAAACGGCGCCTCTACTGTCTGGAGGAACACAGTCCAATTTCCCGATCTCGGGTGGAAACTCCACCACCGTGCGGATTCCACCACAACAGGGGAGTCCATTTTATCCCCTTCCAGATCTGCAACGCTCAGGGCCAGTTGCACCCAGCTCACTATACGCAGCTTGTCTTTACAGTGGACCCCTTCGTCCTTGCCTATCGACGAGGCAGCAACCAGCAGTATGGCAAGTCGGTGCACGCTGCTCCCAGCTACGACCAAACCCCACCAACCTACAACGATGACGACCTGGTCTTCCTAGACCAGGACAGCAGCTACCGCGAGTCGGTCGACCTGGCCTGCATGGCCATGAACGACCTGACCGTCACCGCGGAAGTCCACCACTACCACTGCCTCCAGGCAGGCTACACTGCCAAGGAGGAGGAGCTCAAAAAGAAGATAGACGAGCTCGACAAGATCAGACACATGCGCCAGGAGTGCGTTCTATGCCTCCAACGCGCTGATGCCATCAAATGCATCGAAGACGAGCGGGACTCCTATCGTCCTGGAGTCAAGGAGGGACAACAGATTGCGCGCCTCCGAGAGGAGATCTGCTGTGGTCGGTCTGGTGCCTGATCCTGAAAAGGGGGGTGATGTTACGTTTTGGCCCGGAAGTGGACACTGACGCTCGGGGATGACACCACGTCAGCAGTATATCGTCATGGACTTGTTGAATCAGTCAGCCGGGTAAGCTCTGGTGCATGAGATTGTGTACAATAACAGATCGGATCATGACTCGATGTGACTCATACTAGGATAGCTGTACTAGGGTTTGCTCTACTTACGCTATTGGCTAGTACAGTTTGGAGCGGCGCTTGAAAGCCTGTGAGTATTTGTATAAGTAGTTGAGGTTGAAGACCAAGAACGCCATCTTGGTCTTCTTCAATACCACTACCCTCTCTATCTCATCCTCTCTAAGGGCTCTCCCCCTTTAAGTGAGTCGCCTCCAGTATATCCCCTTAGACCAGGGATCCCTGTGAGCTTATCCCAAGTTCCCCATCGTGGGCAGTGGACACGTATCCCAGTGGATCAATCTGTCACAAGGCATTCCTATACTTCAACGAACGCGTAGGACGACCCTACAGTTATATCTACATCGTTGATCACCCCTCTTGGACCTCCATTGTTGCAGTCGAAGACCCACCAGCCACCGTCCCTCAATTGGAGGACATCCATGCATATATCACATTGAACGGGGACCTTGCCCCTCATCCAGCTGAGTACTCAGACGCACCTGCCAACCGCTTGTGGTTCAACTCATATAGGATCGCTGCAACCAATGAGGCCTAAGCCAGGCAAACGTCTGTGGTAGACGTAACACTGATCGTGTCGGTAATGATCTGCTTCGATGGCTCTTTTGAGTTCTTTATAGGGAGCATTGTTGTCTTTGGACTCTTTATAGTCGTCTTCAGCATGCTCAAAGGCAGCAATGTCTTCATCGTCGTTGACAAAGTTTTGAAGGAGTTGATAGCGGGACATCTTGTGACAGAAAGGCGGGGAGAAGCTTGACTTAATGTAACATTCCACTGGACGTTCTTCTAGCAGTGCGGTCCTTGTCGGGCTCTAGGAACAGCGACAGCCTAACAATCATGGGAGATGTCAAAATCATGTACACGATTGCCTATTAGCTCACAAGTGAGACATAATAGGGTAGCCCAGAGGATATGGGCAGAGATGAATGCAAGATATTGAAGGAGACCCTTGGCAGAATACAGTGCAAGGATATGAGAGGAGAGTCGGCGGCGAAGCAGCACACCAACAATAGAGAGATAGAGAGGAGAGCAGAAAGGGAAGGGACGCCAAGGGTTACCCACAAAGGCCAGCTAAGGACAAACACAGATGTATAGGCACCAAAGGTAGCTAACAGCACTCAACTGGCAAGACAGCGCAGGAGAGGCACTACAATGGGTGGTATAATCCAAGAAGTCAAGCTTAGGTCTTCAGCAACCATAAGCCCATCTACTTATACAAGTCCAAGGAGGTTTGAATCCCCAGCTTGGAACTCTGAAACTCTAGTATGGGGATCCTAGGAATGAGTCACAACGAGTCAGAGATAAGCAATCCACCAATGGCAGTAAGGCACAAAGGTATGAGTCAGAGATAAGGGAGTCAGTGAATCAGAGAAGGGAAAGCATGTGGAGTCTATCAGAATCAAGGCACTATTGATAAGCACGTATGAGTCATCAACGCGAGGCAATCTAGGCCAGCCCAGGCACAAGCTCATCTGGGCTCTTCTGGTGCAGTTCTAGCCAGGTCACGTGCCAGGGTCACGTGATGGGTGGGTGCTAAGATCACGTGCGCTAATCACATGTTTGGTGAGTGCTTATTGCACTGGAACTGGGAATTGATCTTTAAGTGAAAAATCTTGAAAAAAACCCAAATAAGACTCAAAGATTTTTTATAATCCACACTTGTAAAAACCTATGATCAGATTTTAAATCTTTTTAGAATCTTGACTACGGGGACGACCATGGAAAAACTCAAAGTCTGTGGAGACTTCAAAGAGTTAAAGTCTGAATAAGCGATGTGACCACAAAAAATCCATATCTGGAGTTAAAGTCCAGCCACAATTTCTGACAAAGTAACAAATCCTAGATGAACTTTAACTATTTTCTGTCATGCCTGTCATGCATCTTTTTCGATGCACGACCATGAAAAGACTTTTGTATTTTTGTGTGTATGAACTTTGAGTTTCATGGATATATTAGATCTAAAGTTTTCAGATCACATGACAACTGCACAAGTATGCATCATAACAACATTTATTGATGATACTGTACATTTTGAGTTTTTGAAAGTAGTTAATGTGTCCATGCTCTGACTCATGTCTGTCAGTGTGTTGGTATGTCGGAGCATTGGTCTGTTGAGCGTTGGTCTGTCGAACATTGGTCTGTTGGGGTGTTGGTCTGTTGAGTGTTGGTCTACCAGGTGTCAGTCTGTCGAGTGTCAGTATGTCAGAGCGTCGGTCTGTCAGAGTGTTGTCAGTCTGTCGAGCATCAGTCTGTTGGGGCATCGGTCTGTCAGAGCATCAGTCTGTCAAGTGTTGGTCTGTCAGAGCATTGGTCTGTCGAGTGTCGGTCTGTCAGAGCATTGGTCTGTCGAGCGTCGGTCTATCGAGCGTCGGTCTGTTGGAGCGTCGGTCTGTTAAGTGTCAGTCTGTCAGTTGACACTCTGACATAGGTCAGTCCATCGGTATGTCAACAAGTTGGTGCATCCATACCGTACGTTGGCTTTGCATCAGCACATCAGTATGTGCACAATTGTGTTGTGTCGAGTTGGGTCGGTATGTCAGTATGTCGGAGTGTTGGTCCGTCAGTCAACACTCCGACGTATGTCAGTCTGTCGGTGTGTTGGTAAGTCGGTGCATCTGTACGTCAGTGCGTCTGTTTTTCCATGTGTGAGCACATCAGTATGTGCGCTAATGTGTTGCCACAGTGTGTTGGTTGGGTCGGTACGTCAGTGGGGTATGTCGGAGTGTCGGCAGTCTGTTGGTCAAATCTCCAAGTATGTCAGTCAGTATGTCAGTAAGTTAGTGTCTAGTACGTCGGTCAGTCGGTCTGACATATGTCAGTCCAACGGTCAATGCTCTGACAGATGTCAGTCCAGTGGTCGATGCTTCAACATACATCGGTCGGTCGGTCAGCCGACGCTCTGACGCATGTCAGTCTGTTGGTACATCAGTAAGTCAGTGCACCATGTGCCAGTATACATCAGTCAGTTGACACTCTGACGTACATCAGTCCGTCGGTTGTGTTCTGACATATGTCAGTAAGGCAGCTGATGCTTCGACGCATGTCGGTCAGTTGGGTCAATACATCAGTGCGTCGATATGTCGGAGCATTGGTTTGTCACCAGCAGTCAACAGTCCGATTTGTGTCAGTAATTTGGTGTATCTGTACATCGGTGCGTCTGTTTGTCCATGTGTCAGTCTGTCAGTAGGCCAGGTGTAGGTTGGTGTATCAGTCAGTCGGTATGTCAGTCAGTCAGTCAGTCGACGCACTGACCTATATCAGTCAGTCTGTGCGTCCGTACCTTGTTGCGTCCACGTGTTGGTACATTTGCATTTCAGTGTACTGGTCAGTACATTGGTGTGTTGGAGCACTGTGCTTCAAAAGGTTCTGTGGAGCTGGGCAGATCAAGGACTTCAGCATGGATGAGAGCACGAAGAAAACACATGAGATGCACCATGGATTGACGTTTTCTAGGTTCCTCTCTTCTTTAAACACCTCCACAACTGCAACAGCCACAGCATATGGAACTGCATGGCCAACACATGCCCCTCCCTGCGATTTAAACTTAACACACAGCCACCTTGATGATTGTAGAGTGTAGTCTCACCATTGTTCCTGACTTGGGTTTATCTGTGAGACCCTTCGAACCGACGGCACAGTGTTCTGCATCGAGATGACCCAAGTCCGTGAAAAAGAACAAGTCGAGTAAGGTACATGGCATGACAATCTGCGAACATTTGATGATATATGATATGGTTTGCAATATGTGTTGCCACACTGGTTTTTGCACTTAGAAGAGAGAGGATGGAGCAGGAGAGGGATACTTTACCTGGCTGTGTAAAAGATCAAGACTCGGACATAGTTCCGCCGTAGCTTTGCTTAGTGCTTCAGTGACAATGGCATGAATGACACCTGTTCTCAGCACCGAACTGTGGAGTAGAAGCCCTACAGTAACGTACCCAGGTTCTGACCAAAGCCTTTCTTTTCTTGCGAAACTTGAGAAATAGTGTTGAAGTGACTGCGCTTCAATGGTGGCTTGAAAGAGACTCCGCCTGTCTGCAGTGCAGCTCCAATTCTTACACACTCTTCACCAAGCCATTCAGTTGGAAAGTCGGAAACCTTTTGACGTATCGTAGTGATGTTCTAGATCTCATTCCTCACAAAAGACTCTGCACAATCTTTACGTACTGAAGACCACCGAGCAAGCCGCCAAGCAAAATTTGGCCATCATCGGTTTGCGATTTCCCAGGACCTAAGGAAAGAAGATGTATGTTTGTACTCGTCTGGATGCGACTCAATTTGCATTTAGGGGGGACATGACAACCAAGGCTTTTCACACCCGTCACAGGCCACTCAAAATGTTGAAACAGTGGTTAGACAGCCTGCTACACCGCTGGTGTGTGGTCAGCAGATTCGTCATTGTTGCGATTTCCCAGATTTCCCAACCCATGCAAAACCTGGCCCAGGTACCTGCGGGTACACCAGACCCATTCCACCCTTTTGATTAATGTTTGGGCTGCGTCGGGTCATCTCTGTGTGGCTTGGCTGCCATATCGGACCCATTCCCACAACATCCAACAGCTGAGTCGCACTACATCGCCATCGTTGGCCTGTCGGTTTCTCTCGCATTTTCTCCATCCTATCCCATCATCCTCCACTGGCATCCACGTGCAATCTCTCCCTCTCTCTCTCTTCAAGTTTCATTATTCGTGATCTCACCCAGGACAACAACAATACACATTTTTATCTCACAGACATAGACTAGCCGTGCGTTCCCACGTCTGGTGCCATTTCTGTTTGCTGGCACTGGCATGCCCGCATCGGTGATGTCCATTTTATCCAGGTCATCTTGTCTTGTCTTGTCTCACACTCTTCCAGCACTCCATCTGCTTCTCTCCCTCGCTTCACCTCTCCCTCCGAGTCATCATTATTTGGTCTTGGCATTCTTAAGTGTATGCTGCAGCTTCTGAGATTAAGTTTTGGTTTTTGTATTCACTATGTTTTCTACTGACTTAATTTTAGTACTTGTTTATTGGCCTTAACATAGGGCCCTGACCGTTTAACAGAGCCACATGACAACGCGTGACAATGTGGCGGCAACAACTGCGACGACAGGGCAATCATGACAACATCGACCGTGACCGCCGACCACGACAACGACACGTGGTAAATACGACAACAATCACACTGACGAGGCGCCTTCAACGAGGCGACCAAAATGACCACAGCGACTAGGCGGTCATGGCAAAGCGACGATGGCAACGGGGTACGATTATGATCACACCGACGAGGTGACTACAATGGGCGACTACGATGGCGACGGATGACCACAAGGAGATGGTGCGACCACGAGACAATGACAGTGGCAATCACCTTGAGGCGACAGATGATAATGGCAATGGCGGGGGGCGAAGGGGACTGCGGAGGATGCGGCGGAGGCCTCATCTGCATCGTCGGTATGGATGCACCGACTTACTGACTTACCAATGGACTGACCTATGTTGGAGTGTCGACAGACTGACGCTCTGATAGACCAACGCATGACAGATAGACACTCTGACAGACTGACGCTTGACAGACCGACGCTCCGATAGACCGACGCTTGAGTCTTGACAGATAGACGCTCCGACAGACCAATGCTTGACCTACTGACGCTCTGACAGACCAACGCTCCGACAGACCGACACTTGACAGACTGATGCTCAACAGACTGACGCTCGACAGGCTGATGTTCGACAGACTGACGCTCGACAGACCGATGCTTGACAGACCGATGCTCCAACAGACTGACACTCTGACAGACCAATGCTCCGACAGACCGACGCTCGACAGACCAATACTTGACAGATCGACGCTCGACAGACTGACGCTTGACAGACCAACACTTGACAGACCAACGCTCCAACAGACTGACACTCGACAGACTGATGCTTGACAGACTGACGCTCTGACAGACCAATGCTCCGACAGACCAACACTCGACAGACTGATACTCAACAGATCGATGCTCGACAGACCAACGCTCAACAGACCGACACTTGACAGACCAACGCTCCGACATACCAACACACTGACAGGCTTCAAGTCAGAAACTCAGAGTGTGGACACACAACAACAAACTACTTTTAAAAACTCGAAATGTACAGTATCATCCCAAAATATATGTTGTTATGATGCACACTTGGTTGTGCAGTTGTCATGTGATCTGAAAACTTTACATCTAATAAAATACAATAAGTCTTTTCACAGTCCTGTGGTAGACATGCATCGAAAAAGATGCATGATAGGTGTGACAGAAAATTAGTTAAAGTTCATCTACGACCCATTACTTTGTCAGAAATTGTGGCTGGACTTTAACTCCAGATATGAAAATTTCGTGGCTACGTCTCTTATTCAGACTTTAACTCTTTGAAGTCTCCACAGACTTTGAGTTTTTCCACGGTTGTTCCTGCAGTCAAGATTCTAAAAAGATTTAAAATCTGATCACAGGTTTTTACAAGCGTGGATTATAAAAAATCTTTGAGTCTTATTTGGGTTTTTTTCAAGATTATTCACTTAAAGATCAATTCCCGGTTCCAGTGTTGGTCACACGATATAAGTCTGGTGACTTAGCGGTCAGGTGACTTTTCACCAAGCAGGCTACTTCTGCCTCTTCATTATCAGAATATCTTCGGGTTGTGGTGTTTGGGGTCTTGGTCAGGGGTGTCCAAGGGGTCATCACAGGCGAAAACATAACACCATGGCATCATTCTACTTGCTTGCACTGAGGCCACCAATGTTGCCAAACTCACCAAAATGGCCTTCCCCCTCATGTCTCTTGCCTTACAGTTTCCAGGGCACTACACCAGTACAGACTCATCTCACATGTTTGTAGGTCCAAACCCTGGATTTCCCCAGCCAATGTGGTCAAGGACAAGGCATGGGCAGCTGTGCATGCTGACTGGACTGTTGAGGACTGGAAACAGGTCATCTTTTCTGACAAGTTCAAGTTCATGCTATTCAAGTCAGATGGCTGTCAATATTGCTGGATGAAGCCTGGACAGGCACTAGATCCTTGTTTTACGATCAAGCATGGAGGTGGAAATGTGATGGTGTGGGGCTGCATCACCAGGGAGGGGATGGGACAGCTTCATCGCATTGAGGGGACCATGAATGGTCCTGGGTATGTTGATATCCTCCAACAAAGTCTTCTGGGCACTCTCAAGGAACAAAAACTGAAGAAAACAGGCAAGGACAAGGACATCTTCCAGCAAGACAATGATCCCAAACACACTTTGCATGTTGCAAGGGACTGGTTCCAAAATAGGAAGGTCACTGTTCTCCCTTGGCCGCCTTCCTCCCTGGACATGAACCTCATCAAGCATGTCTGGGATCAATTGGACCACCTTATTCATGCTCAGAACCCTCTTCCCTGCAACAGGAATGAGATGTGGGAGGCTCTTCAGGAGGAGTGGAGCAACTTTCCAAAGGAGGCACTTGACAAGCTGTATGAAAGCATGCCCTGTCGTGTTGCTGCTCTGAAGGAGGCTCAAGGTCACCATACCAAGTACTGATGCCCAGTAAGTGTCCTTTTCTTTTGTTCTTTGGTGGTGCTCATGTCTTTCCGAAACAGGAGCCATGTTCAAAAGAACTGCACACACAAATTTCCGTAGAACACTTCCCATCTATTGTACACTCATTTTTAAGTCTCAAAACACTCATTTCCATACACTACACTCAATTAACTACCAAATGGACCTAATACACGCAGCATTTACTGAGTTTTTGAAAAATGGTGGGCCATGAGATTTGTTTGCATGTGTTGTGCAATACTTTGAACACCACTGTAACCTGTGTTAACTATGGCATCCTTGATGCCTCACTTGCTGCATTGACCAGACCATTCAATTCCCTTTAACCTATTTATTCTGATCAATTCCTGGAGGACACAATCTTCCGTGCTTTCCTTCCTATCAGTGATATCAATTGATTCAAGCATATCCAGAATGTCACAAAGGCAAGCTTTGTGCTCAAGATAAAGTTGATTCTTTTGAGCTGAGGTTAATGCATACAGGCTGACATTGGGGCACCTGATTTGCTTGAGGTCTTCATTCAGGTAGGGGCCACTCTTGAGAGGGTCATTGACAAACTGCAAGGAGCTGATGTTGGGCATCCACTCAGAATGCACAGAAAGCTTGGTGTCTAGAAGGGGGAAAATGTCCATAGGCACAGGACCAGACATCAACTCAAGATGAAAGGAGATATGAGAGGGCAAATACTTTTGCTTCACAGAGTGAGAGCATCAAGGACAAAGAACAATAGCTAGATTCTGACCATTCTATTATGCATAATCAGATGTCATCATTATAAAATTTGCCCATTCAATTAGACACATCAAGACTTGAGAATGACTGCACATCACCATTGTTACCTATTTCTAGGTAAGCAAGACCAGAGGTCAGAATCCATAGTGATACTTTTTTGGGGTAGCCTTACTAGCCTTACATGACTATATGAGCAGGCACCACTGTAGCCATCATTGTTACCCCCCTCATTGGAAATTTGGAAGCTCATGGCACAATTTCTGTTGCTGGGATATTGAGAACAACAAGAGATAAGAGAAGTATGTGATGTTATAAGACATTACAAGTCAAACACCTGTGCTCACATTACAATGTATGGCGACTAGGACAGTCATCACAAACTCATATATATTCTTCTCCACTGTAACGCCACCACAGGGGCATTAGGTATGACATGTACCGCGCAAGTCAATGGGATTGGAGTAGTGCAAGTTGGTTAAGACTCAGTTTGGTGATGCACAAGTATCTCTCGGTCTCCCAGGGACTCGAGGATAATAGCGGAAAGGCAAGGCTCAAGCGAAAGTGTGAGCAAAGGCGAGGACTCAAGCGCAACAGCAAGTCAAAGGTTGTTCGTGAGACAAAGTCAATGTGGTATTACACAAGAAGTCAAGTCTACTGTACAAGCTAGGTAGGGCGTGACTTATATACTAGTACAGGGTGTTTGCAATGTGCAAACACATGGCGCAATCCTACACCAATGCTCCTAAAGTGTGAACAAAGGAAAGAGTCAAATATAGTACAAGGGAATTCCGTGGGACGATGTGTGTCTCAGAAATGGTCAGCAGATAAAAAGAAGTGTAAAACTGGCCATCGTATCGCCGAGGCACCAGGTGCGAGATAGAAGCCGAGAAGCGCGCTAAACTGGATTGTATCATAAAAGTACAGGGAATACGCGAAGGAAGATGTGATGGAGCGCAAGGAGAACAGAAGGAGGGAAAACCGTAACATTACCCCCCCATCAGATTCGAAGTCACCACGACTTCGACTAGTCACTGGTGTAGCCCCAATCCTCCTCAATGGGTGCATTGGGTGGCTTGGGAGATGGGGACTGAGGGCACATATGACGCCGAAGAAACATGAACTGCCCACTCTCCCCACAGTTCCGACACCACTCATACAGGGGGCATTTGATCTCTTCATGAGTAGCGTCGTACCTCAGACACTTGCCGCACCACCAAGGGCGACTGTCTGGGTCCATGTATGCGGGCGTCATAGGGGAGAGTTGGCAGATAAGACAAACATCAAGCCTGTGAGCTCGACTCCCACACATCCTGATGCGTGAGACATTCATGAAGTTGGGAGATGTCTGTGTGCAGATGGGGATTGTGAAGTTCGACCAAGACTTCATTCAAGATGATGGTGCAGGGGTCATGGGGGTGGAACATGTTTAGCTGGTTGTTGGTGAGGTGTTGTGCCAGCTGGCCGGTGTAGACCTCGTTCAAGAATACCTGCGAGACGTAGCAGGGATGACCTTTCCCCATCGTCCCGACAACCTCCTGATAGTCGCGGCAGTAGTAGATGTACTGCACAGTCTGTTTAGGGTAGCCCGCTTCTCCAATTGCAAGTGGGAAGAAGGTGGAGGAGTCGGGGTTGTTAAGGAGGAAGGGGATACCGGGGTCATTGTTTTCTTTGTCATCCTCCTCATTGTCCAGGAGGGCAAGGGTAGGGTCAGGCTCGACAACTTGAGTCTGAGGGACGGGCGTGAATGTGTAGTCCATTCCAGCAGGGAATGGTGGGATGGGGATGTGTGCAGTGGGGATGGTGGGTGGCGACAGCAATGGAGGTGGTGTTAAGGCCATAGTGGTTATGGGTGGGTCGGTGGGAGTGGCAGGTGTGTGGATGACAACAGGTGTGTCAACTGAGAAGGGGACGATGATGGGTAGGGGTTGCGACGGTACTGGGGATTGGGGTGACTTAGCAGGGATTTCCTCGCTCCTTGTGGCGAGAGCAGCAGTGGTGAGGGCAAGGACAGGAAGGGGGGGCGAGTCTGGAATTACAGAGTATGGCGTACAACCCTCAGGTTCAGAGGGGACACCAAAGTCCTGTGAAGGAACGGTCAGGTTTTCAAGAATGATCTCAACTGGGCGATGGGTTTGGAGCATGGAGACAATAGGAGTGGTGGTCACGATGAAGCAAAAGAAGGGGGGTGAAGTGGTCATGGCGCGGGTAGGGGGCATCTTATATCTGTCATCCAGCCCCTTTGGCGGTAGGATTTAGGTGGTAGAAGTTGGCTATAAGGTCGGGCGTGTGTCAGACATTTTCCAGGGGTTCCCATGTGCTGTCGCTTATCGGGAAGCCCTTCCATTGAATGAGGAATTGGAGCTTACGCCCACAGCTGTGGGTCCTAGACTGCAGGATGCGTTCTACTTCAAATTCTTCTTCTCCATTGATCAGATCAGGGGGAGGGCGCGTGAAGTTTGCACTGTGTAGTTCCGTCTCCTTATATGGCGTTAGGAGGTTTGTGTGAAACACGGGGTGTATCTTCCAGGCACTCCGGAGTTCCAGTTCATACGAGACGTCTGATAAGACCTTTTTGATACGGAATGGCCCGTGCCATTTGGGCACTAGTTTTGCAGTGGGGTAGAAGGTGTGGAGGTTCGTCCCTTCAAGCCAAACTTGGGCCCCTTCTTGGTAAGGGACAAAGCGTGTCTTGCCCCTTTTTGCCATCAGTTCTTGCGCATGTTTGATGCAGTCTTGCACATGCTGTCGTCTGGTAACCATGTCTTCTAGGCGTTGTTCCACCAACGGGGATGCGGTTGGTTTCGGTGTCCACATGGTATGCGGTTCCCATCCCATGATAAGTGAGAATGGGGTTTCTTTTGTTGTCACATTGGGTCAGGCATTGTGAGTGAATTGTGCCACCAGCAATGCTTCCGCCCAATTGTCTTGTTGTATGTTACTCCAGTGTTGTAGGTATTGTTCCAACCACTGGTTCATTCATTCGGACTGCCTGTCGGTCTGTGGATGGTACGCAGAAGATATATTCTGACGGATCCCAAGGACCTTACAGAGGTTGGTCATGAATGCGGATGTGAATCGAGGGTCTTGGTCAGTGATGATTTTTTGGGGGATTCCATAATGAGGATACATGTGATGGAGGTAAAGGTGTGCCACTCCTTCCGCTGTGATTGATTCATTGCACAGGATGAAGATCGCGGCCTTGGAACAGTCGTGGTCTGTGATTGTGAGAATGGAGTCGTATCCATCCGATGGAGGGAGTTTGGTGATGAAGTCCATGCTGACAACTTCAAATGGTTTGGTGTGTGGATCAGTGGTGATGGGGAATAGGTGTGGTTTTTGTCGGTGGGGGTTTATCTTATTGGCTTGGCATGTTGCGCAGCCCTTGATGTAGTCCTCCACGTCTTTTTGCATATTGGGCCACCAGTAGTCGCGGCATAACAATTCGTATGTGTTTGTGATACTGGGGTGTCCCATAGCAGGTGTATCGTGGAAAAAGGTGATTACCCCCTGTTTAAGATCGTTGTCACCCATGACAACTAATGCATTGTTCTTCCACCACAGCCCACCCACCTTCTTTAGGTTATGGGGCTCGACCCATCACAGGACTTCTTTCTCATTGAGGTTCTGCGATATCTGGGTCCAGATGTTCATATCGTGCATCAACATCTCTGTGGCTCGGATAAAACACTTGGCGGGGAGGATGATAATGTCATTGTTGTCCTCCTTGTCGGCGGCGTGGTCTGCCCTTCACGATAGGGCATCTGCGCGACTGTTCCTGGCTCTGGAGACGTGTTTCAAAAGGAAATTGTACTCCAAGAGTTCTAAGAATTCACAAGCTACTTGTCGACTGATTTTTTCTGGGTTCCTTCCAATACTGGAGGTTGGCGTGGTCAGTGTGGATAATGATTTTATGAGGGGAGCCAATGAGGTATGTGTGCCACGCACAGAGGGATTTGACGACGGCCAGTAGCTCTCAGTTGTAGATGTCATAGTTGCGCTCTGCTTGGCTAAGGGACTCTGAGTGGAACGTGATGGGGTGTAGCTTTTGATCTGGGCTGAGCTGGTTAAGCACTGCTCCGATGGCGACGTTAGATGCGTCGACTTCTAGTTCAAATGGTTTTGTGAAGTCGGGGAACAATAGTGTGTGTTCGCATTCAATGCAGCACTTGATATTATGGAAGGCATCTTGTTCATTCTGTCCCCAGTGCCATGGTGTGTCTTTATGGGTGAGATTGTGTCAGGGGTGTGTGAGTGCGGAGAATCCTCAGATGAACCGTCGATAGAAGTTACAAAAGCCGAGGAAGGCGCGTACTTTGCGGAGGTTCTTCGGGGCTGGCCATTCCCGAATACCCCGTACTTTAATGGGGTCCATGTGCAGGTTCCCACGGCCAATTATCAACCCAAGGTATTCCACTTCGAGCACCTCGAATTCGCACTTCTCCAGTTTGATATAAAGATCGTGTTCTTTGCACAGGCGAAGGACTTTGTGTAGGACAGTACGGTGATGTGAGTAGTTGAGGGGAGTAGCGATTAGGATGTCATCCATATAAACAATTACTTTGTTGGTGAGGACGAGGGGTCGGAGAGTCGCATCCATCATGGCTTGGAATGTGGAAGGGGAGTTTGTGAGCCCAAAATACATGATGAGGGGCTTGTACAGCCCTTGGTTGGTTTTGAATGTGGCTTTCCATTCGTCTCCCGCTTGGATTCGTACATTGTTATACCCCCATTTGATATCAAGCTTTGAATATAGGCGTGTCGCATATCCGATCAACAAGTTCGGGGATTAAGGGGAGTGGGTAGTGATTGCAGACAGTCAGTACGTTCAGTCGTCAGTAGTCTTGGACGGGACAAAGTTTGCCGTCTTTCTTCTTTATGAAGAAGAAGGGGGATGCGTATGGTGACTTTGACAGGCATATATATCCTTTCTCAAGTTGTTTGGTGAGAAAGGTGGTCAAAGCTTCTTGTTCATTTTGCGCGAGCAGGTAGACTTTGCAGTCCAACGAAGCGGGGGCAGTGGGGAGGAGTTCTATTGTGTGGTCCCAGGCGCGAGAAGGGGGAAATCAATGGGATGCCTCTTCGTTGAAGATTTTGCAGTGGTGTCTGTACTCTTCTAGGATCATCTCTTCAAATATGCGCTCCTTCTTCTTCGCTGCCTCTTGTTGTGCTAGTTCAGAGGCGGTCGTGGTTTTGTGCAAAAATGAGATTTGGGGTTCCCACTCGTCGTCCATAAGTTGCTCCCATGCTTCCTCGTTGAGTTCATACATCTCCAACACCCAAATGGAAGCTTCCATGGGCGTGGCTTCATCTGACAAGTGAAGGCTTGAGACTACAACCAGTTGAAACTCTTCATTCAACGTCGCATCTCCCCACTTGATCACTGGCTCAAGGCCGTGAACCAAGGGTATCCTAGGATCACTTTGTCCCTTCCTAGGTTCGTAACCAGGAAGCGAAGTGTCCTTTCTTCCTTCCCCATTCATACGGTGAGGTCTGTATACTGCGTGATGGCACTGTCTTGGTTATGGGTACCATCTACGCTCCAAATGCAGATAGGGTGGGTAACATCTCTTGTCCCAATTTGGAGTCGCTTCAGGAGGGAGCATATAAAGTTGTCAGTAGCTCCGGAGTTGATAAGGACTTGTCGTTCGGCCATTGCATGTGCAGATTTGAATAGAACTGGAATTTGCATGGATCGATATCTGCTAGTGTACATGTTCAAATTTAAAGCTCTAGCCCAGGCTGCCGGGTTCAAGCGTCGAGAAAATCCTCTCATCCAAATAACTTCTCCACCATGAGGTCTCGTACTTCCTGGGTCTGTGCCTTCATCGCTGCGATCTGTAGATCTGCCTGCTCCTCATTCGATAATATGCGACTAGATTGTATGGCGAAAGAAGAGATGGCAGGAGCTGATAGACTTGGACCCGGGGAAGTCGTGGTTGGTGGTCTCGAGGGCAGGGGGGTTGGCACCACAGTAGATGTAGTCGCAGCCACCCGCATGCCCTTTTGAGGACAAGTTACACAAGATGTGTCCTTGAGCATGGCATCTAAAACATCGTCCCTCCTTCTGAAGTTGTGCTTTATCGGTGTCAGTGAGGGCCACAGAGGCTTGGGTGCGTCCAACATCCATGGCATTGGGGTCACATGTCCGGTTAAGGGCTTGGACCCACTGCTCCCTGCTATGGCTGCTCTTTTTACGTTGTGGTTTGCCTTTGCCCAACTGATCCTTGAGAACAAGATATTCAGCTTGTTGCAATCGGGTGGCCGCTTTCCACTGCTCCCAGTTGATGGGATGCTGGAAGCGGATAGCATTGACGACTAACTGGTTATGCAACCCATCCTGAAACATCTCTAAGGTTGTGGCTTCATCGGGGTTGTATCCCGCTTTTGTGATGAGATTTTGAAACGTCGCAATATACATGTCGATATCTTCTCCCTTCATAGTGAGGGTTTGGAGTGCTTTATGTGTGTTGGTCTGTTTGGCGGTGTCAGTGTAGGCCTGCACAAAGCGGTCTCTGATGGTGATCCACAGGGCTTCATTATTCCAGTTTACTCCAGCCGTGATCTGGTCATCTAGCCACTGTGCTTGTTTGGCTACCCAATTGTTCACAAGTGGGCCTCGAATGTAGGATAGGAATGTCATGGCCTGTGAGGCTGGGACGGTCAACTGGTCGACTGTGGGGTTCATTCCTTTGTACAGCTGAAATGCGAGCAAGAAGGCCTTGCTCTCGCCTCTTGCTCCCGTGAATTCAGGGGGAGGGTTTCCCCCTAGCCGTCCGTTGCCTCTGGGTGGTGCAACTGCCCCTGGTGCGGCTCCTCCTGGCGTGGCGCCACCGCCACCACCAATGCCACCGGGTGGGACCGGGGCGCTGCCACTCAGCAGGTTCGGCACTCCCGAGGGTCCTCCTCCTCCACCAGTTCCTCCGCTGGTGAGCGTCGTGCTGGCTGAGGCCTGCTGAGTTTGGGACATGACGTGGGTCTGAAAATGTGTCGTTGGGTCACCGAGGGATAGGTTTGTTGTGGGGACAGGGACACTTGGGGAGTCTGGGTCGTTGTTATCAACGTCAATGCCTGAAGGGGTGGAGGTCTTCAAAGGTCCAACACCAAGAGCCTGGGGTACGATACTGATGGTGTACCACTGGCCCTTCTTTGCTGAGTAATCAATATATGCCCATTGTCGCAGGTCCTCGAGGTAGTGGACCTGTTGATATTTCTGAGTATTCAGGTGGAAGAGAAAGTAGCCTTCCACTCCTTCGTGTTCTTTCCAGATGACTGCTCCCTTGACTTTATCAGAGAGCTCGTTGTCACTGTATCGTTCGATATACTCTGCTTGGAACTGGGATCGGCTGCGGCTAGTAGTCGCCACTGTGAGAGACTTGACTTAATGTAACACCACCACAGGGGCGTTAGGTACAACATGTACCGCGCAAGTCAACAGGATCGGAGTAGTGTGAGTCGGTTAAGACTCAGTTTGGTGATGCACAAGTATCTCTCAGTCTCCCAGGGACTCGAGGATAATAGTGGAAAGGCGAGGCTCAAGTGAAAGTGCGAGCAAAGGCGAGGACTCAAGCACAACGGCGAGTCAAAGGTCATTTGTGAGACAAAGTCAATGTGGTATTACACAAGAAGTCAAGTCTACCGTACAAGCTAGGTAGGGTGTGACTTATATACTAGTACAGGGGTGTTTGTGATGTGCAAACACATGGCGCAATCCTACGCCAATGGTCCTAAAGCGTGAACAAAGGAAAGAGTCAAATATAGTACAAGGGAATTCCGCAGGACGATGTGTGTCTCAGAAATGGTCAGCGGACAAAAAGAAGCATAAAACTGGCCATTGTATCGCCGAGGCGCCAGGTGCGAGATAGAAGCCGAGAAGCACACTAAACCAGATTGTATTGTAAAAGTACAGGGAATACGTGAAGGAAGATGTGATGGAGCACAAGGAGAACAGAAGGAGGGAAAAAAAATTGTAACATCCACTCTCTCTGGTCCTGTGACTATCATTTGACTGACCTCAAACTAGTTAGTCCTTGTACTAAACCAACCTTTGGCCCCATTGGCAGACACTGCGGTTCAATCCAATTGTGTTGCAGCCAAGAGGATTAGTAGGTTGTATGTGATAATAACAATTGAAACAAGTGTCTGTCAGGAGCATGTTAGTTGCTGTGCAGGAAGTCTGAGATCTCTTTATCTCACATATCTGGTGAGATATGCCTGGCCTCATCCCATCTCTCCTTGTGACTTCCATTGTGCAGGCTTTTTCAGATCACACTCCTGAATCCAATACCAAATCACAGATCCAGCAGCCCTCTCAGAGACACCTGTAACAATTTGGCAAGTGTCTCCCAAACTGGAGTATGCCTGAGTGATGCACAGGATAAGTGATATGCAAGGGCATTTCTGTGTGACAACACATACCAAGGCTTGCACAATATCTCCTGCTATTGGAAGAGCTCTTAATCTCAGCTATTGCTCCAAAAAATGAATAACCCACAGTCATGTCGAAGCCTCTCCACTAGTGCCCAATCTGTTACAGTGGTGATACAAGCACATCCATCAGATATGCCAGACTGTCATACCACAGGGGGAGAATGGACTGCACCACATAACATACTACTTCTGGAAGAACTCTTGATCATTTCGGACATTGTTTACATACAAGAATCCATAAACACAACCGCTATAATTACACATAGTTTACATTTCACCCCCTCAGTTCACCTGTCTCCATATTCTGAGGGGTCAGCCTCTGTCTTGCCTGCATTACTGTACCACTCACTAATACTCCCATCTGAGACTTGTTCAGGTTTGTTGATAATAATACCAGTTTGCCTGTCTCTGCATTCTGAGGGACTTGTTTAGGATCTAAAAGGTTATGGGCCCTGTGGGTCTCTAGCTGCAACCTGCCATTCATCCTGGACTCCTCAGACTGGTGTCTTTCTCACCAATATCCCATTGCTCATCCTTCATGCTCGCACTTGTGATCAGATCATCATCAATCAATCAGAATCGTCTTGTATCTTCTGTCAGAATCAGCCTTGTGCCAGAATCATCTTGTTCCAGAATTGCCCTGTGCCAGAATCCTCTTGTATTTTCCATCAGAATCAGCCAAACCCACTCTGTCTCTTTATGTCTATCAAAACAAACCCCTGGTCTGCCCCACTGAGCTCTTTAATGCATCTCTCTCAACTACCCCCAATCGAAGATACCAATGCTGACAATGAAACTCCTGGCGTGCAACTTCATTGATGTCTCTCACACCGCTGGCCCCCCTGTTGGCACAGCCACCATCACTGCCCTGACACCAATTCATCACAGCATGCCAGGATCCACCCCCCCACAAATACTGATGTACACCTGCACACAAGTCTCCTGATGGGCATGCACATGCATACGTCCCTCCACAATTGTGAGGCCCCTACTCACATCAGCAAGCACAATGGCATCATGAGCGAGACTCCAAATCAGCCCCATTGTCCTGGGAGAGCATACCCTCCCCACCACCACACTGCCACTGCCAGGAGCTCTTGCCACCATGGCAGCCATCGCACACCTACCAACCCCCAACAGTGCACAATGGTCCCTGTGGCACCTGCAACAATGGCTCCTGCGGCAGCCATGCACGCCAGCACCATTAAATGTGAGACACTAGCAGGCCTACCTTCTTGGCCATCTGAGCTGAAGCTGTCTCTGTCTGCTGGGAACTGGCTGGAATGGTCCCGCTTTCTTTTGTGCACACTAGCTATGTTGCAACTTGACAAATACCCACTCAGGATGCTACCCTGCCCTGATGAGCATACTGAACCTCTCAGCCATTGATACTGGAACAGCAACGATCGCACGATCCTTGGATACATGCAGTCACACATGTTCTCCACAGAGGTCCTCCACATTGCCACCTGCACGACCTCAGCTGAAGCCTTCCAGCTCCTGTGCACACATCACAAGAAACACAGCAGCATGATGCAACTACAGCTTATCCAAAAGCTGATGGGCATCACATTCGACCCCATGAGGTTTGAGGCAGCCATGACCACTTACCATGATTCGATATACCACATTGAGAGTATTGGCCACATCGACATCCATTGACTAGGCCTCCTGTTCCTCCTGCTGAATGTAAAAAACCCACACCTGGTGGTCCAAGATGGACTAACCGCTGCACTCATGGATGGCACCATGACAGTCGAGCTCCTCAAAGCCCACATGCTCCACCATTTTGAGATGCATGGTGCAGAACTTACTCACACCTATGGGTCCACGCCATCCTCTTCCCTCACCCTACTGGCCCAATTGTCACCGCAATCATTGATCTGCCCTAACTGCAAGCAGACAGGCCACACAATCGAATTCTGCATGGTGACAGGGACAAAAAGGTCATCGCGGACTGCACACCTGGCCCTTCCAACCTCTACACACTCCTGGACAGTCTCATCCAGACCACCAACACTGCCATTGCACTGCTTGTTGATAAGTGACCTGTGCACACCTAGTGGCTCAATGGACATGCAGATAACAGACTGCTTTAGATTAGATATACAGGACTTGTAGATTAGATTATATTGATCTTTACAATCTCGGACTTCTTGTATTTCTTTATCTATGACATCACTTATGTATATGACATCATGGACTCCTCTGGACTGTCCTTGTACTACGTCTTTATACTTTCCTTTGTTCTATCTTTATTGTGATGTCACTATGATATCATAGTCTGGACACTTCTTGTTCTCTACACCTTGTTCTCCTGTCTAGTCCACTCCTTTGTCCAAGTGTAGAACAATGGCGTCTTGTTGTATTTACTGTGACTTGCTGTTACCAGCGTCACCCTCTGTAAAGTATAAGTAGAGTACTCTGTACACTCTGGCACCACACCAGTTCTCATCTGTTGTGTGCCAGACCCACATCTGCTTCACTTGCAAGACTTACTCTGTTGCTGCTTCCAGTCACCCTTCATATCTCACCACAGTCTCCTTTGTCCACTGTGAGTATAATCTCTATGTGCACTGTTCGTCACTGCTGGGCCTCTACATCACGCCTGGTTTGGAGACATGGCATAGGCATTTAGGCCACACAAACCATCGCACAGTCCTGGACATGGCCAAGGATGGGACCGCCACAGGTATGCCTGTTGACCTGTCACTTGCCCTGCAAGCATGTAACCATTGTGTCCATGGTAAACAGGCACACAGCCCCATACTGAAGGAGCGAGAGGGAACACGAGCGACTAGATGGTTGGAGCACATGTATATTGACCTGTCAGGCCTGCATTCAGTCATGTCATGGTCAGGTTTCAAACACATAATGAACTTTGTTGATGACTACTCCAGCTATAACTGGACCCACCTGCTTAAGGCAAAGTTGGATGTCTTCCCAGTATTCCATGACTGGCAGGTTGCCGTTGAAACACAAACTGGCAACAGGCTTGGCCACATACTGACAGACAATGAGGAGCTCTGCTCTGTGGAAATGGCATGCTGGTGTGCTGATTGGGGGGTCACACACCAGTTCACTGCTCCCCACACATCCACTCAAAATGGCCACATTGAACACCTCCACAGAACGCTGATGGACAAAGCACATGCCATGTGACTGGCCTGTGGTGCCCCCTTGTACATGTGGGATGAGTTCATCATGACCACGTCCTATCTGACCACATTGACTGCATCATGATCACTCAATGGACACACACCTTTTGAACTATGGTTCAGCAGAAAACCTTCACTTTCCCACTTGTGTGAAATCAGATGCAGCATGTACATCCTGATCACCGGGCCTAACCTGGAGATCACTGCACATTCCATTGAGTGTGTTCTGATCTGTTATACACCCAATTCAAAGGCATACTGATGCTGGAACAAGCAGAATGGGTGCATCATTGATACACAACCTCCCCCACCGCACATCTCAAATCCTTGTGAACCATCCTGCACATTGCCGCATGCAACAACTGGCACATTGAGCAGTATGATGTGAAGACAGCATTCCTGAATGGTGTCCTCCCTGACAAGGAAGTGCAGTTCATGGAGCAACCTCCAGGTTTCTCTGCCCCTAGGTGAGAGGATCACATCTGGAAGCTACAGCATGGTCTCTACGGCATGAAGCAATCTTCATGCATCTGGAACAAGACATTGCACTCATCTTTCCTAATGTGGGGTTTCCACTGCACAGACTGTGAGTGGTGTGTCTACTCACAGCGCACCACTACAGCAAATGACCATCATGGCTGTGCATGTTGATGACATGCTGGCAGTTTCATCCAATGACACTGAGGCTGCCCTATTCTGGTCTGAGCTGGAGTTGGCCTACCAGATATCTGCACTTGAAGAGGCAAAACTGGTCGTCAGCATTGCCCTTAAGCGTGACAGGGCCACCTGAACAATCCTCCTCAGTCAGATGGCCCTGATCAACAAAATCATCTCCATGTACAATCAGACTGATGCCAGACCTGCACTCACCCCCATGGTTCACAGTGTGCAGCTCATCCCACCCGATCCTCCAGCATCTCTGGACAAGGGGGAGCAAGAACACCTAAAACTCACTTTGATACCATTCTCTAGTGGGATCACTCATGTAAATCACCAGTGGCTCATGACATGACATCGCTTTTGCTGTCAGCAAACTGTCTCACTTTGTCAACTGCTATTGCAAAAAACTGGCAGGCTGTGGTGCGAGTAGTGCACTACCTGAAGGGGATGAGGAACTGGGCACTGCAGCTTGGTGGCACCAACGGCCCACCCAACTTGCTGGGGTACAGCAACTTGGACTATGCTAATGACCCAGGCCTGCAAGGTCAACGATCAGTTGGAGGATATTACTTCTCACTTGGCAGCGGAATGGTTTCCTGGTCATCAAAGAAACAAAAAACCATCGCCACCTCCACATGTGCAGCCGAATTCATAGCATTGTCCAATGTGAGCAGGGAGCTGGTGTGGCTCCAAAGCCTCCTGACTGAACTTGACTATGGACCCAAAACCCATTGAAACTACTCTGCGACAACTCAGCAGCCATGGTCCTCAGTGGTGATCAAGCGTTCCACAACAGAGTCAAGCACCTTGATGTCCAATATCACTGGGTCAGAGATTGCATTGAAAAAGGGGAGCTAGCCGTAATGCAGATCGCTACTTCAGACCAGAGATGTCAACAAGTTATACTTGTGAGTATGAGTACTTGTCAGATATTCTCAATGGGCCACTTGTACTCAACTTGTACTTGTCAGTGCAAGTACGAGTACTCACTTGAACTCTGTGAGTACTCATCATATTTCAAGGCACTCAGGACAATACAGACAAAGAAGAACTATGACTCTGAATAACATTAACTACTACTACAACTATGCCCACCATAGTGTCACTACCCCTAGGCTCGGACCAGCCAGTTTTCAAACTCAGATGCTCCACTCATTTCACTTTGTCTCTCATTCTCAAACTGGCTGGGCTCAAACGTATAGGGATTGTCATTTGGCCTGTGAGTCTTTTCCCTGCAGATCTTCAGTGAGAGATGGTAGGTCTGGCTCAGAGAGTGAAGTATTTGCACCATTTTCTTTTTTTCCTCCCCAAGGGTGACTGCAATGTGAATGGTGGTCCTCAGTAAAAAAGGAAAGTCAGAAAAAAGTCAGAAAAAAGTCAGAATAAGTCAGAAGAAACTCAGACTGACTACAAAATGACTTCTAGATGACTATTCATAGTCAATTGGTAGTCAACTTTCTTGGATTATGTATTAGTCATATCTTAGTCATCACATGGTAGTCAAGTCATCCATAGTCATTTTGCAGTCATTTTGCAGTCATGTCCTAGTCAGGTGACAGTCACAATAAATTAATTCAATTTCACACAGCAATTAAAGGACAATAAAATAGATGAATTTATTATATATATATTTATTTGATACAAGTACATGTATCGTACAATCACATGCGCCGGAGCTTACCCAGCTTACTGATCCAACAAGTCCATGACAATATACTGCTGAAGTGGTGTCATTCCCTGACGTCAGTGTCCACTTCCCGGGTCAACCGTAACATCAGAGCTGTTCAGAGCTGTTTGGGAGTATCCTTGAACAGCTCCAAACAGCTCTGAACACCTACTGCATTTACAGATGGCCTGAGTATAGGTGAAACAGAAGTGGTACATGCATCATCAGTCTGAGTTGACTTAGATTAGACTCTTCATGAATAACTCCTTCCACTTAATGCCCCTGTGGTGGCATTACAAATCATGCATCAGTGACATCATCATCACCATAGCATCAGTCATCCACATCCCCAATGTCATTTGTAATAGTTAAGACCTAATAACCCATGATCAACATAGCACTCCAGTTTCTTCTGTACTCCAATGCAATCATGATGTCCTCTCCCTTCCCCAAACTTCTCCTTCTCAATGTCCCCTCCCCTATCCCAATATCCCCTATTTTCCATTCCCATGTTCACCACATCTTCCCCATCCTTGTTCCTCTCCAATCTCCCTTTCCCCTTCCCATGTCCCTTGTATTCCCTATATTAGTGATGGGAATGTTTGTTTGATTAGTTTGGGGCCATTGGCCAAACTGGAAACTTGTTTGATTAGAATCTATCCAAACTGAACTGAAACTGCTCCAAACTGCTCCAGACTATTCCAAACCACTTAAAAATACATGTTTTAAATTGCTCAATAAGTAGTTTGGTTCAGTTTGCCAGTTTAAATCAAACCCAAGCTGTTTATTGAAGGATTATAAAGCACTTAAACAGTTTGGAAGAAACCAAGCCATTGAGTTCAAGCCAGGATTCTGCCAACCCAAATTGATTTAAATGGTTTGAGTTGGGTTTGAGTTCAGTAGACTCAACATTACACTTCTCTATGTTCATATTCCCTCTTCCCCTCCCCAATCCTATATTCCACTTCCCAATCCCCCTCCCTGATGTTCATATTCCCCTTCCATATGCCCCTTCTTCATGTTCCCCTCCCCTATCTACACAATCACCATCCCCACATACTCTATGTACCTTACCCTCATCCCCATCCCCATGTTTCCCATTCTATCTCCATATTCCTCTCCCTCACCATCACGTTTCTCCCCTTCCCTATTTTCCATTCCCCATCTATATATTCCCATCCCCCCATCCTCATATTCCCCCATCCTCACCCCATCCTCACATTTTCCTCCCCTCTTCCCATATCCCCCATCCCCCATAAGTGTAATTTACTATTTTAATAAACAACTGATTTCTTATTATTCTTCAATTTAATTTTGATCAATTAACTTATCAATGTTTATTCCTATATCTTCATTAATTCATTTCTATGCTCCCCCCTCCATTCCCATATTCTCCTCTTCCATATCCCCCATCGCTCATATCCCCTCCCCCATCCCCATAATGGGCCATATCCTTCCTTCCCCTTTGTTCTCCTCCCCCACCACATATCCCACCCCACATCCCATATCCCCATCCCCCTCCCCCATCCCATATTCCCTCCCCCCTCCCCCCTCCCCCCCATCCCTATATTCCCCTCCCCCCTCCCCCCTCCCCCATCCCTATATTCCCCTCCCCCCTCCCCCCTCCCCCATCCCTATATTCCCCTCCCCCCTCCCCCCTCCCCCATCCCTATATTCCCCTCCCCCCTCCCCCCTCCCCCATCCCTATATTCCCCTCCCCCCTCCCCCCTCCCCCATCCCTATTCCCCTCCCCCCTCCCCCCTCCCCCATCCCTATATTCCCCTCCCCCCTCCCCCCCCCCCCATCCCTATATTCCCCTCCCCCCTCCCCCATCCCTATATTCCCCTCCCCCCTCCCCCCTCCCCCATCCCTATATTCCCCTCCCCCCTCCCCCCCCCCCATCCCTATATTCCCCTCCCCCCTCCCCCCCTCCCCCATCCCTATATTCCCCTCCCCCCTCCCCCATCCCTATATTCCCCTCCCCCCTCCCCCATCCCTATATTCCCCTCCCCCCTCCCCCATCCCTATATTCCCCTCCCCCCTCCCCCATCCCTATATTCCCCTCCCCCCTCCCCCATCCCTATATTCCCCTCCCCCCTCCCCCATCCCTATATTCCCCTCCCCACCTCCCCCATCCCTATATTCCCCCTCCCCCCCTCCCCCATGCCCTATATTCCCCTCCCCTCACCATCCCTTTATTCACCTCCCCCCCCCATCCCTATATTCCCCTCCCCCCTCCCCCATCCCTATATTACCCCTCCCCCTCCCCTCCCCCATTCCCTATATTCCCCTCCCCCCTCCCCCACTCCCCCATCCCCTATATTCCCCTCCCCCCCTCCCCCCTCCCCCATCCCCCATATTCCCCTCACCCCTCCCCCATCACCCTAGTCCCCTCCCCCCTCCCCCTACCCCATATTCCCCTCCCCCCTCCCCCCCTCCCATATTCCATCTCCCCCCCTCCCCCCTTGCCCTATATCCCCTCCTTCCCATATTCGTCGTCCCCCATCCCCATATACCCCCATCCTAGTATCCCCCACTCCCCAATATTCCCTCTCCCATGTTCCTCTCTTCCATCCTCATGTTTCCATATCCCCCATCCTCACACTGGCATTCCCCCCTCATCCCATGTTCTCCTCCTCCAATCCCCATGTTCCCCATCCCTATGGTTTCCCTCCCCTATCCCTTCCCATGTTCCCCTCCCCCATCCCCATATCCCCCTCCCCCATCCCCATGTTCCTCTGCCCCATCCTCATATCCCTCTTCCCCATGTTCCTCTCCCCCATCCCCATATTCCCCTAGCCTCTATCCCCACTCCCCATATTCCCTCCCCATGTTCCTCTCTTCCGTCCCCATGTTTCCATATCCCCCATCCTCACACTGGCATTCCCCCCTCATCCTCATGTTCTCCTCCCCCCGTCCCCATGTTCCCCTCCTCCATCCCTATGTTTCCCTTCCCTATCCCTCCCCATGTTCCTCTCCCTCATCCCCATATTCCCCTCCCCCATCCCCATATCCCATCCCATATTCCCCCCCCCATATCTCCCCTCTCCATGTTCCCCTCCCCCCATGTTCCCCACCCTATCCCAATATATCCTCCCCATATTCCCATATTCCCCATACCTATCCCACTTGCATCCAATTGAAGTTTTTCTCTAAGTAATATGACTTTGCACTAACTACAAGCTGACTACAAAATGACTATCTCTTGACTTTGGTGAAATTTCTGACTAACATCTGACTACTCTCTGACTACTCTCTGACCACTGGTTGACTTTTCTTTTTTACTGAGGGTGGTCCATGAGATTGTTGGTGGGTCAGTCATGTGTTGCCTCAAACACGGGATTTTACACAGCCTACCTTTAGTTCCTGGATACAATTGGTGCCACCAGAGTGTGCACATCACACTCAGATAAATGAAACAAAATGATCAAGCCTAATTTTGAGTACCAAGTGCTAAATTTTGAGGGTGGCCAACTTTTGAGGGTGTAATTTAATAAGTTATGTTTTTTGAAAGAACTGCTGCACAGCATCATTTGGGACAACAACCACATCATCCCTGACCCCTTTTGCACCAATCCAGGCATTCTCAAAGTCATAAAAAAAGTTGATGAAATTTGTTGAGTTTGACTGTCTGACACTGTAGGACATCCTTGATGTCCTCATTGAGTCCATCATAGAAGCAGGTGCAGAGGTCCTCCTTGAACCACCCTGTTTGTCCAGAGTACAGCTCAAATACTGACATGTAATTGGAGACTGGCTTCTTTCCTTGTTTGACTTTCTTTAGCTCTTCACGAGCTATCTCTGTAGCATCTAGAGGGCTGAACCTGTGGTTGAATTCCCTGGTGAATCCATCAAAGGTTCCACCAAAGGGATTTCCTCCTGAGTTGGCCTGCTCTAGGTATGAGAGGGCCCAGGTTTTTGTATCCTCTTCCATCAAATTGAGAATGGCTGAGATCCATCGGTGTTCATCAATATACCACTTATTATCTGGTGTTCCATGTGTTCATAGCATCTCCAGCTGCTTCTGCCCAGTTTTGGAAGGCAGTAAGGAAGTGATGGGCATCTGTAGAGTTGCCTTTCCTGGTCCAAGGTTTTGGATGGGCCACTACTTCCTTTTGTTTTCTGGACAAGGGGCAACTTGTGCTAATGGTTACTTGCTGGGTTATGTCTGTGACCAGTTGTGCCATTGTGAGGCCTAATTGGTTGATGAGTGCAAGGCAGTCATTGATAGTAGGTGGGGGAGGGGGAACTGGAGGAATGGTAGGAACGGTAGGAGGGAGTGTGGTTCTGCTTCCAGCTGTTTGTGACATTGTGTCTAATTCTCTTTGTCTCTCTTTCTTATCTGCCTCTTCTTGTGCCTTTTGAAAGTCTTCAAGAAGATGTAACTGTTCATCAGGCAAGATCTCATTCCAGTCTTGGATACAAGATATGAACTCCTTCTCACACTTAGTGGGAGGAGGGAGGGCAATTTTCGAGTGAGCTCCTTGAGGATACTGAGCTTGTACTAGATGAGCTGCTTGTTTCCCCTTGCAAGGAGCCACATTCAGATGGGGGTGGAGAGAGGTTGGGAATTAAGTTGGCTGAGGCAGCGACGAGCTGGGGGACAGTGAATGTAGTTCCATTGACTAGCCTTTCAAGTCCATAGAGTTCAAGGAGGGTGTAACTGAACTGGGGTTCAAAGTAGATTGCCTGCATGTATTGCTCAGCTAGATTCTGAGGTGGACCTTCTAGCTGTAAGACTTGTATGTTGACACTGTCTTTGTCAATGAAGCTTTTGCCTGACTGGGCAAGTGTCTTGTTGAAGGAGGAGTGTGCAGAGTGAAAGGATTCTGCAGAAACAGTAGGAGATGGAGGGGTGTAAATTGGAGAAGGGATCCAGTCTGCTTCAGACTGGTGATCCATGTGTACATGAAGCGATGCCAAAGCAGAGGCTTGAGTTACTGGGGGTGTGATGGGAGCTTGTCTCCTCCTAAAGAGATGACGAAGGCAAGTACAGACATTTGCAAATATGCAAGGCAGTTTGGAAGTGGGAAGGTGGATTTAGATGATGTGATACAACAAGTGCACAATGCTAACTCAAAGATGGGAGGAATGCCCTATCAAGCAAGACCAATACACAGTGATTGTTTCACTGTAACATCTACCATGGACATTGACCTGACTTAGGCCTCGGTTGATGCGGCGATCCTAAACGATCGATAGAATAGGCGATTTGTGATGGTGTCTGGGTACTCAGCTGGGTGAGGGGCTAGATCCCCATTCAGGGCGATAAAGGTGTGAATATCCTCCGCTTGAGGAATACCAACAGGGGGGTTGTCGAGTGCAGTGATAGAGGTCCAAGTGGGATGATCGACAATGAAGATGTAGCCATAGGGTCGTCCTACGCGTTTGTTGTGATAGAGGAAGGCTCGATGATATACTGATCCAGGAGGATACGTGTCCACTGCCCATGGAGGGGAACTCGGGATAAGCTCACAGGGATCCCTGGTCTAAGGGGATATGCTGGAGGCAACTCACTTCAAAGGGGGAGGGCCCTGCAGAGGAGATAGAACAGAGAAGAGTGTGGTATTTGAAGAAGACCAAGATGGCGATCCTGGTCTTCCATGTCAACTACTTATACAGATACTCGCGGGCTTTCAAGTGCCGCTCCAAACTATACTAGCCAATGGCATAAGTAGAGCGAACCCGAATACAGCTATCCTAGTATGAGTCATGTCGAGTCATGATCCAATCTGTTATCGTACACAATCACATGTGCCGGAGCTTACCTGGCTGACTGATCTCACAAGTCCATGACGATATACTGCTGACGTGATGTCATCCCCAAGCGTCAGTGTTCACTTCTGGGCTGAGACATAACATTCACACCGCATGAGGCTGCAGTGATCAAGGGACACTCAGGAGTGGGGTAAGGAAATGTGTAGAGCTACAAGGCTGTCTGTCTCAGTCTTCTCAACCTGTTGGCTGCCTCTCACACCAAAGCGCTCTCAAACTTTTCTGGTTGGTACATGTACAGCTGTTGCAGGCTAGGCCTGGCTGGCTCAATGTCTAACTGCAGCTTATCTGGTGTGGTGACCAGTTCTGCAGCCAGTACCCAGATGTTGAACTGTGACCAGATATGACAAACAAGGGCAAGCACAATCTATGCTGACTTTACAGACACTAGAGTTGTACCACAAATGCACAGATTCTGCTTACAGACTTCCCCAGGCAAAGGATGAGGTAGATAACACAAGGGACTGATGGTCATCAACCACCTAGAGGGAGAGTGATAGAAACTGGTGAGTGTGGCTCAAGAGTGTGAAGAGGAACTTGTCCTAATGTAGTGGGATGATGTCATGCTATGCCAAGCTCAAGTGAAAGCTGAAGTGAACTGTCTGGTGAGCACACCCAAACCTAGCATGGAGACAAGTCACACACCAAATGTACAGTCACTGTGGAGTGGACAGAAACTTGGAGTCTTTATACAAGAGCTCAATCTGTCAGTGAATCACACAGTGGCACGCTGAGTGGAGAACCAAGAGGACAAGTTAGATTGGAGAAGGTAAGGAAGTACAAGTGAAATGTGCACCTGAGTGGAGAACCAAGAGGACAAGTTAGTTCCACTCAGGACACTACAGGAGGGTTTATATACACTACTGGAGCTGAGCTTGAACTGAGTCTAAACACTGTTACTAAGTGTACAGTAAGACTCAGGAGCTGATGTGTCACATCTAATAATAGTGCCATCTATTGTGCTGACTGATGCACTTGTCATAGTGCTTATGCGATGCTCTACTTGCTGAGTAACTGCTAATACAGTGAGTAAGCATAATACTACTAAGCATGTTCTAGAACCGTCTAGAGTCTTCCATCTCCTTCCAACCAATCATAACTGTACATATGTATAAGGGACCTAAGTCCCAGGATCACATGCACATGGGTGGGAATCTATGTGACTAACACAAAGTCTCTGTACTTTGGCCCTTATATCTTCTTGATATAATTCCATAAAAACACAGAAAAATAGGAAAATAAATATGCATCCATGACAGTCCAGAGGAGTCCATGATGTCATATACATAAGTGATGTCATAGATAAAGAAATACAAGAAGTCCGAGATTGTAAAGATCAAAATAATCTAATCTACAAGTCCCGTATATCTAATCTAAAGCAGTCTGTTATCTGCATGTCCATTGAGCCACTAAGTGCACTCAGGCCACTTGTAACACTACCGCAAGCATTTAGTCTGACTTGGACACAATGGAAGGGCATTCACAACTTAGTGGAGTATTGAATGATCAGACATGGATACTTGGCACATGATGGGCCTTTTGAATATGCTCAAAGGCAATCCCCTTGGTATTCTTATCAAGACGTGAAGGTTGAAAGACAGATGAGTAGAAGTGGTAAATTGAAGAAGACCAAGATGGTTCATCTGGGTCTTCACAGTCGACTATTTATACATATTACAGAGGAGGCTTTGAAGCCCCTCTCAAAACACCGAGACAAATTGCATAAGTAGCTCGAACCCTATGGTGCATGTCACCTAGTCACCACCAACTTTGATTAGCTGATGTAATCGTACACATGACTGGCCAATTTGTTTCTGAGAAATATATCCAAGTCATAGTGAAGTCAGGGTGATTGTACTGTGCTGTATTAGAGTTCTGGGGGTTCATGGGTTCATGGGCACATCTGATGGGAGTCCCAGGATGGTGCTGCTGCACACAGCGTGGATTTGTCAGCACTATATATTGTGTTGGTTTTGTTCCCAGTACAGTGCACGGCGTGCTGGTTTCGCCTGAACACAGCAAGTAAATTTTAACAATAAAGTAATAATAAAATTGTTCTCTATGAAAGTATCCCCGGTAAATGCCACCCTCAAAGGCCTGACTGAATGCTGCAGCCCATGCACGTGCTGGATGACAGCAACAGCGACAAACTGCCCTCCTGAGTTCTTCCAAGCAAGCTTCCAAGAGTGAAAACGATTCCAGATTGGGTGAAGAAGAGACTGACAGTGGGACCAATGGGATCAAAGAACTGGCAGGTCCGGAGCTCACACAAAGCCTTGAGTGCAAGATGGAGCACAAGGCCGAAGCTGTATGGCAAATGACTTTATTTGACAAGATCACACATTCTGAGGATAACTGGAAGAGAGCAGAGTCCCACATCTGAGGGTATTACACTGGGAACTCAGAGCACACACAGAGACGGGAGAAGCGTCATGTCAACACGAAAGCTGAGAGTGACGATAAAACACGCAAAAGGCATGGCCACATACTTTCTGCAATATGTTCATTGGGCTTATGTGCAAATACACCTTTCGAGTGCATCTGCAGCAATGTTCCAAAGTTACTTTACTTGTGGCTCACCATCCCTCATGCCTGACGCCACCACCACTGCCACCACCCCTGAGCGCACATACAGCCCCTTGCACCCTCCCAATCCCACTCGCCCCTGTGATCTCAACCACACCCCTGATCCCAGGCCTGCCTGCACCCCAGATGTTGTGGGTTCCGTGGATGGTGTCACCATCCATGTCTCAGGACATTCTCCTGCCCCCGCCCATATCCCTGAAGCCAGATTGGTTAGTGTACAAACCCAGACCCCAAGCGCACCTACCAGCCCTTCAACTGGCCATACACACACCGTCTTCAATGTTGCCAGGGCCATTCTTGCACCAGAAAGGGTCTCAGGTCCTTTGCATGCACATGCCCCCATCCAATCCCACACCATTGAAGGCGTGGCTGGTCTTGTGCCTCGAGGGATCCCTGCCCCTGCCCCTTCACCTGTACCAGTGTTGTCAGATACGAATGAAAAAATATTTGATGGATACTTATCTGATCTGGAGGACAACGCTTTTGTGCTTGAAGAAGACTGCCTTGATGATTGGTATGACAAACGCCATGCCACCCGTGAATCCCCCACGCCAACCGGTGCCACGCGCAAACCACCTGTAACAGAGCACTCAGCTCTCAAGCAGTGCAGACTCAATGTACCTCTCAAAGAGCAATGTGAAGATGGACAAAGGCATGCTCTTGAAGCACGCACAGAAGCCCTGAAAGACATCAAAAGAGTAATCAGTTCGAAGAAATACGCATTTGAGGGTGGGGGGAATGGGCTATAGGCTTACCATGCACGGGCGATCCAAGCATGTTTGTATGCAATGGTTGACCAGAAGATGGGGGCAATTGAAGCCTCCCATGCCGCCACAGTCAGAGCAATGATGGCAAGAGAGTGGGGAGGATGGCAAGTTCGCCAGTGGATGCACATCTGGGTGAAGCAAAGAGAGCTCCTTCAGTTGAAGAGAGAAACTCATGTGAAGACATATTCGCTCATTTCTGACCCAATTATCTGCACGGAGTTGCGATCATACATGCACTCAAACAAGTGGGCCATCAATCCCACCAAATTGCAAATGTTTTTGTGGAAAGAATTGCCATTTGCTGAGGTGGAAACATATGCACAGTGGAATCTTGGTGAGGAAACCCCACAGGGACTGAGGAACCACTTCCAATTGGTGGTCCTCCCAAGGCTACATCTTCAAAGTAATGGTATTTCCCTCTCGACAATCTGTCACGTGATGATTGAAGATGGGTTTGCATTCACCATCCACAAAAAGGCAATTTATTATGATGGGCACGAACGTCCAGACATTGTGAATGATCGGCAAAATTGCTTCATACCCGAGATCCTTTGTAATGTCTACCACAGACGTTTGCCTGACTTAGGCCTCGTTGGGTGTGGCAATCCTAAGCGATCAGTAGTAGTTGCAGTTGATGACGGTCCGAGGGTACTCAGCTGGATGTGGGACTAGGCATCTGTCTAAGGCCAGATAGCCATGAAGGTCTTCAAGGAGGGGTACAGTGGTTGGTCGATAGTTGAGGACTCAAAGGTCCTCCCACTGAGGGTGATCGATGATGTAGAGATGACCATATGGACGGGCAACACATTCGTTGAGGTACAGATATACACGATGGCACACACAGTCAATGGGGAATATGTCCACTGCCCACGAAGGGAACTCGGGATAAGCTCACGGGGATCCCTGGTCTATGGGGATATGCTGGAGAGACTCACTTAACAGGGGGAGGACCCTATGTAGCAGAGAATACAAGTGGTATTGGAAGAAGACCAAGATGCTGTTCTTGGTCTCCATACTACCCTATTTATACAGTTATGCACGGGCTTTCAAGCGCCGCTCCAAGATGTACTAGCCAATAGCATAAGTAGAGCAAACCCTAGTACAGCTATCCTAGTATGAGTCACATTGAGTCATGATCCGATCCATTATTGTACACAATCACATGTTCCAGAGCTTACCCGGATGACTGATTCAATAAGTCCATGACGATATACTGCTGATGCAGTGTCATACCCTTGACATCAGTGTCCACTTCTGGGCTGAACGTAACATCACCCCCTTTTCAGGATTGGACCCCAGGCCGACCACACACTATCTCCTCCTGAAGGCGCACAATACACTGCCCCTCCTCTACACCTGGGCAGTACGAGTCACGTTTGTCCTTGATGTGTTTGATGGTGTTGGCATGTTGGAGGCGTAATACGCATTCCCGACGTATGCACCCGATCTTGTCCAGCTTGTCCATCTTCTTCCTCAGCTCCTCCTCCTTGGCCACATAGCCCGCCTGGAGGCAGCGGTATCGATGGACCTTGGCTGTGATGGTCAGGTCGTTCATGGCCATACAGGCCAAGTTGACCGACTCGTGGTAGCTGCTGTCCTGATCCAGGAAGATCAGGTTGTCATTGGTGTAGGTGGGCAATGGTCAGTCGTAGTTGGGCTTGGCATGCACCGACTTGCCGTACTGCTGGTTGCTGCCTTGTCAGTAGGCAAGGACAAAGGGGTCTGCCATAAAGACGAGCTGCGTATACCAAGCTGGGTGCAGCTGGCCCTGAGCATCGCGTATCTGGAAGGGGATGAAGTGTACTCCCCTGTTGTAGCGGAACCCGTGCAGTGGCGGAGTCTCCACCCTCTGTTGGGAAACTGGACTGTGTTCCTCCGCATGGTAGAGGCACCTCTTCTCAGATCGCTGCAATGGCAGAAGAGTGATAGGTTCCCCATCAGTGGTGCATAATGGCGGGGTTTCGTCATGAGTAGCAGTGAGGTGAGTCCCATACGTGAGATGCTTGTTGAGGGGGCAATGTTCCTGCGACAGGTACCTGTCATAACTTCAATCTTCTTGAACTTGAGCTTCGTCCTGATGGGACAAAGGTCGCAAGGGAACATGGCCTTGCAGAGACGGGCTTCGTGAGTGTGCTGCTGTAGGTGTTGGCGAAGGAAGGAGGGATGGAACAGGGGTAATTGGACGACTGGGGCTGGGTTGAATGGACTGGGCAGGTGACAAGGGTGGTGATGGCGGGGCGTTCTGAATGATAACTGTAGGCTGGATGGAGATGGGGAGTAGGTCGTTGAGGACGTAGTGGACTTGAACTGGGGAGTGGGACATGAGTAGATGGGTGTTGAGCCATAATACTTACTATAAGGCTCATTATGTAGGAATTGGAGTACAATTAGTTATGCTATACACGTAATTCGGAGTATTTAGTCATACAATACACGTACAGAATCCCCTTATGGGATTATTCCAAGTCCACCGGTGATTAGACATTAGGCAACACTGAAAACGCGATATTGTGGACGCCTCTACTCATCACTTATCCCCAAATGGACATGGGTGGACCATAGAGTATATAAATCCTACTGTAGGAGTGAGTACCTATACACATCTCTCTCCACCCCACCTTGAGCTTCCTCTGCTTCACTCTAAGCCTTGTCTAAGCTCTCTACACAGGTAAGGGTCAACCTGTACACTGCGTGTATTGCTGCGCAACAGCTTATGGGCCCTGCCATAAGTCGCTTTGCGCCTTCATTGGCTGCAACGACAGCGGGTTACCTTTTGGTACCTGTAGTGGGGTTGTCGCCTTCATTGGCAGACACTAGTCTCTCTTACCATGGGGAGACTATGCTAGTATGTCGCCTTTAATGGCAGACATTAGTCTCCTTGTAGGGGGAGACTATGCCGGTTTATTTTTCAGTTATTAGTTGCATACAGTGCTGACTATTCTCTACACAGAAACCTATCAACAATGTCGACTCTTACTACTCTTGTCCCCATCCTTGACGGTAACAACTATCAGATTTGGGCTAAGCAAATGGAGGCTTTCTTGAAGTCTTCTGCGCTGTGGGATATAGTGTCTGGGAGACACACCTATCCCACTTACAAGGATAAGGACGCTCCTACTCCTATGGAGATTGAGGCGTACAATGCTTGGGCTACCGATGATGATCGTGCCTTGGGTTCAATCGTGCTGCACCTTTCACCGGCTATTCAACGCCAGGTTGAAAAATATGCTACTGCTCGCACTGTTTGGGACCATCTCAAGTCCCAGTACGGGGGCATTAGTGCTGCTAACGTTTACCAGGACTTCAAGCATGCCATGACATTCCGTCTGGAATACGCCAAGCACCCTGGCCCCCAGATTGATGAACTGGCTACTATCTACGATCACCTTGCCACTAATTCTGCGAAAGTACCCGACGGCCTTCAGGCCATGATGCTTCTTTCGAAACTACCAGCCAAATGGGAGTCATCCCTTGTCCCTATCCTTATGTCGGGCACTCCGTCGAAGAAGCTTACTCTGACCGACATCCGTACTGCGGCGGTCAACCAGTGAGAAATTGAGTGTTCCAAAGGCCAACCTTCCAATAGGGAGTTGGCCAACAAGTTGTCGGCGGTCAAGCACAAGTGTAATGACCCTGACTTTCAGCAGCAGCAGCAAGGGTCTTCGGGCCAGCAGAACAGGCAGCGTGGTAATCAACCACAGCAGCAGCAGCAGCAACAGGGAGGGAACCACCACCAGCGTAGCAAACGCGCTGGTAAGAAGTTCAAGAAGCAACATACGCAAGGGCATACACACATTGCTGATGTTGCGGCGCTCCCAGCGCCCACCTCTACCACTATTGCACATATCTCACCTTCTGGGCTCGAGCAGTGCATTTCCTCCGCCCCTCCTGCGAAGAAGCGTGTACCGGGACACTATAAGTCCCTTAACAAGGCTTTGGACGTCTCCCAGGCCTTAGAAACTCCTGGTACAGTACAGATGGTGAAGATGCTTGAGCAACGTCTTGGACAATTGGTTGCAGATTCCCCATGGACCAAGAACCCCAACACCTTCGCAGAGGATTGGGAAATGTCAGATGAGGATGAGGACCTCCCTACAGGCCGCAGTGCGCCCTTTAATCCGCCTCCAGACACTCCTGAACTAACCTTGATCCCTTTAGTCTCGCCTTCTGAGCAAAAGGCACGTAAAGACAAGGGCAAGGAGCCCATCCGCACGGTTGAGCCTATTGAGGAATGCCCAGACAGTCCTACTGCGGTTGAAATAACCAAAATGTGGGAAGGCTTCATCAAAAGGAGAAAATTTGTGCTCCCTCTCCAGACATTTCTCTGGATTGGGGTAGCGCAGATGAGGATGATTATAATGACCTCGCTAGTGCAGTTGGACAAGATGACTTCACTCCCTATGAGGATGGGTTAGTAACTTTCCCTCCTCTTATTGGCAAATCTGACCACTCTACAGCACTACTGGAGAAGGTGCCGATTGGCGCTTCTAGAAATTGTAGTTACAGTGCACTTGTAAATAAAGTTGTCAATAGCGTGAATCAATGCGCTCATGGTCTGGATTATGTTTTTTGCTCAAAATGTAAGGGAATGCGAAGTCAAACAGAGCAGGAACCTATTTGGTTACTTGACTCTGGTGCGTCGGCACATTTTACCAACAATAAACTGGACTTTATAAGTTATACCCCCCTATTGCAAAAGCCTATGGTAAAGACTGCAGCTCATGCCCTTTATGTACAAGGCCAAGGCTCAGTCTTACTGAAGCATACTGTAGAACATAAGGGTGTTAAAACAGAGCGTATTACACGCATATATCCTGTTCTTCACATACCACAGATGACAACTAAGCTATTGTCTATGGGGGAGTTTCTTCAACAGGGATTGCGCGTTCAAGGGGATTCGCAGCATATATCTCTATTTTCTAAAGGCAGTACTACGCCTATAATACAAACAAAACCCCTAGCAGACGGTCATACACTCTACTGGCTCAATGCTGAAGTCACGCACATTAAAGATGTACATTGTAACGCCACCACTGGTGTTAGTCCGACTTGGACTGCGAAAGGGCATTCACGACTTAGCGAAATATGTCCTTCGAGGTCACGTGACCTGTAATCACGAGATACACGGCGCTTGAGCGTAAGGCACGTGATCTACTTCTACACACTAGGGCAAGTCGCGCCACTAGGTGATCCGATGATCGATAGAGTCGACTCGCGCGGAGAGGCGAGTGAAGCACACAGGAGGAAGATGAGAAGGAAGTGGTGATTGAAGAAGACCAAGATGGCGTATCTTGGTCTTATCAAGCCACTAGTTATACATCTATGAGGTAGCTTTAAAGCTCCTCTCCAATCCGTACGACGAATAGCTAAAGTAGCTCGAACCCTACTATCGCTATCCTAGTTATGAGTCATGCCACATCGGCATGTGATTGTGCTACTCCGCTGACTGATCCACTTGTCCATGACACATTACTACTTACTAACGAGGTCATATCCGTAAGTAAGAGTCCACTTCGCACGTACCGTGACATACATGTAGCCCATAGTACCATCTATACTGCTGACTACAACATCTGGCATAGACGTTTAGGACACCCTTTGAAGGAAGTACTACGTCATGCCAAGGATCACACTAAGGGATTCCCTAAGGACCTTAAATATCCTTCAGAGACACCCATATGTCCTGGTTGCGCTCAAGGGAAAATGCCTGCTTCATTGCATAAACCCTCCGATACGCATGCAACGAAGCCTTTTGAAAAGATTCATTCTGATCTTAAGAGCTTCCCAGTTGACTCGTACCACAAATACAAATACTTTATTAGTTTCTTTGATGACTTTTCCTCCTATGCATGGGTTGTGCTTCTACGCACTAAAGCGCAGGCCATTAATGCATTAAGGCAGTTTGTTGCCATGGTCAAAAATCAGCATAACGCCACTAGTAAACAGTGGATGTCTGACGCTGGAGGAGAATACAAGTCTGATGAGTTTACCAAGGTACTGAAAGATATGGGTATTACTATCCTACAAAGTGCACCGCATCCCCCCCAACAAAATGGTCACGCTGAACGCTTTATGCGTACTTGTATGGATAAGGCTCAGGCTATGCGCCTTGAAGCCTGTCTCCCTCAATCCTGGTGGGAATTCGCGGTCCCACATGCAGTACATTGCTACAATAGGACTCCAATAAGTCGCCTTAATTGGCAGACACCCTATATGAGCTTGCATGGTGAAGCACCTAGTATTTCGCACTTACAAGTGTTTGGATGTGGTGTATATGTGCACATACCAGAAGATCGCAGATCGAACAAACTTGACCCAAAGAGTGAACAAATGATCTATATTGGTCATACTGAGGGCATAAAGGCATATAGATTCATGCGGATCAGCAACAACACAGTGTTCACGAGCACTACTGCTTTATTTGATGAGACTGTTTACCCTAAGTGTGAGACGCAAAGGGTGCGGGGTACAACCCGTGTCAATGAGCCAGTAGATGATCAACCTCCTATGGAGGATGACCAGTCACCTACACAGCCCATTCCAAGTGGTTTTGACGATGATATGCCTACTCATCGCCCCCCTAAACAGAGGCAAAATAGGGAGGATGCGCCAGACCGCGACAGCGGTTCAGTGGCACCAGAGGAGCCAGAAGTGCAACCACCTCCACCTCCTGTGCCAGAACCAGCACTACCACGACGGTCTGCGTGCTTGAGGAAAGTACCTACTTGTCCTGACAACGTCTATGGGGAAGACAGGCACCCCTCACAGATAACAAAAGATGTTGAGCGGAGTAGCAAGTGGAAAGAAATGGTTGGAACACAGCCTGGTCGCTCCAGGACTGATAGTACGCCAGGGCAAAGGCAGATTCCAGGAGGATTTTCCTGAGACAAACCCTGACCCTCCACCTGCTGAGAGTGAAGCTCCGCCAGAACCCTCAGAGGATGAAGTAGATGATTTATTGTCACGCCTTGCTCAGGAAGGGGGAGTAAAATTCCTAGATCATCTGCTTGCCAAAGCAGTTCCATCTAATGATCTGGAACCACTAGACACTTCTAATATATGGGAGTGGACCTATAAAGATATAATGTGCATGCCTGCAGCGCAACAAAAGGAATGGAAGACTGCTTGTTGCGAGGAACTTGAGGCACTTCACAGACGTAATGTCTTTGAGCTTGTGAACCCTTCTAAAGGGAGGAAGATCATAAAAAACAGATGGGTCTTTGATCAAAAGACTGATGGTTGCAAGAAAGCCCAGTTTGTTGCCAAAGGCTTTTCTCAGGTTGAAGGTGTCGACTATGATGAAATCTTCTCACCAGTAGTGCACTTTGAAACTGTCCGGATGATGCTCACACTTGCAGCACTAGAGGATTGGCACATCACTGGACTAGACGTCAAAACTGCCTGCCTATATGGAGAGCTTGATGAAGAGCTATACATGGAACAACCTGAGGGCTTCAAAGCCAAAGGGCAGGAAAATAAAGTACTGCAACTTAAACGTGCCATTTATGGGCTTAAACAAGCTGCTCTAGCATGGTGGAAAGCACTGGATAAGTCCATGGCTGCGATGGGCTGTAAAAGGCTACTATCTGACTCAGGACTCTTTACCCATAGAGGTAAGAGTGGCGCCCTTGTAGTGATCATTGTCTATGTTGATGATGTGATCTTTATGGGATCGAACAAAGCCCTCTTAAATGAGCTTAAGAATAGGTTCATGAAGGCTTGGGAATGTCGTGACTTAGGTGATGCAAAGGAATTCTTGCGTATGCGCATTCAGCGGAAACATGGAAAGATCTTTTTAGATCAAACTGCTTACTTAGAAAAGGTGCTGCAACACTTTGGACTCACAGATGCGAAAGCAACTACGACTCCACTTCCTGAAGGGTACCAGCCAGTACCTAATGATGCGCCAGTCAACCCAAGCGTCAGGAGCAAATACCAGCAAGTTATAGGTTCACTCCTATACATAATGCTTGGGACTCGCCCTGACATCACCTATGCAGTTGTTAAACTGTCACAGTTCGCTGCAAACCCCTCTGAGGACCATTTGAACAGAGCGCTGTATATCTGCCACTATTTACTTGGGACTTCTTCATACTCTTTGGTGTATGATGGAAAATCAAATGGAGGCTTAATTGCCTATGTGGACTCTGACTGGGCTTCAAACCCAGATAATAGGTGATCTACTACAGGTTACATGGTTAAACTGGCTAATGGGATATTCAGTTGGAACTCTAGAGCGCAGAAAACAGTTGCGCTGTCTTCTACTGAGGCTGAATATATGTTGCTGTCAGACACTAGCAGACAATTAGTTTGGATTAAGTCGCTCCCTATACCACTCTGCAGTGATAATCAAGGGTCCATCTTTATGGCCTCTAACCCTGTCCAAGAGAAGTGTATTAAGCATATTGATATACGCTACCACTACATAAGAGAAGTAGTAAAGGACAAGAAAATAGAACTATTCTTTATAGATGGTTCAGAGAATCCTGCAGACATGTTTACCAAGAACCTTGGGTGTATTAAGTTTGAGAAGTTCAGAAGTCAGTTAGGACTTGAGTTTTACTCGTCCAACTGAGTTTCAAGGCTGTAGACTTGGTCTCGAAGCAAGCCTGAAAATTCCATTCTACATGGAACCAAAATAAAGTCTTCATAGACTTTTGAGCCATCACAGTTCCTTGTTTAAGGATACTATAGAAGGTATATCGAGCAATGCCTTCGCTTGTCTTCCGCATACATAGATTCTTTCTAGAGAATCGAAACATTTCTGGTCGTTGTACCAAAAAATTGGCCCAATGAACTGAAAGGTTCATAAAGCTGAAATGGGATGGCAAAGAAAACTCGGTCTCGAAACTGCTCTTGCAGTTCCGGGAAAGACTCCCTTCCAATCATGGCTTGAGTATTAACTCACCTTATACACTTGCTCAGAGCACTCAGTAGCTGCACTTAGCAAGGGGGAGTGTTGAGCTGTAATACTTACTATAAGGCTCATTACGTAGGAATTGGAGTACAATTAGTTATGCTATACACATAATTTGGAGTATTTAGTCATACGATACACGTACAGAATCCCGATTATTCCGAGTCCACCGGTGATTAGACATTAGGCAACACTGAAAACGCGATATTGTGGACACCTCTACTCATCACTTATCCCCAAACGGACATGGGTGGACCATAGAGTATATCAATCCTACTGTAGGAGCGAGTACCTATACACATCTCTCTCCACCCCACCTTGAGCTTCCTCTGCTTCACTCTAAGCCTCGTCTAAGCTCTCTACACAGGTAAGGGTCAACCTGTACACTGCGTGTATTGCTGCACAACAATGGGAGTGTAGGAGTGGGAGATGGGGACGTCTCTTGGGATAACCCTGCGCTTATATGCACCTCTCGAGCGGGGTTTGAACGTTTGAACTCCCTTATCGCTTCATCAGCAAAGACGTCATCCTTCAAGACCCACTGATTGTCCGAGTCTGGGTATCCACGCCACTTGACCAAATACTGTAGTTTCCTTGTCCTGCCAAACCACCAAGAGTCTAGAATCTTCTTGACCTTGTATTCTTCTTTGCTGTCGACCAAATCCGGTGGTGGGCGCTGATAGTTGGGGCTGTGTGTGGGAGTTTCACAATACAGAGTCAGGAGGTCCGTATGGAACACTGGATGGATGCTCCACTGCATGGGAAGTTCTAGGCAATAATTGACTGCAGACATCACCTGAATAACCTTGAATGGGCCATGTCGTCTGGGTGTGAGCTTTGTGGTTGGTTGGTTGGTGTGTAGGTGGCGCCCTTTGAGCCATACAAGGTCTCCGGTTTGGTACTTGGGCGTATCTTTGTGTTTGATCCACCCCTGCTGCACTTTGATCATCAATTCCTGGGTGTAACGTCTACCACGGACGTTTGCCTGACTTAGGCCTCGTTGGTGGTGGCGATCCTATATGACTTGAACCACAAGCGGTTGGCGGGTGCGTCTGGGTACTCAGCTGGGTGAGGGGCAAGATCCCCATTCAATGTGATGTATGCGTGGATATCCTCCAATTGAGGAACTGTAGTTGGCGGGTCTTCGACTGCGACGATAGACGTCCAGGTGGGGTGATCGATGATATAGATGTAACCGTAGGGTCATCCTACTCGTTCGTTGTGATATAGGAATGTCTTGTGACAGATAGATCCGATTGGATATGCGTCCACTGCCCACAATGGGGAGCTCGGGATAAGCTCACAGGGATCCCTGGTCTAAGGGGATATGCCGGAGACGACTCACTTAAAGGGGGAGAGCCCTTGAGAGAGGATGAAACGGAGAAGACGGTGGTATTGAAGAAGACCAAGATAGTGATCCTGGTCTTCGACTTCGACTACTTATACAAATACTCATGGGCTTTCAAGCACCGCTCCAAGCTGAACTAGCCAATAGCGTAAGTAGAGCAAACCCTAGTACTGCTATCCTAGTGTGAGTCACATTGAGTCATGATCCGATCCATTATCGTACACAATCGCATGCACCGGAGCTTACCCAGCTGACTGATCCAACAAGTCCATGACAATATACTGCTGATGTGGTGTCATCCCCGAGCATCAGTGTCCACTTCTGGGCCAAAACGTAACATCACCCCCTTTCAGGATTGGGCACCAGACCGACTGCGGCAGATCTCCTCTCGGAGGCGCACAATCTGTTGCCCCTCCTCGGCTCCAGGGCAGTAGGAGTCCCACTTGTCTTCGATGTGTTTGATGGCGTCGGCACGTTGGAGGCGTAGGACGCACTCCCGGCGCATGCGCCCGATCTTGTCAAGTTCGTCCAGCTTCTTCCTGAGTTCTTCCTCCTTGGCAGCGTAGCCCGCCTGGAGGCAGCGGTAGCAGTGGACCTCCGCAGTGACAGTCAGGTCGTTCATGGCCATGCAGGCCAGGTCAACCAACTCGCGGTAGCTGCTGTCCTGGTCTAGAAAGACCAGGTCGTCGTCGTTGTAGGTTGGCGGGGGTCGGTTGTAACTGGGGATGGCGTGCACTGACTTGCCGTATTGCTGATTGCTGCCTTGTCGATAGGCAAGGACAAAGGGGTCCGCTGTAAAGACAAGCTGCGTATAGTGAGCTGGGTGCAACCGGCCCTGAGCGTTGCGAATCTGGAAGGGGATGAAGTGGACTCCCCTGTTGTGATGGAATCCGCGTGGTGGTGGAGTTTCCACCCGAGATCGGGAAACTGGACTGTGTTCCTCCGGACGGTAGAGGCACTGTTTCTCGGATCGCTGCGATGGTGGAAGAGTGAGAGGTTCCCTGTTGGTGGTGCATAACAGCAGGGTTTCGTCGTGAGTAGTGGTGAGGTGAGTCCCATATGTGAGGTGTTGGTTGAGCGGGCAATGCTCCTGTGACAGGTACCGGTCGTAACTCCGATCTTCTTGAACTTGAGCCTCGTCTTGACTGGACAGAGGTCTCGAGGGAACATGGCCTTGCGGAGACGGGCTTCGTGAACCCGCTGCTGTAGGTGTTGGCGAAGGAAGGAGGGATGGAATGGGGGTAGTTGGACGACTGGGGCTGGGTTGAACAGACTGGGCAGGCGACACGGGTGATGATGTCGGGGTGTTCTGAATGATGACGATAGGTTGGACTGAGATGGGGAGCAGGTCATCAAGGACATAGTGAACTTGGACTGGGGAGTGGGACATGAGTAGGTGAGAGTGGCAAAGAGGGAGATGGGGACGTCTCTTGGGAAAGCCCTGCGCTTATATGTGTTTCTCTGGTGGGGTTTAAACATTTAAACTCCCTTATCGCTTCATCGGCGAATACGTCATCCTTCGAGACCCATTGATTATTGGAGTCTGGGTATCTGCACCATTTGACCAAATCCTGCAGTTTCTTTGTCCTGCCGAAGCGCCAGGAGTCTAGAATCTTCTCGACTTCGTATTCTTCTTCACCATCAATCAGATCTGGCGGTGGGCACTGATAGTTGGGGCTGTGTGTGGGAGTCTCACAATAAGGGGTCAGAAGATCCGTGTGGAACACTGGGTGAACGCTCCACTGCGTGGGGAGTTCCAATCGGTAGTTGACTGCGGACATCACCTGAATGACCTTAAAAGGGCCGTGTCTTCTGGGCGCAAGCTTTGTGGTTGGTTGATTGGTACATAGGTGGCGTCCTTCTAACCACACAAGGTCCCCTATTTTGTACTTGGGCATATCTTTGTGTTTGATCCACCCCTGCTGCGCTTTCTTCATCAGTTCCTGGGCGCGCGTTCTAGCCTCTCTGAACTGTTGGATACGGAGTGCTACTTGGGGAATAGGAGACAGTCTGTCGATCCAATCGGCACGTGGGTTGTATCCCATGAGGATGTTGAAAGGGGATTCCTTAGTCATTCGTTGGGCCAGTTGTTATGTGTGAACTCTGCCATCGGTAGGTAGTGCGTCCAGTCGTCTTGTCGTTCGTTGACCCAGAATCGTAGGTATTGTTTGAGCCATTGGTTTGTGCGCTCCAATTGGCCGTCTGTTCTAGGGTGATAAGCCGTTGAGATGTTCTGCTCGATTCCGAGTATCTTGCACAGTTCGCGTGTGAATTTGGACACGAATCGGGGGTCTCTATCGCTGATGATGTGCACCGGTAGTCCGAATTGGGTGAACACGTGTTTTACATACAGGGCTGCGGTGCCTTCCGCGCTTATCTCTTCCAGGCACGGGATGAATATGGCCGCTTTTGAGCAGTCATGGTCTGTGACCGTCAGTATGGTGTCGCAGCCGTCTGCTAATGGTAACTTGGTGATGAAGTCCAGGGCTATGGTTTTGAATGGGGTTGCTTCCGGTTTTGGGAATATGGGTTGCAGTGGGGCGTGAGTGGGGCGATTATTGACCTTGATTCTTTGGCAGTCTGCACATCCCTTGACATAGTCTTGTACCTCTTGTCATAGGCCGGGCCACCAGTAGTATCGTTCGATCATCTTGATCGTTCGGCTGATTCTGGGGTGTCCATGGACCGGTGGATCATGATGGGCTTGGATGATGTGTCTCCGTTCATACTGATCCCCCATGACTACACATCGTCTGTCTTTGTACCACGTGTCTTTGATCTTCTTTAATTTGTGCAGGTCGACCCATCGTCTGATTGTTTCCCAGTTTTGGGTGTATACTGGATTTGCGGGTTGCATTTCGACAGTGCTTATGGCATTGTCTGGTCGTGTCGGGTCTTCTGTGGTGTCGATCTCTGTGGCTCTGACGAAGATGTGGTCTGGGAGTACCATGACTTGTTCATTGTCGTGGTCTCCCTGGTCGTAATCTGGTTGTCTGGATAATGCGTCTGCTCGTCCGTTGGCTGTGCCTTTGATGTGGTGAATCTCTATGTCGTATTCAGAGAGTTCAAGTACTTCCCGGGCTACGCGTCTGCTTATCTTTTGAGGGGATCTCCAATATTGCAGGTTCATGTGGTCCAAAAACACTTTGATCTTGTGTGGTGATCCCACGAGATACTGTCTCCAGTTGCGTAGGGCTTTGACTATAGCCAGTAGTTCCAGGTCATAGATGTCTTAGTTTCATTTGGCCGTGTTAAGGGTGTTCGAGTAGTACGCGATGGGATGGTGTTTGTTGTCTTCACCTCGTTGGAGTAGTACAGCTCCTACGGCGTATCCTGACGCGTTGACTTCTAGTTCAAAGGGTTTGTCTAGCTCTGGGTGTTTGAGTACCGGTTCCTGTGTTACGAGTTCCTTGGGTTTATCAAAGGCTTGTTGTTGTTCAGTTCCCCATGTCCATTCTGTCTCTTTGTGCGTAAGTTTGTTGAGGGGTCGTGCATGCGTGGCAAAATTTCAGATGAAAGCACTGTAAAAGTTGCAGAAGCCTAGGGAGGATCGCACCTGTTTGACAGTTTTTGGGGTGGGCCATTCCCATATGCCTGAAATTTTGATGGGGTCCATGTGGATCACCCCCTTTTCAATGATTACCCCCAGGTAATCGAGGGAGGAGGAGTGGAAGGTGCATTTCTCCAGTTTCAGGTAAAGGTTGTGTTCTTCTAGTAGGTCTAGAATTGCGTGTATGGCTTCCGTGTGATCCTGTTCCGTGGTCGAGGTTGCAACCCCAATATCGTCCATGTATGCCCGTATAATGGTTCCCTTTGGTTCAAAATATTCGATGATTGGTTTGAGGATGTAGCCCATCATGGCTTGGAAGGTTGCCGGTGAGTTTGTCATCCCAAAGTACATTACCACTGGTTCGTATAGGCTGTATTTTGTCTTGAACGCTCCCTTTTCTTGATCTCCGTCTTTGACAAGTATGTTGTTGTACCCCCATTGGACGTCGAATTTGGAGAAGATTATGCCACTGCTGAGATCTGCGATGAGTTCTGGTATGAGGGGAAGCGGATATTGGTTGTGTATGGTCCATTTGTTGATCACTCGGTAGTCCTGTACTGGTCGTAGCTTTCCATCCTTCTTTTTGATGAAGAAAAAGGGTGATGCGTACGGGGATTTAGAAGGCCTGATGTATCCTTTGGCTAGTTCGGCATCCAGCCATTCCTTGAGTGCTTTGTCTTCTGCTTGATTTACCGGGTAGACTTTGCAATTGATTGTGTCAGGTGCTCCTGGTTTGAACTCTACTGCGTGATCCCAGGGTCTGGAAGGTGGGAGGCAGTGTGATTCCTCTTCGTTGAATACTTTAGCGTGTCATTTGTATTCGTCCAGGATTTCCTTCTTTTCCGTGTATTGGTGTGCGTTGATAGCCAGTTCCATTGCCATTGTCCATAGATGTATGGGGAGCGAGTCTTCCTCCAGTTCCACGAGGATGTGTTCTTTCTCTGTGTCGATGGCTTGTTGTAGGGTTTGCCGCAGTTGTTCTACTGCTGTTCTGAGGGTAAATGGTCAAAGCGGGTTGGTGGTTCGTATTACGATGGGGTATTGCTTCGTATCCATGGTGGCAGAGGCCCAGTGAATGCGGGGTTGGAAGGTAGCTAGCCAGGGATATCCTAGAATGATGGCTTCTCCTCCCACGTCGGTGATGAAGAATGGGATGGTTTTTATCTTCCTGTCAGTTTGGACGTTTAGGTCTGTGTAGTGGGTGATTTTACCCCCTTTGTTGTGCGTCCCGTTGATGTTCCAGATATTGTGGGGTCTTTCCAGTTCTTTGATCCCAATGCCCATTTGTTTGGCAAAGTCGGGATGCATGAAGTTATTGGTGGCTCCTGAGTCCACCAGTGCTTTCTTGTCGGCCATTGAGTTACTCGTGTGGATCGAAACTGAAACATGCATGGATTGATAGTGCGTATGAACTGCGAGTTACATTGTGAAGCCCTCACCCAGGCTGATGGGTTCAGGCGTCGGGAAAATCCTTCCTCATCCATTCCCCCATCTGGTTATGAAGCTCCGCCATTTTTCCCATCATCAGGGTCATCGGTGTTTCGGTTTCTTGCGATGGGGTGGTAGGCTCGTGTTACGATCGGACTCATTAGTACGGATCGAGGGCTCGTGGGGTTCTGACTACCCTAGTATTAGTCAGGGACAGTCGTATCAGTCAGCGTTGAAGTGGTTATCACATGTATCGGACTTTACTCATGCCTAGGACAGTCGTAGTAGGGTTCGAGCTACTATCGCTACTGGGTATCTTACATTTAGGAGGAGCTTCAAAGCTCTTCGTCAACTGTATATCTACTAGCCTGTATGAAGACCGAGCTCCTCAGCTTGGTCTTCTTGAATCACTAGTCGCGATTCTCCTCTTCCTCCTCTTTGTCTGTTTTATCCTTTCGCTCTCCCTACTAGCGCGTCTGGCCTTTGTGTGGCAGATCGCACAGGAACACATACGCCTGGTGGACTTCACCCCAGTGCTTGTAACGATTGCATTCCTACTATGGACGTATATCTATCTCTGTTAAGTCGCCACCGTCTATCAAGTCACTATATCTTCGCTCAAGTCGAGCACGTTGGGACGGGCCCAACGCAACAGCTCGTCTAGGTTGATGAGCGGTTCCTCTGTGATGCTTGGTGGTGCAGTAGGGACTTCTTTGATGTAGGCGCTCCACCCTTGAGGAGGCCCGTTGGGTCCTTGACGTTGCTGGCGTGGCTGGATACATTCTCGTGAGAAGTGGCCTTTGCGTCTGCAGTTGTAACAAGTGATGTCCTTAGCATTAAAGACACCTCGTCCTCCCCGTCCTCGTTGGATGAATCCTCCCCTTGCCGGGAAGGGTGGACGGTTGTCGTGGTGATTGATTTCTGGGTGGTTTGGGTCGCCCACTTCAGCTACTCGAGCTCGGATTCTCCCTGGGGTGGTATCCATTGCGTCTGGATGGCCTTGGTATTGCCACCATGTTGGTTGGTTTGGCCTTTGCGGCGCTTGGAAGCGCATTTGTTGTTGCTTGGGTCGCTGTTGCACGGGTTGTCATCCAAACCCGTCTTGCCTGGCCTTCATGTGAAGGTACTTCTTTTGCTGCTCAATTATGGCAGTCTTCCACTGTGAGTAGTTCCTGGGGTTGTGGAACTGGTAGGCATTTTGATAGAGATCCATGGGTAGTCCTCGTGTGAACTTGTTGAGGACCAGTGGTTCGTCTAGGCAGTAACCAGCTAAGCAGACCATTTTCTCGAATTTGGTTACGTAGCTGTCAATGTCCGCTCCTATCATGCGGAATCCTTTGTCGAGCTCTAGGCAGGCATTTTCCTGTTCCAAGTTGTCGCAGAATTGCCTCTTGAAGGTGATTTCGACGCCGTTCCAGAGCCATGGGTCGTGTTGGTCTGGCTGTTTTTTGAGCCATTCTTGGGTCTTTGTGGCCCATTCGTCGACGAGGTCCCCCTGGATGTAGGTTAGGAACATCATGGCTTTGGTGTAGGGATGGCTGATGCTCCTGTTGAATTTGTTGACTCCCGCGAATCGATTCCATTGGGACAGGAATGCTTCTGCTTTGTCTCATTCGCCCTTGAAGACAGGAGGTTCTTACCAGTGCTTCTTAAATTCCACTCTCTTGATAGAGGCGGAGACCATTCTTGTACTATGTACTGCCGCGGAATACAAATGGTTCAAAAAAAAAAAAAAAAAAAAGACAGGAGGTTCTTTTCCTACGAATTGGTTGGTGAGTTGGATGGGGGCAGTAGGTGCTGCTGTGGCTGGGAGTCCTCCTTTGCCGCCTCCACCTCCGTTGTTGTTTTTGGGTTCTCCTCCGGGTGGTGGGTCATCGGAGTGTCACAGGTACTTGGTGTCGAATAGTGCTGTGCCAATTCACATTTGTTCATGGGTGACAGTCTGGCTCATAGTGGTAGGAATGGACTTAGCAATAAGCTCTAGAGCTTCTTCCTCTTGTTCGTCTCTGAGGACGTGGATATCTTTGGGGTTACTGGCGAGTGATGGGGATGGCGCAGGAGTTTTGGGAGTAGGTGATTGGGCTGGTTCTTCGGTTTCTCCGTCGATGGGTCCCCACTGGTCGTGGGTGACTATTTGGCTGGTGAGGATGTCGAGGTTAAGGGCTGAGGATGCGGGTTTGGTGACTTGGAATTTGTTATTGGCGTTGCTCCAGCAAATTTCTGTCCAACAGGTGAAATCAAAGTTGAACTCAACTGGGATAAGGTGTTGTCGGTTCTGCGAGTCGATGTAGTAGGCGACGTATCCAGGGACTTCAGCATCGTCTTTCCAAAAGGCTGATTCCAGGTATCTCTTGGGGACGTTGCATTCTCCTCATCGTTCGATGAAGTAGGGGCAGAAAGGCACCCAAAGGTCTTTGGTCTTAGGATTGGCCATGGTGGATCTTGGTCTTAATGTAACGTCTACCACGGATGTTTGCCTGACTTAGGCCTTGTTGGCGGCAGCAATTCTATATGACTTGAACCACAAGCGGTTGGCGGGTGTGTCTGGGTACTCAGTTGGGTGAGGGGCAAGATCCCCATTCAATGCGATGTATGCGTGGATATCCTCCAATTGAGGAACTGTAGTTGGCGGGTCTTCGACTGTGACGATAGACGTCCAGGTGGGGTGATCGATGATATAGATGTAACTGTAGGGTCGTCCTACTCGTTCGTTGTGGTATAGGAATGTCTTGTGACAGATAGATCTGATTGGATATGCATCCACTGCCCACAACAGGGAGCTTGGGATAAGCTCATGGGGATCCCTGGTCTAAGGGGATATGCCGGAGATGACTCACTTAAAGGGGGAGAGCCCTTGAGAGAGGATGAAACGGAGAAGACGGTGGTATTGAAGAAGACCAAGATAGTGATCCTGGTCTTCGACTTCGACTACTTATACAAATACTCACGGGCTTTCAAGCGCTGCTCCAAGCTGAACTAGCCAATAGCGTAAGTAGAGCAAACCCTAGTACTGCTATCCTAGTGTGAGTCACATCGAGTCATGATCCGATCCGTTATCGTACACAATTGCATGCACCAGAGCTTACCTGGCTGACTGATGCAACAAGTCCATGACAATATACTGCTGATGTGGTGTCATCCCCAAGCGTCAGTGTCCACTTCCGGGCTGAAACGTAACACTGGGTGCGCGTTCTAGCCTCTTTGAACTGTTTGATGCAGAGTGCTACCTGAAGAATGGGAGATGGTCGATCGATCCAATCAGCGCAGGGGTTATACCCCATTAGGACGTTAAAGGGGGACTCCCTTGTAGACTCGTTTGGCCAGTTGTTATGCGTGAACTCGGCCATTGGCAAGTATTGCATCCAGTTGTCCTGTCGTTTGTTAACCCAGAATTGTAGGTACTGTTCCAGCCATTGATTAGTGCGCTCTGATTGCCCGTCTGTGTGCGGGTGATAGGTGGTGGAGATGTTTTGTTTGATGCCAAGGATTTTGCATAACTCCCAGATGAACTTTGACGCAAAGCACAGGTCTCGGTCGCTAATGATGCGTGCTGGTAGTCCGAATCGGAAGAAGACGTGTTTCACGTACAAGGCCGCAGTTCCTTCATCACTGATTTCTTCAAGGCACGGAATGAATATTGCTGCTTTTGAGCAGTCGTGGTCTGTCACCGTCAGTATGGAGTCGCAGCCATCTGCTTCCAGTAATTTTGTGATGAAGTCAAGTGCTATGGTTTCAAATGGCATTGCTTCTGGTTTTGGGAAGATGGGTTGTAGTGGGGCACACATGGGGTGATTGTTGACTTTGATTCTTTGGCAATCGGCACATCCCTTGACATAGTCTAGAACTTCTTGTCGTAGGCCTGGCCACCAGTAGTATCATTCCACCATTCAGATTGTTCTGTTGATTCCTGGATGTCCATGGACTGGTGGGTCGTGATGCACACATATAATATGGGTTCGTTCATGCTGGTCTCCGGTTACTACTTGGCGCCCTTCTTTGTACCACGTGCTGTTAATCTTCTTGAGTTTATGGGGGTCAACTAGCTGCTTTATGACTTCCTCGTTTTGTTGGTAGACCGGGTTTGTTGGTTGCATTTCTGTGACAGTGATGGTTGGGTCTATTCGTGTGGGGTTGTCGGTGGTGTCAACTTCTGCTGCTCTCACAAAAATGTGGTCGGGTAGTACTGTGACTTGTTCATTGTCATTTTCCCCTTGGTCATAGTCTGGTCAGTGGGATAGGGCATCTGCTCATCCATTCGCTGTACCCTTGATGTGATGAATCTCTATATCGTATTCTGAGAGTTCGAGTACTTCCCAGGCTACGCATCTGCTGATCTTCTGGGGGGATCTCCAGTATTGTAGGTTCATATGGTTGGAGAACACTTTGATCTTGTGTGGGGACCCTGTGAGGTACTGCCTCCAATTGCATAGAGCTTTGACTATTGCTAGGAGTTCCAGGTCGTAGATGTCGTAGTTCCTTTCCACCGTGTTGAGGGTGTTGGAGTAGAGTAGTATGCGATAGGGTGTCGTTTGTTGTCGGTTCCTCGTTGGAGTAGTACTGCTCCAACTGCATATCCTGACACATTGACTTCCAGCTCAAAGGGTTTGTCTAGTTCCAGGTGTTTGAGTACTGGTTCTGCTGTTACTAGCGTCTTGAGTTTGTCAAATACTGCCTGTTGATTGGTTCCCCATATCCATTCAGTTTCCTTGCATGTGAGCTTGTTGAGGGGTCGTGTGTGTGTGGCAAAATTTCGAATGAAAGCGTGGTAGAAGTTGCAGAATCCTAGGAATGATCGCACCTGTTTGACGTTTTTGGGGGCTGGCCATTCCTTGATGCCTGAAATTTTGACAGGGTTCATGCGAATCACCCCCTTTTCAATGATTACCCCCAGGTAATCGAGGGACAAAGAGTGAAAGGTGCATTTTTCCAATTTCAGGTAGAGGTCATGTTCTTCTAGGAGGTCCAGAATGGTGTGCACCGCTTCAGCATGATCTTGCTCCGTTGTTGAGGTTGTGATACCAATGTTGTCCATGTAGACTCGTATGATGGTCCCTTTCTTTTCGAAGTATTTGATAAGTGGTGTGCAAATGTGGGTCATCATGGTTTGGAATGTTGAGGGCAAGTTGGTCATCCCGAAATACATGACCATTGGTTCAAAGAATCCATGGTTGGTTTTGAACGCCGCTTTATGCTGCTCTCCATCCTTGATGAGTATGTTGTTATATCCCCATCGGACATTGAATTTGGAAAATATCCAGCTTCCACTAAGATCCGCAATGAGCTCTGGGATCAGAGGTAGTGGGTATTGGTTGCGTATGGTCCATTTGTTGAGTGTTCTGTAATCCTGTACTGGGCATAGTTTTCCATCCTTCTTTTTGATGAAGAAAAAGGGTGATGCGTATGGAGATTTGGATGGTCGTATATACCCCTTTGCCAGTTGTTCCTCCAGGAATTCTTTAAGTGCTTTATCCTCGGCTTGATTTAGTGGGTAGACCTTGCAGTTGATGAAGTCTGGTGTGTCCGGTTTAAGTTCAATGGCATGATCCCAGGGTCATGAAGGTGGGAATTGTTGTGATTCTTCCTTGCTGAATACCTTGGCGTGTCTTCTGTATTCTTCAGGAATTTCCTTCTTTTCCATGTATTGTTGTGCCAATATTGCCAGTTCCGTTGCCGTGGTCTGTAAGTGTATTGGGAGTGATTCTTCCTCAAGTTTGTGGAATATCCGTTCGTTGTTTTGTTCAGTGATTTGCATCACAATTCGCCGAAGTTCTGCTTTTGCTGCGGTGAGGTTGAATGGCTTGAGGGGGTTGGTGGTCCTGATGATGATTGGGTATTGTTTGGTGTCCAATGTACCGGTGGCCCAATGGATGCGAGGTTGGAAGACTGCTAGCCATGGGTATCCAAGGATGAGATCTTCTCCTCCCACATTGGTGACAAGGAAGCGAATGTCCTTGATCTTTCTGTCAGTCTGTATGTTGAGGTCGACACAATGAGTAATTTTCCCCCCTTTGTTGTGTGTTCCGTCTATATTCCAAATGTTGCGGGGACGCTCTAGTTCTTTGGTTCCTAGATGCATTTGTTTGACGAAGTCTGGGTGTATGAAGTTATCAGTGGCCCTGGAGTCCACTAGTGCTTTTCTTTCAGCCATGAAGTTACTCGTGCAGATCGAAACTGGAACATGCATAGATCAATAGCGCGTTATGAACGACAAGTTACAATTTGAAGCCCTCACCCAGGCCGATGGGTTCAGGCACTCTGAAAATCCTGCTCCCCCATGATCTTCCCTGCCTCCTCCTGCAGTTCTGCAATCCTCCCCATAATGTCCTCTACTTTGGAGGTTGTTCCGCAGTTGATCACGACAGGTTTGTCTAGGTCGATGAGCGGTTCCCCTGCTACACTTTGTGGAGTGGTGGGTACTTCCTCTATGTAGGTGCTTCTGCCCTGAGGTGGTCCTTGGCATTGTTGGCGTGGCTGGAAACATTCTCGTGAGAAGTGTCCCTTCTTTCCACAGTTGTAGCAGGTGATGTCCCTTGCGTTAAAGACACCACGTCCTCCTCTGCCTCTCTGGATGAACCCTCCTTGTGGTGCATAGGGGGGTCTGTTGTCGGAGTGGTTGAGTTCTGGGTGGTTTGCGTCGCCTACTTCCACAACTCTGGCGCGAATTCTTCCAGGTGTGGTGTCCATCACATCCAGGTGGTTTCTGTATTGTTGCCACCCTTGCTGTTGAAACGGCCTCTGAAGCGCTTGGAATTGTGCAGGTTGTGGTTTTGGTTGTTGTTGGGATTGGGGTTGTCTTCCGAACCTGTTGTTCTGTGCCTTCATGTGGAGGTAGCGCTTCTGTTGCTCAATTACTGCATTCTTCCACTGGGTGTAGTTCCTGGGGTTGTGGAATTGATAGGTGTTTCAGTATAGGTCCATGGGTAATCCCCTCGTGAATTTGTCGAGTACCAGAGGTTTGTCTAAATGATAGCCAGCGAGGCAAACAAGTTTTTCAAACTTAGTGATGTAGCTGTCAATATCTGTGCCTGTCATCTTGAATCCTTTGTCCAGCTCTAGGCGAGCGACTTCTTGTTCCATGTTGTCATGGAACTGCTTGCGGAATGCGATTTCGACTCTGTTCCAGAGCCATGGATCGTTTCGATCCATCCTTGAGTCGAGCCATTCTTGAGTCTTGGTGGCCCATTCATCGACCAGGTCCCCCTGTATGTAGGTAAGGAACATCATTGCTTTGGTGTAAGGGTGTTGGATGCTTTGGTTGAACGAGTTGACTCCTGCGAAGTGGTTCCATTGTGAGAGGAGTGCTGCGGCTTTGTCTTGTTCTCCGTGGAAAACTGGGGGTTCTTTCCCTATGAAGTGGTTGGTCAGCTGTCCTACAGGGATGTTGTAACGCCACCACAGGGGCGTTAGGTACGACGTGTACCACGTTAAGTCAACGGGATCGGAAGAGCGCGAGTCAGTTACGACTCAGTTCGGTGGTGCACAAGTGTCGTTCGGTTTCCCTGGAACCGAGGACAATAGAAGAAAGGCAAGGCTCAAGCGCAACGGCGAGCGAAAGGGTAGACTCAAGCGCAAAGGCGAGTCGAGGGTCGTTCGTGAGGCAAAGACAATGTGGTATTACACAAGAAGTCAAGTCTACCGTACAAGCTGGGTAGGGTGCGACTTATATACTAGTACAGGATGTTTGTGAGCAACAAACATATGGCGCGATTGTGAGTCAAGAGTCCTGGAACGTAAACAAAGGGAAAAACCATATGTAGTATGAGGGAATTCCGCGAAGTCATGCGGGCTTCAGGAATGGTCAGCGGACCAGGAGAAGCGTACCACGACCTACCCTATCGCCGAGGCGCAGGGTGCAAGACGAGAATCAAGGGGCGCGAGTCACCGGATTGTATCGTAATCGTACAGTCAAAGCAAGGGTCAGAAATCGTAACAGATGTGAAGGTTTGGGTTGGGAGGTGCATCGTGACCATCACCTCCTCCTCCTCCATTGCCTCCGTCTCCCCCATTGCCGGGATCTCCTCCAGGCAGAGGGTCATTTGCGTGTATGGGGTACTGGGTTGTGAAGAGCGTGGTCCTTATCTGTGTTTCTTCTTGGGTGGCTGTCTGACTCATGGTTGGGATGGACTTAGCAATATTTTCTAGTGCAGTCCCCTCTTGTTCATCTGTGTAGACTCGGATTTCTTCAGGGTTACTTGCAAGGGATGGGGATGGTGCTGGTGTTTTGGGAGTAGGTGATCGAGCGGGTTCTTCTTCTTCTCCATCGATAAGCCCCCACTGGTCTCGGGTGGTTATGTTGTTTAGCGGGATGTTGAGGTTGAGGCTTGCTGCTGCGGGTCAGGTTGCTTGCCACTTGTTGCTGAGGTCGTTCCACTTGATTTCTACCCAACAGGTGTTTTTGAAGTTGAATTCTATGGGGATGATCTGTTGCTCTCCTTTGCGGTTGATGTAATAGGTAACGTAGCCTGGTGTCTCAGCGTCGTCTTTCCAAATGCTGTTTCTAGGTATCATTTTGGTACATTGTGATCTCCTCTTCTGTCGATGTTGTAGGGCCTGAATGGGACCCAGTAGTCTCTTGTTACTTTGGTAGGATTGGCCACGATGGATCTTGGTCTTAATGTAATGTCTACTATGGATGTTTGCCTGACTTAGGCCTCGTTGGGTGTGGCAATCCTAAGCGATCAGTAGTAGTTGCAGTTGACGACGGTCTGAGGGTACTCAGCTGGATGTGGGACTAGGCGTCCATCTAAGGCCAGATAGCCATGAAGGTCTTCAAGGAGGGGTACGGTGGTTGGTCGATAGTTGAGGACTCAAAGGTCGTCCTGCTGAGGGTGATCGATGATGTAGAGATGACCATATGGACGGGCAACACGTTTGTTGAGGTACAGATATACATGATGGCACACACAGTCAATGGGGAATACGTCCACTGCCCACGAAGGGAACTCGGGATAAGCTCATGGGGATCCCTGGTCTAAGGGGATATGCCAGAGAGACTCACTTAACAGGGGGAGGACCCTATAGAGCGGAGAATACAAGTGGTATTGGAAGAAGACCAAGATGCCGTTCTTGGTCTCCATACTACCCTATTTATACAGTTATGCACGGGCTTTCAAGCACTGCTCCAAGATGTACTAGCCAATAGCATAAGTAGAGCAAACCCTAGTACAGCTATCCTAGTATGAGTCACATCGAGTCATGATCCGATCCATTATTGTATACAATCACATGTTCCAGAGCTTACCCAGATGACTGATTCAATAAGTCCATGATGATATACTGCTGACGCGGTGTCATACCCTTGACATCAGTGTCCACTTCTGGGCCGAACATAACATCCTTGCTCTTTGGCCTCAGATAGTGCGGTATGGAATTGGCGATGTAACACAAGAAGCCCATGATGCCGAGCCCCCACCAGACAGTCCTCACTATGTGCTTGTGGCTCATGATGAGTTGACTGCTCAGGCACATGATGGAAAAAAAGTCAGCTGGATTCAAGGTGGTGAACAGCCAATCAGAAAAAAAGGGCCAGGGCCGGGGCATTCACCAGAGCAACTTCATTTGCTCAACCCATGGGTGGCTTGCTGAGGCAAGTGAAACTCTCAAGTATGGGAAGAATCACAAGGGATTCTGGAACAGAACATTATTTCTCAAACAGGTCAGATTTTATTTCGCTTGGAAATAAGCCCAATTAAAATATTTCAAACAGCTCAAGGACAAATTTTTCCCAACATTTGAACGACTCCACGGTCCTGGTTTCATTGCCATTGTCCTTGCTGACAACTCACAGGGGCACTCCACTTATGCAAGCAATGCACTTCTTGCATCACACATTAATCTTAATCCACGTGGGAAACAACCAAAAATGCATGACAGTTGGTTTGTCCATGGTGGCCAAAGAATTACTCAGTCAATGGTATTTCCAACATCACACCCTGAATACTCAAATATGGCCAAGGGTGCAAAATTTATTTTGCAAGAACGCAGCCTCTGGAAGGCTGGGCTGAATCTGCGATGTGGCAAAGGGGGATGTGACACCAACCAGACCAACTGCTGCGCCAAGCGAATATTGGATCTTCAACCCAATTTCCAAGCCCAGAAGTCCCTTGTCCAGGAGACGATCAAGGGTGCAGGACACCTTTGTGTGTTCCTGCCGAAATACCATTATGAACTCAATTTCATTGAATATTTTTGGGGCACGGTAAAACATTACTTGCAAGAAAACTGCGACTATACATTTGGAACACTGAAGCTCAACATGCCCAAGGCCCTTGCATTGGTACCTGTTGAGCTCATCAGGAAGTGGGAACACTGAACTTGGAGGTTCATTGAGGCCTATGCTGGAGGACTTGATGCACACTCTACACAACTCAAGGTAAGAGAATATAGTTCTCAACAATACAAGTCTCACAGACACATTCCAGAGACCCTTGTGTGAGAAATGGACATGCACACATGACATTCCATTGTCGACTTGATGTGTCATCTGTATATGTAATAAGCACCTTTGTCTATATATGGGCTTGGCCATTTCAGGTAAGGCGATATCACCAAATCTTATTGTAGAGAAATTTCCTCTTGACAAATCAATCTACTCTCTAAGTCCTTTATTTTGTCAAGAGGATTTTCTTTTTTTCCAATGCATGTACAAGCTTATATAAGCTAATCAAAGTTGGTGGTGACTAGGTGACACGTGCCATACTACAGTGTTACTAGTAATGAGTCATGCCACATCAGCATGTGATTGTACTACTCCTGCTGACTGATTCTACAAAGTCTGTGACCAATTACGCCCTACTAATGGTGCCACAACCAAATAGCAAGTGTCCACAACACAAACCATACACCACTTATCAACAGCCCTTTCATTGTTCAAGTCAGACTAACACCAGTGGTGGCATTACAAAGAGCTTCCCCAGCCTCTCATGTATGGCATGCAATTATTTATCAATCCCAGGTGCATATCCTCTACCTTTCACTATCTGTTAGGATTACTTACAACTTCTAATTGGCCACTACAGTCAATATTGAGTGGGTGTCTAGTCAAGGCTGCCTTGTCCTTCCCTATGTCCATAACCAACTCTCATTCAAGTCAACACATGCCCTGCTCTGTGTTGGGATGTAGAGCACACTCAACCTGATTAGCAACAGAAACATTAAGGTGGCCCTGGGAGATGAAGTCACTGGGAAGGAAGATGAACCCCATCATAACTGATGTCAGCCTGAGGTTTCAATTAGCATCATTCAATATCATCTCTTGCCCTTGTTCATTTGGATTCTAAACCCTGTGTTTTTATGTGAAACAGCTAAGTGTTACAGGTTTAAACAGGGACAACCCCCCCATTTCCCAGGGAAAGGTCAGAGACAACAATGGATTGACAAGTCTGACTCTCTGATTTGGTGGCACTGCCACACCACAAGTCTGCCTCATTGCTGCATCATGGAACAGCTTGTACTACCTGTGGTAGTTTACCTGTACCCAGACCTGTAGTACAAACCTGGCCAACCTCCAAGACCCCCAACCTGTACCTAGGGCTGTGCACCATCCATAATATGGCCATACAAGACACAGATGTTAATGGGGTGGAGTCATACTGTGCACAATACGAATACCTACCTCTTGAGTACTTGACAGTACAGTACGGGTGCCTAGACGGCCATCTGACAGTGAGTACGACAATATGGTAACTGGGAGTTCAGATAGGGACATAGTATCAACTACTACAGAACACTAGTTACACTTTGAGCACGTGCTAAATGAAGCCTCTTCTTGGCAAGCATGAGGACTTTGATTGTGTCAGGGTGAAGACTTGCACAGCACAGTGAAATAGTATCACAACCACCTGAAAAAATGTGTCTGACCACAACAGCAGACCCTAACATGTGATGTTTATCACCTAGGACACCCCATTGATGGATTATGGATGCACCTGGAATACAGAGAATATCACAAGCAAGCCAAAATAGATTTGGGAACTGAGCACACCGACCCATCCACCAATGAATTGGGTTGCAGGTCTCAAAGTCTTCTGGTGGTAGGTCAAAATACTCCTCCAGCTCAGTTTTAACTGCTTTTGCCCTCTGGTGAAAACACAAAGTGAAGTTTTTTTGAGGTGAGAGCAGGGTTGAAACAGATGTGCTGGGTGTTGTTGTTGCAGCAATCTCTGCAGTTGGAAATGGTGTGGGATGTTTACCTGTTACGTCTACCATGGACGTTTGCCTGACTTAGGCCTTGGTCCATGCGGTGATCCTAAACAATTGATAGAACAAGTGGTTTGTGGGTGCGTCTGGGTACTCAGCTAGATGAGGGGCTAGATCCCCGTTCAAGGCGATGAAGGTGTGGATGTCCTCCTCTTGAGGAATGCCGATGGGAGGCTTGTCAAGTGCGGTGATGGAAGTCCAAGTAGGATGATCAACAATGAAGATATAGCCATAGGGTCGTCCTACACACTCGTTGTGATAGAGGAATGCGTGATGATATACTGATCCTGGAGGATACATGTCCACTGCCCATGGAGGGGAACTCGGGATGAGCTCACAGGGATCCCTGGTCTAAGGGGATATGCCGGAGGCAACTCACTTCAAGGGGGAGAGCCCTACAGAGGAAGAAGGTGGAGAAGGTGGTGGTATTGAAGAAGACCAAGATGGCGATCCTGGTCTTCCATGTTGACTATTTATACAGATACTTGTGGGCTTTCAAGCGCTGCTTTGAACTACACTAGCCAATAGTGTAAGTAGCGTGAACCCTAATACAGCTATCCTAGTATGAGTCACATCGAGTCATGATCCAATCCGTTATTGTACACAATCACATGTGCCAGAGCTTACCTGGCTGACTGATCCCATAAGTCCATGACAATATACTGCTGACGTGGTGTCATCCCTGAGTGTCAGTGTCCACTTCCGGGCCGAAACGTAACATTACCAGCATAATGAGTGTCATAGTAGTCCTGCAAATGGTCCTTGGATGACTCAAGATATGGCAAGAGTAGTGGGTCACTCTCGTAGTCAAGCTTCATGCCATTGTATGATATCCTTGGATCAAGTACTGAGTGAATTAGTTGGCTAGCGTGGACAGAAATGACAGAATGACATACATGCGGCCCAAGTATAAAATGGAGATTTATGTCATGGATGCATATTTATTTTCCTATTTTTCTGTATTTATATGGAATTATATCAGGAAGATATAAAAGGCTGAAGTACAGAGACTTCAAGTTAGTCACATGAATTGCCACCCATGTGCATGTGGTTGTGGGACTTAGGTCCCTTATACATATCTGTTGAGCCATAATTAATATAAGGCTCATTACACAGGAATTGGAGTACAATTAGTTATGCTATGCATGTAATTCAAAGTATTTAGTCACACAGTATATGTACAGAATCCCCTTAAGGGATTATTCTGAGTCCACCAGTGATTAGACATCAGGTGACACTAAAAACACAATATTGTGGATGCCTCTACTCATCACTTATCCCCAAACGGACATGGGTGGACCATAGAGTATATAAATCCTACTGTAGGAGCAAGTACACATACACATCTCTCTCCACCCCCCACCTTGACTTCCTTTGCTTCACTCTAAGCCTTGTCTAAGCTCTCTACACAGGTAAGGGTCTACCTGTACACTGCATGTATTGCTGCACAACAATATGTACAGTTATGATTGGTTGGAAGGAGATGAAAGACTCCGGAAGATTCTAGAAGGCTCTAGAACAGGATTAGTAGTATATGCTTACTTGCTGTATTAGTAGTTACTCAGCAAAGTGGAGCTTCGCATAAGCGCTATGACAAGTGCATCAGTCAGCACATAGATAGCGCCATTATTAGACATGACACATCAGCTCCTGAGTCAAGGAGTCTTACTGTACACTTAGTAACAGTGTTCAGACTCAGTTCAAGCTCAGCTCCAGTAGTGTATATAAACCCTCCTGTAGCATCCTGAGTGGAACCAACTTGTCCTCTTGGTTCTCCACTCAGCATGCCACAGTGTGATACCCCTTAGGATTGAGTCCTTGTATAAAGACTCTACGTTCCTATACCCTCCACTGTGACTGTAATGTCTACCATGGACGTTGACCTGACTTAGGCCTTGTTTGATGTGGCGATCCTAAACAATCAATAGAACAGGTGGTTTGTAATGGTGTCTGGATACTCAGCTGGATGAGGGGCTAGATCCCCATTCAAAGCGATAAAGGCGTGAATGTCCTCTGCTTGGGGAATGCCAACAGGCGGTTTGTCAAGTGCAGTAATGGAGGTCCAAGTGGGATGGTCAACGATGAAGATGTAGCCATAGGGTCGTCCTACACGCTCATTGTGATAGAGGAAGGCGTGATGATATACCGATCCGGGAGGATACATGTCCACTGCCCACAAAGGGGAAACTCAGGATAAGCTCACGGGGATCCCTGGTCTAAGGGGATATGCTGGAGGTGACTCACTTCAAAGGGGGAGGGCCCTACAGAGGAGATAGAACAGAGAAGATGGTGGTATTGAAGAAGACCAAGATGGCAATCCTGGTCTTCCACGTTGACTACTTATACAGATATTCGCGGGCTTTCAAGCGCCGCTTCAAACTGTACTAGCCAATGGCATAAGTAGAGCAAACCCTAATACCGCTATCCTAGTATGAGTCACTTTGAGTCATGATCCGATCTGTTATCATACACAATCACATGTGCTGGAGCTTACCCGGCTGACCGATCTCATAAGTCCATGACAATATACTGCTGACGTGGTGTCATCCCCGGGCATCAGTGTCCACTTCTGGGTTGAAACGTAACATCACCCCCTTTTCAGGATTGGGCACCAGACTGACCCTGGCAGATCTCCTCTTGAAGGTGCGCAATCCGTTGCCCTTCTTTGGCTCCAGGACGATAGGAGTCCCATTCGTCCTTGATGCGCTTGATGGCATCAGCATGTTGGAGGCGCAGCACGCACTCTCGGTGCATACGTCTGATCTTCTCCAGCTCATCGAGCTTCTTCCTCAACTCCTCCTCCTTGGCTACGTACCCAGCTTGGAGGCAGCGGTAGCAGTGGACCTCCGCTGTGACCATCAGGTCATTCATGGCCATGCAGGCCAGGTCGACCGACTCACAGTAGCTGCTGTCCTGGTCCAGGAAGACCAGGTCGTCATTGGTGTAGGTGGGCAAGGGTTGGTCGTAGTTTGGCTCGGCTAGCACCAACTTGCCATACTGCTGGTTGCTGCCTCGTCGATAGGCGAGGATGAAGGGGTCTGCCGTAAAGACGAGCTGCGTATAGCGAGCTGGGTGCAGCCGGCCCTGAGCGTCACGAATCTGGAATGGGATGAAGTGGACTCCCCTGTTGTGGTGGAATCCATGTGGTGGCGGAGTTTCCACCTGACATCTGGAAACTGGACTGTGTTCCTCTGCACAGTAGCGCCATATCTCGGGTCGCTGCGATGGCGGAAGAGTGATAGGTTCCCTGTCGGTGGTGCATAGCAGTGGGGTTTCGTCGTGAGTAATGGTGAGGTGAGTCCCATACGTAAGGTGCTCGTTGAGCAGGCAATGCTCCTGCGACAGGTACCAGTCATAATCTCAATCCTCTTGAATCTGAGCCTCGTCTTGACGGGACAGAGGTCTTGAGGGAACAGGGTTTTGCGGAGATGGGCTTTGTGAGCTTGCTGCTGTAGGTGTTGGCAAAGGAAGGAGTGATGGAATGGGGGTAGTTGGATGACTGGGGCTGGGTTGAACGGACTGGGCAGACGACACGGGTGGTGATGGCGGGGCGTTCTGAATGATACAGTAGGCTGGACTGAGATGGGGAGCAGGTCGTCAAGGACATAGTGGACTTGAACTGGGGAGTTGGACATGAGTAGATGGGAGTGGTGGAGAAGGAGATGGGGATGTCTCTTGGAAAAGCCCTGCACTTATATGCGTTTCTCTGGCAGGGTTTTGAATGTTTGAACTCCCTTATCGCTTCATCAGCAATATGTCATCTTTCGAGACCCATTGATTATTGGAGTCTGGGTATCCACGCCATTTGACCAAATACTGCAGTTTCTTTGTTCTGCCAAAGCGCCGAGAGTCTAGAATCTTCTTGACGTTATATTCTTCTTCGCCATTGATCAAATCTGGTGGTGGGCGCTGATAGTTGGGGCCATGTGTGGGAGTCTCGCAATAGGGAGTCAGGAGGTCTGTGTGAAACATGGGGTGGATGCTCCACTGCGTGGGAAGTTCTAATTGATAGTTGACTGCAGACATCACCTGGACGATCTTAAAAGGGCCATGTCTCCTGGGCGCAAGCTTGGTGGTTGGCTGGTTGGTGCACAGGTGGTGTCCTTCAAGCCACACTAGATCCCCAATTTGGTATTTGGGCGTATCTTTGTGTTTGATCCACCCCTGCTGCGCTTTTCTCATCAGTTCCTGGGCGTGTGTTCTAGCCTCTTTGAATTGCTTGATGCGGAGTGCTACTTGAGGAATGGGGGAGGGTTGAATGATCCAGTTGGCGCGTGGGTTATACCCCATAAGGATGTTGAAGGGGGATTCCTTTGTGGATTCATTTGGCCAGTTGTTGTGCATGAATTCTGCCATTGGGAGATAGTGTGTCCAGTTGTCCTGGCGTTCATTGACCCAGAAGCGTAGGTATTGTTCTAGCCATTGGTTGGTGCATTCTGATTGTCCATCTGTCCTGGGGTGATAGGCCGTTGAGATGTTCTGTTCGATCCCTAGTATTTTGCACAGCTTGTGTGTGAACTTGGATGCGAATCGTCGGTCTCTGTTGCTGATGATGCATGCCAGTAGTCCAAATTGGGAAAAGACATGTTTTACGTACAGGGCTGCAGTGCCTTCCGCACTTATTTCTTCTAGACATGGTATGAATATAGCCGCTTTCAAACAGTTGTGGTCTGTTACTGTCAGTATAGTGTCACATCCATCCACTTGTGGTAATTTGGTGATGAAGTCCAGTGCTATGGTCTTGAATGGTGTTGCCTCCGGTTTTGGGAATATGGGTTGTAGTGGTGCGCGCATGGGGCAGTTGTTGACTTTGATTCTTTGGCAGTCGGTGCATCCCTTGACATAGTCCTGTACCTCTTGTTGTAAGCCTGGCCACCAGTAGTATCGTTCGACCATTTTGACTGTTCGGCTGATCCCCAGGTGTCCATGTATTGGGGGGTCATGATGGGCTTGGATAATGTGTTGCCTTTCGTATTGATCTCCCGTGACTGCGCGTCGTCCGTCCTTGTACCATGTGCCTTTGATTTTCTTCAGCTTGTGTGGGTTGACCCATTGTCTGATGGTTTCTTCATCCTGGGCATATACTGGGTTTGCGGGTTGCATTTCAGCAACTGTTACTTCGTTCCCTAGTTGCGTTGGGTCATCTGTTGTGCCAATTTCTGCGGCTCTGACGAATATGTGGTTGGGTAGTACTGTAACTTGTTCGTTGTCGTGTTCCCCTTGGTCATAGTTGGGTCATCTAGACAGTGCGTCTGCTTGCCCGTTGGCGGTGCCTTTGATGTGATGAATCTTGATGTTGTATTCTGAGAGCTCGAGTACTTCCCTTGCAACAAGTCTGCTCATTTTTTGCGGGGATCTCCAGTACTGTAGGTTCATATGGTCCGAGAATACTTTGATTTTGTGTGGTGATCCTGTGAGGTATTGTCTCCAGTTGTGTAGGGCTTTGACTATGGCTAGTAGTTCCAGGTCATAGATGTCGTAGTTTCATTTGGCCGCATTGAGGGTGTTCGAATAGTATGTGATGGGGTGCTGTTTATTGTCCTGGCCTTGTTGGAGTAGCACTGCTCCGACCGTGTATCCTGATGCGTCTACTTCTAGTTCGAAGGGTTTGTCTAGCTCCGGATGTTTGAGCACCGGTTCTTGTGTTACTAGTTCCTTGAGTTTGTCGAATGCCTGTTGCTGGTCTGTTCCCCATGTCCATTCTGTGTCTTTGTGTGTGAGTTTGTTGAGGGGGCGTGCGTGTGTGGCAAAATTTCAGATGAAAGCATGGTGGGAGTTGCGGAAGCCTAGGAAGGATTGCACCTGTTTGATGGTTTTTGGGGTAGGCCATTCGCGTATGCCTGAAATTTTGATGGGGTCCATGCGGATCACCCCCTTTTCAATGATTACCCCCAGGTAATCGAGGGACGAAGAGTGGAAGGTGCATTTCTCCGGTTTCAGGTATAAATCGTGTTCCTCTAGGAGATCCAGGATTGCATGTATGGCTTCTGTCTGGTCTTGTTCCATGGTTGAGGTTGCTATGCCAATGTCGTCCATGTATGCCCATATAATGGTTCCTTTGGGTTCAAAATACTCGATGATCGGTTTGAGGATGTAGTTCATCATGGCTTGGAAGGTGGCTGGCGAGTTTGTCATTCTGAAATACATTACCAGTGGTTCGTATAAGCCATATTTTGTCTTGAACACTCCTTTTTCCTGGTCTCCATCTTTGACAAGTATGTTGTTATATCCCCATCGTACATCGAATTTGGAAAAGATCTTTCCACCGCTGAGGTCTGTGATAAGTTCCGGTATGAGGGGAAGCGGGTACTGGTTGCGTATGGTCCATTTGTTGATCACTTGGTAGTCCTGTACTGGTCGTAGCTTTCCGTCTTTCTTTTGATAAAGAAGAAAGGGGATGCGTATGGGGATTTAGAGGGTCTGATATACCCTTTAGCCAGTTCAGCCTCGAGCCATTCTTTAAGCACTTTGTCTTCTGCTTGGTTCACCAGGTAGACTTTGCAATTGATAGAGTCGGGGTGTTATGTTTTGGCCTGGAAGTGGACACTGACACTCGGGGATGACACCACGTCAGCAGTATATCGTCATGGACTTATGGGATCAGTCAGCCAGGTAAGCTCTGGCACATGTGGTTGTGTACGATAACGGATTGGATCATGACTTGATGTGACTCATACTAGGATAGCTGTATTAGGGTTCACGCTACTTACACTATTGGCTAGTGTAGTTCAAAGCAGCGCTTGAAAGCCCATGAGTATCTGTATAAATAGTCAACATGGAAGACCAGGATCGCCATCTTGGTCTTCTCAATACCACCACCTTCTCCACCTTCTTCCTCTGTAGGGCTCTCCCCCTTGAAGTGAGTCGCCTCCAGCATATCCCCTTAGACCAGGGATCCCTGTGAGCTCATCCCGAGTTCCCCTCCGTGGGCAGTGGACACGTATCCTCCAGGATCAGTATACCATCGTGCATTCCTCTATCACAACGAGCGTGTAGGATGACCCTATGGCTATATCTTCATCGTTGATCATCCTACTTGGACTTCCATCACTGCACTCGATGAGCCTCCCATCGGCATTCCTCAAGAGGAGGACATCCACACCTTCATCGCCTTGAACGGGGATCTAGCCCCTCATCCAGCTGAGTACCCAGACACACCCACAAACCGCTTGTTCTATCAATCATTTAGGATCGCCGCATCGACCGAGGCCTAAGTCAGGCAAACATCCGTGGTAGACGTAACATGGGGGCTCCTGGTTTGAATTCCACTGCATGGTCCCATGGTCTGGAAGGTGGGAGGCAGTGTGATTCCTCCTTGCTGAAGACCTTTGCATGTCGTTTGTATTCGTCTGGGATTTCCTTTTTCTCTGTGTATTGTTGTGCCGTAATTGCTAGTTCCATTGCCGTAGTTTGTAGGTGAATGGGTAGCAAGTCTTCTTCTAGCTCAGTGAGGATGTGTTCCTTTTCCTTATCAACGATTTGCTTGAGAGTCTGCTGTAGTTGTTCCATTGCTGCTTTGACGGTGAAGGGTCTGGTAGGGTTGGTTGTTTGTATGACAATGGGGTATTGCTTTGTATCCATGGTAGCGGTGGCCCAGTGGATTTTAGGTTGGAAGGTAGCCAGCCAGGGATATCCGAGGATGATTGCTTCTCCTCCTACATCAGTGATAAAGAAGGGAATGGTCTTGACTTTTCCATTGGTTTGGATGTTTAGGTCTGTGTAGTGGGTTATCTTGCCCCCTTTGTTGTGTGTTCCGTCGATATTCCAGATATTGCGGGGTCGTTCTAGTTCTTTAATCCCTATACCCATTTGCTTGGCAAAGTTGGGATGCATGAAGTTGTTGGTGGCTCCAGAGTCCACCAGTGCTTGTTTGTTGGCCATTGAGTTACTCATGCAAATCGAAACTGAAATGTGCATAGATTGATAGTGCATTATGAACTGCGAGTTACATTGTGAAGCCCTCACCCAGGCCGATGGGTTCAGGCATCCTGAAAATCCTTTCCCTTCATCATCTCCCCTATCTGATTCTGAAGCTCCACCATCTTTCCCATCATAACGGCTACTTGTGCCTCTGGTTCTTGGGATGGGGGCGTCGAGTCATCCAGGTCGATAAGGGGTTCCCCCACTACACTTTGTGGTGTGGTCGGGACTTCTTCTATATAGGCACTCCGTCCTTGAGGAGGCCCCTGGCGTTGTTGGCGAGGCTGGAAACATTCTTGTGAGAAGTGGCCTTTGCGCCCACAGTTATAACAAGTGACGTCCTTAGCGTTAAAAATGCCTCGTCCTCCGCATCCTCTTTGGATAAATCCTCCTCTGGCTGGGAAGGGCGGACAATTGTCGTTGTGATTGATTTTGGGGCAGTTTGGGTCGCCTACTTCAGCTACTCAGGCTCAAATTCTTCCCAGAGTGGTGTCCATCGTGTCTGGGTGATTCTGATACTGTTGCCATGCTGGCTGGTTTGGCCTCTGGGGTGGCTGAAAACGCATTTGCTGTTGCTTGGGTCATCCTTGAGCGGGTTGCTGTCCAAACCCGTCTTGTCTTGCCTTCATGTGAAGGTATTGTTTTTGCTGTTCGATGACTGCATTCTTCCACTGTTGGTAGTTTCTCGGGTTGTGGAATTGGTACGCATTGCAGTATAAGTCCATTGGTAATCCTCAAGTGAACTTGTCGAGGGCCAGTGGTTCATCTAAGCGGTAGCCAGCTAAACGGACCATTTTCTCGAATTTGGTTACGTAGCTGTCAATGTCCAAGCCTATCATCTTGAATCCTTTGTTGAGCTCTAGGCGAGCGTTCTCCTGTTCCGGGTTGTCGTGGAACTGTCTTCTAAAGGTGATTTCGACGCCGCTCCAGAGCCAGGGGTCGTTCTGGTCTGCTTGTTTGTCGAGCCATTCTCCTGTCTTGGTGGCCCATTCGTCAACGAGGTCTCCTTGAATATAAGTGAGGAACATCATCACTTTGGTGTAGGGGTTCCGGATGCTTCTGTTGAACTTGTTGACCCCTGCAAATCAGTTCCATTGGGATAGGAATGCTTCGGCTTTGTCTCATTCGCCTTTGAAGATGGGGGGTTCCTTCCCGACGAATCTGTCGGTTAATGTGGCTGGATCTGCGGGTGTTCCTGTGACTGGAGGTCCTCCTTCACCTCCTCCCCCTCCTCCACTGCTGTGGTCTCCTGGGTTTCCTCCCGGTGGTGGGTTGTTGGGGTTGTTGGGATATTGATCGGCAAATAGGGCTGTTCGGATCTGGATCTCTTCTTGGGTGATGGTTTGGCTCATGGTTGGAATGGACTTAGCGATTTGTTCCAATTCCTTCTCTTCCACTTCGTCTTTGATGTGGATTTCTTCTGGGTTACTTGTGAGTGATGGGGATACTGTGGGTGTCTTGGGTGTTGGGGATCGGGCTGGTTCTTCTTCTTGTCTGTCGAGGGGTCCCCACTGATCGCAGGTGACCACGTTGCTTGCGAGGATGTCTAGGCCAAGTGCTGAGGATGTGGGTTGGTGATTTGGTATTTGTTGTTGGTGTCACTCCAACGGATTTCTGCCCAACAGGTGTAGTCGAAGTTGAACTCAATGGGAACGATGTGTTGTCAGTTTTGCGAGTCGATGTAGTAGGTGACATATCCAGGGATTTTGGTGTTGTCTTTCCAGAAAGCAGATTCGAGGTATCTTTTGGGAACGTTGCATTCTCCGCGTCAGTCAATGTGATAGGGGCGGAAGGGCCACCAGTAGTCTTTGGTTTTAGGATTGGCCACAATGGATCTTGGTCTTAATGTAATGTCTACCACAGACGTTGACCTGACTTAGGCCTCGTTTGATGCGGCGATCCTAAATGATCAATAGAACAGGTGGTTTGTAATGGCATCTGGATACTCAGCTGGATGAGGGGCTAGATCCCCGTTCAAAGCGATAAAGGTGTGAATGTCCTCTGCTTGGGGAATGCCAACAGGCGGTTCATCAAGTGCAGTAATGGAGGTCCAAGTGGGATGGTCAACGATGAAGATGTAGCCGTAGGGTCGTCCTACACGCTCATTGTGATAGAGGAAGGCGCGATGATATACCGATCCGGGAGGATACGTGTCCACTGCCCACAAAGGGGAAACTCGGGATAAGCTCACAGGGATCCCTGGTCTAAGGGGATATGCCAGAGGCGACTCACTTCAAAGGGGGAGGGCCCTACAGAGGAGATAGAACAGAGAAGATGGTGGTATTGAAGAAGACCAAGATGGCAATCCTGGTCTTCCGCATCAACTACTTATACAGATACTTGTGGGCTTTCAAGCGCCGCTTCAAACTGTACTAGCCAATGGCATAAGTAGAGCAAACCCTAATACCGCTATCCTAGTATGAGTCACTTCGAGTCATGATCCGATCCGTTATCGTACACAATCACATGTGCCGGAGCTTACCTGGCTGACCGATCTCATAAGTCCATGACGATATACTGCTGACATGGTGTCATCACTGGGCGTCAGTGTCCACTTCTGGGTCAAAACGTAACAGTGACTGTATGTTTGGCATGTGATTTATCTCCGTGCTAGGCTTGGGTGTGCTCACCTGACAGTTCACCTCTAGTTTTCAACTTGAGCTTAGCATAGTGAGATAGTCATACTGCTACAATTCATCATACTTGTAATAATACTCACTGAGCTTCTCATGAGCATCAAAAAGACCCATTTTGATGATAGGGGACACAGTTGTTGCCAGATTGTGAAGGATTGTCTTGACATCATCTTGAAGTCCACGAAATACAGCAAGCATGGTCAAGAGCATTGGCACCTTTGTTGCAGACATCTGGGTGGTTGCACTGCGAAACAATTTGAGCCACAATCAGACCATACTAATTGAAGACCAGTCTTCATCAGAGAGTTCATATGGATAAAGGTCACAGTTCCTCATAACATATGAGTCAATTGCCAGTCAGTAATTGAGTGCATGACCTGACTATAGATAAGGAATTGATGTCACAGTAATATAACAGATATGGGACTCACACAACATCTGATGAGTAGAGGACCATCATGTTTGGACATTGAGAATGAGCATTAGTGCTGGGCTCTGATCTTTGCCACTCCCACCTCCTTTATTCATTACTATGTAGATTTCTTTGTACCATGCTTGGCAGTGTTGGGGGCTGGACCGAACATTCCTAATGATCTTCTGGAGCTAGAAAAGGTGGGCCTGAGAATGACGTGGCAATGGTATGTGTAATACAAGGTCACCTTAGCTATAGCAGATAGAAACATATCAGGGTGTTCATCGGCATCATCATTGTCACCCTCTTCATCATGGAGCTGGACAGCCTTGTCATTGTGCTCACAGTCAAGTGGTGCCACAGTACTGTCTTGATAGTTGCCACCTCATGAGAGTGCCTTCTTGCCGGTCACCTTTGACAGCATGCCAATGCCCACAAGTAGCTGATAAGAGGTTAACTTGCACCATTTTGACAAATAATAGAGGTCATACGTACCTTAATTGCTGCCAAGTGGATGGTGTGTGGCATACAACGCATCTGCAACTCCCTGGCTGAGAAGTATACACTTGCTTCACAACAGCACTGTTCAATGGCAACTAACATAGTGTCACTGTTAGTGGCATTGTCCATGACAAATGTGATGATCTTCCACAAATAATTCAGCATTGACAGCATCAAAACTTGAAGTGGAAAACAATAAAACATACCCTTCCAACAAGGCCATACTGGGTCAACGTTTCCCATACCACCTCAGCCATATTCTCACCAGAGTGTTCTCCCACCAGTTCTTGGAAGTCAATGAGAAGTTCCTCTGTTAAACTAATCAGCAACATGGTCAGATGCATGGATTGATGTGCATACCTAACTGGCCCTTGTTCATGATGTAATGCGCAACAATTGCCAAAAACACGTGCTGATTGCTTGAGGTCCACACATTGAGGGATAATGCGACTTTCCCTTCAAGTTCCTGCCAATGCATGAGTGACCTGAGCAAAAAAAGAACATGAGAACACATACAGAAAACATCCTGCAGATACCCTCAACAGTTTCTTCACCCATCTTCATGACATGGCATTGAACTCCCTCTCAACTCAGAAGCTTGACAGAGGAAGCAGGGTGGTGAGCATATGTCATTAGCTTCACAAACTTGGGCCTCTCAACCTCATCGAACGGTTGGTCACATGCAATGATCCATTCCATCAACAAGTGCTCAAATTTTTCCTGGTCCCATGGGCCCTTTAATGGATCACATCAGAGGTATGGTACAGGGGGGAACAGGAGAAGAACATACTGCTGCTTGAGCTGCCTGAGCCACAAAAGCCTTGTGAATATCCACACTTGCCTCCTCAAGTTTTTTGAGATACTCCACCTCACTGGTTGCATCCAGCACCTGTTTACCTGAGGCAACCACCACTTCCTCAGCTGTTGGTAGCTCTGCCCAGTCTTTGAGTGTACAGTAGAGCCAAAACATACTTGGGAAGTGGGATTTAAGATGGTTAATGAGCCCTGGGAGTAAAGTGAGTGAATGTGAAGCACAATAGCCTACTGTGGTGAAGTCATACATACCATTGAGACTACTGTTCATCACACAGGTTATGGTCAACACCTTGCAGTTTCTGTGATAACACTTGTAGTGCTTGTCCCCAGGATCACCAGGCATAGTACTAGCATTCTGGCTCATGACCTCATAGAATAGGTAGACAGGATTTCATTTGACACTTGCCACCTTTGGAAGACCCATATGAGGCAAATGTTTGTAGTTCAGCCACACAGCACACACTACACACCTTCTTGGGTCGAGCTGTAGTGTGCGATGCCCCTTCCACAACTAGTTGTCCAGGCTGAGACAACATGGCACTGTTGTGTGCCAGACCACCATCTGCTTCACTTGCTAGATCATCTCTGTTGCTGCTTCAAGTACCACCCTTGTATCTCACCACAGTCTACTTTGTCACTGTGAGTATGTCCCATATGTGTACTGTTCATCATGGACCAGACAAACGTACCTCATCATTGGGAATTGCCTGTATGCTGGAATCATCTGAGCCCAAAGCTGCACTTGATGTGTGTGTTGATAAGTGACCTGTGCTGTAACGCCACCACAGGGGCGTTAGGTACGACGTGTACCACACTAAGTCAACGGGATCGGGAAGAGCGCGAGTCGATTAGGACTCAGTTCGGTGATGCACAAGTACCACTCGGTTTCCCTGGAACCGAGGATAATAGTAGAGAGGCAGGGCTCAAGCGCAACGGCAAGCGAAGGCGTAGACTCAAGCGCAAAGGCGAGTCGAGGGTCGTTCGTGAGGCAAAGACAATGTGGTATTACACAAGAAGTCAAGTCTACCATACAAGCTAGGTAGGGCGTGACTTATATACCAATACAGGGTGTTTGTACGGGACAAACACATGGCGCGAGTCTGATGTGCTCGTACGAAAAGGGAAACAAAGGGAGTAGCTTTATACAGTACAAGGGAATCCTGCGGGACGACGCGTGCCTCAGAAATGGTCAGCAGGCGAAACAGAGCGTAAAACTGGCCATCCTATCGCCGAGGCGCAGGGTGCGGAATGGAAGCCGAGAAGCACGAGTCATGGGAACGTGTCGTAAAAGTACAGTAGTCCGAAGATGCACAATGAGAGACAAGGCGATTTGTAACATTACCCCCCCATCAGAACTGAAGTCGCCACGACTTCAGCTAGTCGCTGGTGTACGCGTAGTCCTCCTCTGCGGGGATGTTAGCCGGAGTAGGAGATGGGGTGCGCGGGCAGGTGTGGCGTCGCTAAGAACATGAAACGCCCTCTCTCCCCGCAGTCCCAACACATCTCGTACATGGGGCATTTATCTCCTCGTGAGTGGCGTCATACCGCAGACACTTCCCACACCATCGGGGGCGCGTGTCTGGGTCTACGTGAGCGGGCGTCATGGGGGAGAGTCGACGGATGAGACAGACGTCGAGCCTGTGAGCTCGACTCCCACACCACTGGCACGGTTCTCCTGGCCCGTCGCTCCGGGCACTGAGCCACCAGATGTTCGGTCGACTTACACTGGAAACATTTGCGCTTGCGCCCGCCACCTTCCCCCTGGAGGCGAGGCATCTCGCTAGGTCCAGCGTCCCGAAGGGGGAGGGGGGCAGGGTTCAGGCGAACCTCGGGGGCGTACAGGCTTCGCGTGAAGCTCAGCGTACTTGTCGGCAATGAGAGGGATAGCCCGAGCAGTATTGAAGACGCTTCCGGACCTGAAGAAAAATCCATGTCGAGATGAAATTGATCTCTCGTCAATCTCAGTCTCCAGTCGCCGAATGTCTGACTGATCGGACACGGATCGCGTCGCGACGTACGAGGCATTCGCGCAGCTGAGACACTTCCGCGTGAAGGCGGGGGTTACGGAGCTCGACAAGGACTTCATTTAGGACTGATGGTACGGGGGTCGTGCGGGTGGAACATGTTCAGCTGATTATCAGTGATGTGCTGTGCGAGCTGCCCGGTGTAGACTTCGTTGAGGAAGACCTGCGACGCATAGCAGGGGTGGCCCTTCCCCATAGTCCCGACAACCTCCTGATAGTTGTGGACGGTAGTAAATGTACCGCGCTGTCTGCTTGACAGTGCCCGTCTCGCCAACTAGAAGCGGGAAGAACGTGGGAAGTGCCGGGTCATTAATGAAGAATGGGATACCGGGGTCATTGTTCTCCTTGTCCTCCTTCGTCGTCAAGGAGGGCAAGGGCGGGGTCAGGCTCGACGATGCGAGGTTGGGGGACTGGCGTAAAAGTATGATCCATTCCAGCGGGGAATGGCGGAACTGGGATGTGGGCGGCGAGGATGGCGGGGGGGTGACAACGGCAGTGGTGGGGTCAGGGCAACGGGGGTTTCGAGTGGGTATGTGGGTGTGGCGGGCACGTGGACGGTGACCGGTGTATTGACGGAGTGTGAGACGATAAGGGGAGGTTCAGACGTTTCAGTGGGTAGTGTGGGTTCCTCCGTCAACGATGCGAGGGCGGAGGTAGCAAGTGCGAGTACGGGAAGGGGGGGCGAGTCAGGAATCACGGAATACGGCGTACGACCCTCTGGTTCTGAGGGGACACCAAGATCCTGTGAAGGAACGGTTAGGTTTTCGAGAATAATCTCGACCGGGCGGCGGGTCTGAATGGTAGAAATAACTGGGGTAGTAGTCATGATAGGATAGAGGATGGGGGACGGGGTAGATGTCGACTGTGGTGCGCCTTATATCTTTCGTCCAGCCCCTTCGGTAGGATTTAGGCGATAGAAGTCAGTGATGAGGTCTGGGGCGTGTCGAACATTCTCAAGGGGCTCCCACATGCTGTCACTTATTGGGAAGCCCTTCCATTGGACAAGGAATTGAAGTTTGCGCCCTCATCCATGTGATCGGGACTGAAGGATACGCTCCACTTCGAACTCTTCCTCTCCATCAATCAGATCCGGCGGTGGGCGCGTGAAGTTTGCGCCGTGCAGTTCCGTCTCCTTGTATGGTGTAAGGAGATTCGCGTGGAAGACTGGGTGTATCTTCCACATGTTCGGAAGCTCTAGTTCGTACGAGACATCGGAAAGGACCCGTTTCACTCGGAATGGGCCTGTGGCGTTTCGGGGCCAGTTTTGCGGTGGGGTAGAAGGTCCGAAGGTTCGTACCCTCCAACCAGACCATTGCGCCTTCTTGATAAGGGATGAAGCGTGTCTTGCCCCTTTTTGCCATCAGTTCCTGCGCGTGTTTAATACAGTCTTGCGCGTGCTGTCGTCTGATGACCATCTCTTCCAACCGCTGTTCGACGGATGGGGATGATGTGGGTTTTGGTGTCCACATGGTGCGCGGCTCCCAACCCATGATAAGCGAGAAGGGTGATTCCTTTGTGGTCGCGTTGGGCCAGGCGTTGTGCGCGAATTGGGCGACCGGTAAGGCCTCCGCCCAGTTGTCCTGCTGTACATTACTCCAGTGCCGAAGATACTGTTCCAACCATTGATTCGTTCGCTCTGATTGTCCATCCGTCTGGGGGTGATAGGCAGACGATATGTTTTGGCAGATTCCGAGGACTTTGCAAAGATTGGTCATGAATGCCGATGTGAATCGGGGATCTCGGTCGGTGATAATCTTTCGGGGGATACCGTAGTGGGGATATACGTGGTTGAGGTAGAGGCGTGCCACCCCTTCTGCTGTGATTGACTCGTTGCACGGGATGAAGATCGAGGCCTTCGAGCAGTCGTGGTCCGTGATAGTGAGTATGGAATCGTATCCATCTGATGGGGGAGTTTGGTAATGAAGTCCATGGCGACGACCTCGAATGGTTCCGCGTTCGGGTCTGTGGTGATGGGAAATAGGTGTGGTTTTTGACGGTGAGGATTAATCTTGTTTGCCTGGCATGTCGCGCATCCTTTGACATAGTCCTTCTACATCTTTGCGCATGTTGGGCCACCAGTAGTCACATCGTAGTAGCTCATAAGTGTTTGCGATTCCCAGGTGTCCCATTGCAGGCGTGTCGTGGAAAAAGGTGATTACCCCCCGTTTAAGGTTGTTGTCGCCCACGACAACTAACGCGTCGTTCTTCCACCACAGCCCCCCCACCTTCTTCAGGTTGTGGGGCTCGACCCACCGCAATACGTCTTTCTCGTCAAGGTTTTGCGATATCTGGGTCCAAATGTCCATATCGTGCATGGACATTTCCGTCGCTCGAAGAAAGCGTTCTGCAGGGGAGGACAATAATGTCATTGTTGTCCTCCTCAGTGTGCTGCATAGTCCGCTCTTCGCGATAAGGCATCCGCGCGACTGTTCCTAACTCCGGAAACGTGTTTTAGGAGGAAATCGTATTCTGAGAGTTCCAGGAACTCGCGCGCGACTCGTCTACTGATCTTTCTTGGTTCCTTCCAGTACTGGAGATTGGCGTGGTCGGTGTGGATGATGATTTTATGGGGGGAGCCAACAAGGTAGGTGCGCCATGTTCGGAGGGCCTTAACCACTGCCAATAACTCTCTATCGTAGATGTCATAGTTGCGTTCCGCTTGGCTAAAGGATTCAGAGTGGAACGCGACGGGGTGTAACTTTTGATCCGGGCCGAGTTGGTTAAGCACAGCTCCGATGGCGACATTAGACGCGTCGACCTCTAGTTCGAATGGTTTGTGAGGTCGGGGAATAACAACGTGGGCTCGCGTTCGATGCTTCGTTTGACATTATCGAACGCGTCTTGTTCTCGTTGTCCCCAATGCCACGGGGTATCCTTGCGTGTCAGGTCATGTAGTGGTCGTGCGAGTGCGGAAAAACTTCCGGATGAATCGCCGGTAAAAGTTGCAGAAGCCGAGGAACGCCCGTACTTCTCGAAGGTTTCTTCGGGGCTGGCCATTCTCGGATGCCTCGTACTTTTACGGGGTCCATCCGTAGATTTCCGTGGCCTATGATTAGTCCGAGGTATTCGACTTCGAGTACTTCGAATTCGCACTTTTCTGGTTTGATGTAGAGGTCGTGTTCTTCGCACAAACGGAGAACCTCGTGTACTATGGCGCGGTGATGGGGATAATCGAGGGGCGTGGCGATTAGAATGTCATCCATGTAGACGATCACTTCATTTGTGAGGGTGAGAGGACGGAATGTATCGTCCATCATCGCTTGGAATGTGGAGGGGGAATTGGTGAGCCCAAAGTACATGACGAGGGGTTCGTATAACCCCTGGTTGGTTTTGAAGGCGGCTTTCCACTCGTCCCCTAGCTTAATCCGCACATTGTTATACCCCCATTTAACGTCGAGCTTCGTGTACAGACGTGCATCGCGTATTCGGTCAACGAGTTCTGGGATCAGGGGAAGGGGATAGTGGTTACGGACTGTAAGTTCGTTCAACCGCCTATAATCTTGGACGGGGCGTAGTTTGCCGTCCTTCTTCTTGATGAAGAAGAAAGGGGATGCATATGGTGATTTGACAGGACGGATATACCCTTTGTGAGTTGTTCGCCAAGGAAGGTGGTTAGTGCTTCCTGTTCGTTTTGTGCGAGCGGGTAGACCTTACAATCCAGCGAAGCGGGAGCAGTTGGGGAGGAGGTCTATGGCGTGATCCCATGGGCGAGAAGGGGGAAATTGGTGAGACGCCTCCTTGTCGAATATTTTGCGATGACACCGGTACTTCTTCTGGGATCATTCTCTTCAAAAGTACGCTCCTTTTTCTTCGCTGCCTCCTGCTGTGCCAACTCGGAAGCGGTTGTAGTCTTCCGTAAAAAGGCAATCTGGGGCTCCCGCTCATCATCCATGAGCTGCTCCCATGCTTCCTCGTCAAGTTCATACATCTCCAACGCCCAAATGGAAGCTTCTATGGGCGTGGCTTCGTCTGACAAGTGAAGGCTCGAGACTACAACCGGCTGGAACTCTTCGTTCAGCGTTGCGTCTCCCCACTTGATCGCAGGGCTCAAAGGCCGTGAACCAAGGGATACCCCAGGATTACTTCGTCCCTTCCCAGGTTCGTAACCAGGAAGCGAAGCGTCCTTTCTTCCTTTCCTGTTCGCACAGGTGAGGTCCGTGTACTGCGTGATCGCACCATCTTGATTGTGGGTGCCATCTACATTCCAAATTACGGATAGGGTGAGTGACATCCCTCGTTCCGATTTGGAGTCGTTTTAAAAGTGAGGAGCATATAAGTTATCGGTAGCTCCCGAAGTCGATAAGGACTTGTCGTTTGGCCGTTGCGTGTGCAGATTTAAAGAGGACTGGGATTCGCATAGATCGGTATCTGCTAGTGTACACGTTTAAATTTAGCGCTCTAGCCCAGGCCGCCGGGTTCAAGCGTCGAGAAAATCCTCTCGTCCGAACAGTTTTTCTACCATGAGGTCCCGCACCTCCTGGGTTTGTGCCTTCATCGCTGTGATCTGTAGATCCGCCTGCTCTTCGTTCGATAGTACGCGACTAGATTGTATGGCGAAAGAAGAGACGGCGGGAGTTGGTATACTTGAACTCGAGGAAGTCGTGGTTGGTGATCGTGGGGGCATGGGGGTTGGCGCCACGGCAGATGTAGTGGCAGCCACTCGCATGCCCTTTTGAGGACAGTTATGCGAGATGTGCCCTTGCGCACGGCATCTAAAACATTGTCCCTCCTTTTGAAGGGAGGCTTTGTCGGCATCGGTGAGAGCCATGGAGGCTCTGGCGCGTCCAACGTCCATGGTGTTGGGATCGCGAGTTCCTTTGAGGGCTTGGACCCACTGCTCTCGGCTTTGGCCACCCTTCTTTCGCTGAGGTTTTCCTTTGCCGAGGCGGTCCTTGAGAATGAGGTATTCAGCTTGTTGCAACCTGGCGGCCGCCTTCCATTGCTCCCAGTTGACAGGGTGCTGGAAGCGGACAGTGTTAACTACTAACTGGTTCGGTAATCCATCCTGGAACAGTTCCAACGTCGTGGCTTCGTCGGGGTTGTACCCTGCTTTTGTGACAAGATTCTGGAACGTTGTGACGTAGGTGTCGATATCTCCTCCCTTCATTGTGAGGGTTTGGAGTGCTTTGCGTGCGTTGGTCTGTTCGGATGTGTCGGTATAGGCCTGTACGAACCGGTCTCTGACGGTAGTCCATAAGACTTCGTTTTGTCGGAGGACTCCTGCCGCAATTGATCTTCCAACCATTGTGCCTGTTCATCAACCCAGTCATTTACTAATGGGCCTCGGATGTACGACAGGAAGGTCATGGCTCGCGAGGCTGGGATTGATAGTTGATCGACGGTGGGGTTCATTTCCTTGTAGAGTCGAAACGCTCGCAACAAGGCCTTGCTTTCATCTCTAACTCCAGTGAACTCGGGAGGAGGGTTTCCTCCCAGTCGTCCGTTTCCTCCGGGGGCTGGCGCTGCTGGCGCAGCTCCGGCGGGGGCGGTGCCACCAGCACCGCCACCGCCACCACCACCGCCACCACCACCGCCACCGCCACCACCACCACCACCGCCACCGCCACCACCACCACCACCGCCACCGCCACCACCACCACCACCGCCACCGCCACCACCACCACCACCACCACCGCCACCGCCACCGCCACTGCCACCGCCACCGCCACCGCTACTGCTACCAGATGGTACTGGTGCGCCCCCACTGGGCAGGTTGGGTGCTCCTCCTCCTCCAGTGCCACCACTGGTGAGAGTCGTACTGGCCAAGGCTTGCTGAGTTTGGGACATGGCGTGAGTTTGGAAATGTGTCGTCGGGTTAGGTAGGTTTGTCGTGGGTACTGAGATGCTAGGTGATGGGGAATCGTCGTCAACGGCAATACCGGGGTGGTGTGAGTTGTAAGGGGTCCAACTCCGAGTGCCTGAGGTACTATACTGATAGTGTACCACTGGCCTTCCTTCCCGAGTAATCAATGTACGCCCACTGTCGTAGTTCTTCGAGATAGTGGACCTGCCGGTACTTCTGGGTATTAGGGTGGAAGAGAAAATATCCTTCCACTCCTTCATGTTCCTTCCAGACGACGGCTCCTTTGATTTTATCGGAAAGCTCGTCGTCACTATATCTGTCGATGTATTCTGCCTGGAACTGGGATCTGGCGCGACTGTGAAGATTCGCCACTGTGAGAGACTTGACTTAATGTAACGCCACCACAGGGGCATTAGGTACGACGTGTACCACGCTAAGTCAACAGGATTGGGAGAGCGCGAGTCAATTAGGACTCAGTTCGGTGATGCACAAGTACCACTCGGTTTCCCTGGAACCGAGGATAATAGTAGAGAGGCAGGGCTCAAGCGCAACGGCGAGTGAAGGCGTAGACTCAAGCGCAAAGGCGAGTCGAGGGTCGTTCGTGAGGCAAAGACAATGTGGTATTACACAAGAAGTCAAGTCTACCATACAAGCTAGGTAGGGCGTGACTTATATACCAATACAGGGTGTTTGTACGGGACAAACACATGGCGCGAGTCTGATGTGCTCATACGAAAAGGGAAACAAAGGGAGTAGCTTATACAGTACAAGGGAATCCCGCGGGACGACGCGTGCCTCAGAAATGGTCAGCAGGCGAAACAGAGCGTAAAACTGGCCATCCTATCGCCGAGGCGCAGGGTGCGGAATGGAAGCCGAGAAGCGCGAGTCATGGGAACGTGTCGTAAAAGTACAGTAGTCTGAAGACGCACAATGAGAGACAAGGCGATTCGTAACATGTGCGCACTTAGTGGCTCAATGGACACGCAGATAACAGACTGCTTTAGATAAGATATATTGGACTTATGTAGATTAGATTATTATGATCCTTACAATCTCGGACTTTCTTATCTATGACATCACTGTACAATGACATCATGGACTCCTCTGGACTCCTATTGTATTTCGTCCTTGTACTCATTCCCTTTTGTTTTATCTTTATTGTGATGTCACTATGATATCATAGTCTAGCCTTCTCTTGTTCTTTGCGCTCTTGTTCTCCTTCTGTACACTCCCTTGTGTCCCTCTGTAGAACAACGCTCCTTGTATTATGTGACTCTGTGTTACTTCTGTTGTACTAGCGTCACTCCTCTGTATAGTATAAGTAGAGTACCCTGTACGCTCTGGCACCACACCAGTTCCTCATCTGTTGTGTGCCAGACTCAACCTCTGCTTCACTTGCAAGACTTACTCTGTTGCTGCTTCCAGTCACCCTCTATATCTCACCACAGTCTCCTCTTGTCACTGTGAGTATAGTCCCTATGTGCACTGTTCATCAGTGTGTTCAGAGTCTGAAGCTGAAAAGTCATCATTGCCCTCATCCTCAACATCATTGGGAGTGATGTTGGCACATTTGGACTTGAGCTTTCACTTAGGCCGTCGTCATGAGCCATGGCGCTTGGCAGGTTGGCCATCGGATCAAGCCATTCTTCCTCAATCAAGGCTGCCATATTTTGACCTTGGTTATGGTGCTTGCCATCTTCAATGTGTTGGGGGAATATAAGTTATTACTGGTGACAGCACAAAAAGGTAGTCCATACCTGATGCTGGCATGGATGGCAGTGACATCCCAAATAACAACTTGAAGTGAAGGGCATAGGGTGTCCAAGTTGCTACCTCTTATGCTACCTGTTTTGGCAGTTTCTTATACTGAAAAAAAAACTTGGTGCTCAGAAAGGGCTATGAAAGGAATGGGCCATCAAAGAGGGGGTTGAAAGACCTGAAACACGAGGTGTCAGGTTGAGTGAAACTGATCATGTCACACATTTACCATGATATCAATAGGTGGCAGGTAGGACTAGGCTGTGCCACTGCAGTACTTTCTAAATTGACCAAGGGTATCAATGAGAGCTGGGAAAAATTAGTAAAATGTGGATCCAGTTCACAACTTGAAGGGACACCAAGTAGGGAGCAACAGCAGGACTGTAGTCTGGAGGAAAGCTGTACTAATAAGTGGACACCAAATGTAATGCCACCACTGGCATTTAGTCTGACTTGGACAGCGAAAGGGCATTCACAACTTAGTGAATATATGGGTACACAACCCCTTCTTCTGGGTATACAATGCTTTGAAGCACTAGGACAACTTCTAAGTCACTAGGCACAGGCTGAAGATGACTCGCTCCGATGAAGGGAGACAAGTGAATACTTAGAGTCACAAGGAGAAGAGAGAGAAGTGGTGTTTTTGAAGAAGACCAGGATGGCAATCCTTTGTAGTGGTGCAACTGTCACGCTACGTCAAGCCAAGGTGAAGGTAGAGTTGAACTGAACCGGTAACACACCCAACTTAACACAGAGACAAGTCACATGCTAGATGTGCAGTCGACATGGAGGACGTGAAACGTGTAGGGCTTTATACAAGCCCTTAATCACAAGTTTCACACGGCGGCACACTGAGCGGAGAACCAAGAGGACAAGTTCAGATTTGACAGAGTATGGAGAGTACAGGGAGATACACACCTGAGTGGAGAACCAAGAGGACAAGTTGGTTCCACTCAGGACGTTACAGGAGGGTTTATATACACTACTACAGCTGAGCTTGAACTGAGTCTAAACACTATTACTAAGTGTACAGTAAGACTCCTTGACTCAGGAGCTGAGGCATTGTGTTTATTAATAGCACATCTTATTGTGCTGACTGATGCACATGTCATCGCACTTACGAGTGGCTCCTCTTGCTGAGTAAAACCTAATACAGTGAGTAAGCGTATACTACTAATCATGACGTATGTATGTTCTAGATCCTTCTAGAGTCTTCCATCTCCTTCCGTCCAATCAGAACTGTGTTAACATATAAGGGACTCTTGTCCCACGATCATGTGCACATGGGTGGCAGTCCGTGTGACTAACTTGTATCAGTACTTCAGCCCTTTATATCTTTGCCAGATAAATGCATAAAAATACGCAAAATAAGGGAAAATAATATGTGTCCATGACATCCTTGGTCTTTGATGACTACTACCTATACATATGCGAGGTGGCTTTAAAGCTCCTCTCCAATTTGTACGACGACTAGCATAAGTAGCTTGAACCCTACTACTGCTGTACTAGTAATGAGTCATGCCACATTGGCATGTGATTGTGCTATCCCTGCTGACTGATCTACAAGTCCATGACAGATTACGACTTACTAAGGGAGTCATAACCACCTAATAAGTGTCCACTTTGAGAACCATGACATCACCCCCTTTTCAGCTGCAATGACTGCATCACTGAGTAGGGCCGATACCTCCCATCTATCCCTCCTGCACCTCTGTAAGGCGATCAAGGAGATTAGCCATCTCCAGCTGGAACTTGCACTGGGCTAACTCACCCTGTACCCCCTCCAAGGGCCTGTGTGAGGGCGTGGAGACGCTGTTCCATCCTCTCAGCCTCTTGTTTGTACGTGTGGAAGTGGTGTAACTCAGCTTTAACCCCCATGTCCCTCAACTTGTTGACTGCACAGTTGATACAGTGTTGGTTGCTGTGTCCACCCACTAAGGTGTACAGGTCTTCAGGGGTGTAGTGTGGCTTGCCAAGCTCGCACACTTGGGGTTCGGCATACAGCAGTTTGGAGTAGACCTTGTCACTGTCATTGAGGAGGGCAATGATGAGGGGGTCCAGGTTCATCACCACCTGTACATAGACAGCTTGGCAGGTGACCCCCTGAGTGTTGGTGATGGGGTAGTTAATGAAGTCTTCCCCGCAGTTGTGTTTGTAGCTGTGTGGGGTGTGCCTAGACGAGCCCCCTAGGTACCACAGGTGTACAGTGGGGAAGGGGGCGTGGTCTGTATCAAGGTTGACATCACCTTGGTACATTGGGCAGCCCACCGTGTCGTAGGCATATGGGGTTTTGCATGGGTCATCAGAATCAGTGGCTGTGATAAGATAAGGGTGCTCAGCTAGGTACCACTCCTTCAGCTTCAGCTTTCCCTCGACCTGGTCATACACTGTGCCTTCAGCATCTCTGTGAAGAGTTGGTGCTGGTGAAGGAGGGAGATTCTCCTTGTTGCTGGTCACACTAGCTGGTCATGCCTCCACTCTTTGGCTACCTCCTTCCAGTCCTCCCACTGCTTCGTCCTCTGTGTCTTCTTCCTCCTTGACAGTTACGACTATTCCGCAAAGTGTTACGTCCCATAAAAGGAAGGTGCCAAGAAAGTCACGTTGTTGGATTCCAAAACAAGACCGTCACTCCAATTAGTGTTCGAACTCAGATTGGGAGAACTTTCCTTTAGTCAGCATACATAAACATGTTTTGTTTTTATTGTTAAGTTAACTTATGTTTAAAACAAGAATTTAATTTTATTGTTATTAGCTAACTACTTTACATGGATTTTTCTAAGTCAATCTACTGGTGCATGCGGGATGCCCGCCATTCGCGTGCGCAGCCTTGCCCCGGCTTCGCTTCGCCTTGTTCATGACACCCTTGCCATCACTCTCTCCCTTTCGTACCCGCACTCCGATGTGCCTATCCTTCCGTTCGTGCGCGGCTCCCCCACCCGGGTTGCGCTCCGCCCCACCTCGCCCGCATACCCTTCGCGTGACTCCTCCACTCGCGCTCAGGTTGCATTGTCCCTCATTCCGTGTACCCCCTTCGCGTGTGTGCATGCGGCCCTCCCCATTGCATGCACCTCTTCTCAGGCGCGGCGTGTAGCACACCCCGTGTGGAGGGGGCTGGTTGCACCGACCCTCTTGCATCCCTGGGCGTGTGTGGGCGTGGCGGGGTGCGTAAATATCCACTCTAACTGAGTCGCATATTGCGAACCAGTCTGCGTTAATTAATGTAGACTATGACCTTATGCATCGTCGCCTCAGACACCCATCCAAAGAGGTTCTAAGACGAGCTAAGGAACACACTAAGGGCTTTCCTGAAGGGATTACAATTCCCACCTCTGATGTAATATGTCCTGGATGCGCACAAGGCAAAATGTGTAACGCCACCACAGGGGCGTTCGGTACGACGTGTACCACACTAAGTCAACGGGATCGGAAAAGCGCGAGCCGGCTAAGGCTCAGTTCGGTGATGCACAAGTATCGCTCGGTTTCCCTGGAACCAAGGATAATAGTAGAAAGACAAGGCTCAAGCGCAAAGGCAAGCGAAAGCGTGGACTCAAGCGCAAAGGCGAGTCAAGGGTCGTTCAGGAGGCAAAGACGATGTGATATTACACAAGAAGTCAAGTCTACCGTACAAGCTAGGTAGGGCGCGACTTATATACTAGTACAGGATGTTTGCGAACAGCAAACATATGGCGCGATTATGAGTCAAGAGTCCTAGAACGTAAACAAAGGGAGAAACCGCGTATAGTATGAGGGAATTCCGCGGGGTCATGCGGGCCTCAGAAATGGTCAGCGGGCAAGGAGAAGCGTACCATGACCTATCCTATCGCCGAGGCGCAAGGTGCAAAGTAAGAGTCGAGAAGCGTGAGTCACCAGATCATATCGTAATCGTACAACCAAGTCAGAGGACAGAATTCGTAACATTACCCCCCTGTCAGAATCGAAGTCGCCACGACTTCGACTAGTCGCTAGTGTAAGCGTAATCTTCCTCAGCAGGGACGTTAGCGGGCACGGGGGATGGAGTGCGGGGGCAAACATGACGGCGTAAGAACATAAATCGCCCTCTCTCCCCACAATCCCAACACATCTCGTACAGGGGACACTTGATCTCCTCATGTGTGGCATCATACCTCAGACACTTCCCACACCACCGAGGGCGAGAGTCTGGGTCCACGTGCGCGGGTGTCATAGGGGAGAGGCGTCGAATGAGACAGACATCGAGCTGATGAGCTCGGCTCCCGCACCACTGACATGGCTCCCGGGCTCGTCGCTCCGGGCATTGCGCCACCAAATGGTCTTCCGACTTGCACTGGAAACACTTGCGCCGACGCCTACCGCCTTCCCCTTGGAGGCGGGGCATCTCGCTGGGTCCAGCGTCGCGGGGGATGAGGGGAATAGGCTCCGGTGAGCCTCGGGGGCGCACGGGCTTCGCATGAAGCTCGGCGTACTTGTCGGCGATGAGGGGGATGGCTCGGGCGTACTGAAGACGCTTTCGAATGGACGAGAAATCCATATCTAGGTGGAACTGATCCCGTGTCAGTTCCGTCTCAAGACGTCGGATGTCCGCCTGGCGGGTGTGAATGGCATCTCAGCATGTGAGACATTCGCGGAGACGAGAGATGTCGGCGTGGAGGCGGGGATTGTGAAGTTCGGTCAGCACTTCATTTAGGACGATGGTACGGGGGTCGTGAGGGTGGAACATATTCAGCTGATTGTCCGTGAGATGCTGAGCGAGTTGACCGGTATAGACTTCATTGAGGAAGACCTGCGAGGCGTAGCAGGGATGACCCTTCCCCATAGTTCCAACAACCTCCTGGTAGCTGTGGCGGTAGTAGATATAGCGCGCCGTCTGTTTGACAGTGCCTGTCTCGCCAACTAGAAGCGGGAAGAAGGTAGGCAAGGCGGGGTCGTTAAGGAAGAAGGGGATGCCGGGGTCGCTGTTTTCTTTGTCCTCCTCGTCGTCTAGGAGGGCGAGGGCGGGGTCGGGTTCAACGACGCGAGTCTGAGGGATCGGTGTAAACGTGTGATCCATTCCGGCGGGGAATGGTGGGATGGGGATATGAGCGGCAGGGACAGCAGGGGGTGACAGCGGTGGTGGGGGAGTAAGAGGGACGGTGGATTCGGATGGGTAGGTAGGTGTGGCGGGGACGTGGACGGTGACTGGTGTATCGACGGAGTAGGGGATAACTAAGGTTGGGGGAGGACTGGTGGTCTCAGTGGGTGGCATGGGCTCTTCTGCTAGTGAGGCTAAGGCTGAGACGGCAAGCGCGAGTACGGGGGCCAGAGGGGAGTCAGGGATTACAGAATATGGCGTACGACCCTCCGGTTCGGAGGGGACACCCAGGTCCTGCGAAGGTACGGTCAAATTTTCGAGAATAATCTTGACGGGGCGGCGGGTTTGGATAGTGGAAACAATGGGAGTAGTCGTCATGGTTGAGCAAAGAGTAGCGGGGATGAAGTGATGGTGCGGTCGGAGGGGCGTGTTTTATATCTTTCGTCCAGCCCCTTCGGCGGTAGGGTTTAGGCGATAGAAGTCGGCAACGAGGTCGGGCGCATGTCGGACATTTTCAAGGGGTTCCCACGTGCTGTCGCTTATCGGGAAGCCCTTCCACTGGACGAGGAATTGAAGTTTGCGCCCCTGTCCGTGAGATCGGGACTGTAGAATGCGCTCCACTTCAAATTCTTCTTCTCCATCAATCAGGTCAGGAGGTGGGCGCGCGAAGTTTGCGCCATGTAATTCCGTCTCCTTATATGGTGTGAGGAGATTCGCATGGAAGACCGGGTGTATCTTCCACGTGTTTGGAAGTTCCAGTTCGTACGAAACATCCGAGAGGACCCGCTTTATTCAGAACGGACCGTGGCGTTTTGGGGCGAGCTTTGCGGTGGGGTAGAAGGTCCGGAGGTTCGTGCCCTCCAACCAGACCATTGCGCCTTCTTGATAAGGAATGAAGCGTGTCCTACCCCTCTTTGCCATCAGTTCTTGCGCGTGTTTGATACAGTCCTGTGCGTGTTGTCGCCTGATGACCATGTCTTCTAGGCGTTGTTCGACGGATGGGGATGACGTGGGTTTTGGTGTCCACATGGTTCGTGGCTCCCACCCCATGATAAGGGAGAAGGGCGACTCCTTTGTGGTCGCGTTGGGCCAGGCGTTGTGTGCGAATTGGGCAATCGGTAAGGCCTCAGCCCAGTTGTCCTGCTGTACGTTGCTCCAGTGTCGAAGGTATTGCTCCAACCATTGGTTTGTTCGCTCTGACTGTCCGTCCGTTTGGGGGTGATAGGCAGATGAGATGTTTTGGCAGATGCTGAGGACCCTGCAAAGATTGGTCATAAACGCAGACGTGAATCGGGGGTCTCGGTCCGTGATGATCTTTCGGGGAATGCCGTAGTGGGGGTATACATGATGGAGGTAGAGGCGTGCCACTCCTTCTGCTGTGATCAACTCATTACATGGGATGAAGATCGAGGCTTTCGAACAGTCGTGGTCCGTGATGGTGAGTATGGAGTCGTATCCGTCTGACAGAGGGAGTTTGGTGATGAAGTCCATGGCGACGACTTCAAATGGTTCCGCATTCGGGTCTGTGGTGATGGGGAATAGGTGTGGTTTTTGACGGTGAGGGTTGATCTTGTTTGCCTGGCATGTCGCACATCCCTTGACATAGTCTTCTACGTCTTTGCGCATGTTGGGCCACCAGTAGTCGCGTCGTAGTAACTCGTAAGTGTTTGCGATTCCCGGGTGTCCCATGGCAGGCGTGTCGTGGAAAAAGGTGATTACCCCCCATTTAAGGTCATTGTCGCCCACGACAACCAACGCGTCGTTCTTCCACCATAGCCCCCCCACCTTCTTCAGGTTATGGGGCTCAACCCATCGCAGTACGTCCTTTTCATCAAGGTTCTGTGATATCTGGGTCCAAATATCCATATCATGCATGGACATTTCCGTCGCTCGGAGGAACCGCTCGGCGGGGAGGACGATAATGTCATTGTTGTCCTCCTCGTGGGCTGCATAGTCCGCTCTTCGTGATAGGGCGTCCGCGCGACTGTTCCTAACTCCAGAGACATGTTTTAGGAGGAAGTCGTATTCCGAGAGTTCCAAGAATTCGCGCGCGACTCGTCTACTGATCTTTCTGGGCTCCTTCCAATACTGGAGGTTGGCATGGTCGGTGTGGATAATAATCTTATGGGGGGAGCCGACTAGATACGTGCGCCATGCTCGTAGGGCCTTGACGACTGCTAGTAGTTCTCTGTCGTAGATGTCGTAGTTGCGTTCTGCCTGATTGAAAGACTCAGAATGGAACGCGACTGGGTGTAGTTTTTGGTCCGGCCCGAGCTGATTAAGCACGGCCCCAATGGCGACGTTTGACGCATCGACTTCTAATTCAAATGGTTTCGTGAGGTCGGGGAATAACAGTGTGGGTTCGCGTTCGATGCTACGTTTGACGTTGTCAAATGCATCTTGTTCACGTTGTCCCCAGCGCCACGGGGTGTTTTTACGGGTCAGGTCGTGTAGTGGTCGTGCGAGTGCGGAAAATCCTCGGATAAATCGCCGGTAGAAGTTGCAGAACCCGAGAAACGCACGTACTTCGCAAAGGTTCTTCGGGGCTGGCCATTCTCGGATCCCCCGTACTTTTACGGGGTCCATCCGCAGATTCCCGTGACCTATGATCAATCCAAGGTATTCGACTTCAAGTACCTCGAACTCGCACTTCTCCGGTTTGATGTAGAGGTCATATTCCTCACACAAGCAGAGGACTTCATGTACCACGGCGCGGTGATGAGGGTAGTCGAGGGGTGTGGCGATTAGGATGTCGTCCATATAGACGATCACTTCGTTCGTGAGGGTGAGAGGTCGGAATGTGTCGTCCATCATCGCTTGGAATGTAGAAGGGGAGTTGGTGAGTCCGAAGTACATAACAAGGGGCTCATACAGCCCTTGATTGGTTTTGAATGCGGCTTTCCACTCGTCTCCCATCTTAATCCGCACATTATTATATCCCCATTTAACATCGAGTTTTGTATATAGACGCGCGTCGCGTATTCGATTGACGAGTTCGGGGATTAAGGGGAGTGGGTAGTGGTTACGGACCGTGAGCTCGTTTAGTCGTCTATAGTCTTGGACGGGGCGAAGCTTGCCGTCCTTTTTCTTGATGAAGAAGAAGGGAGAGGCGTAGGGCGATTTGGATGGACGAATGTATCCCTTTGCGAGCTGTTCGTTGAGGAAGATGGTTAAAGCTTCCTGTTCATTTTGTGCAAGTGGGTAGACCTTACAGTCCAGCGAAGCGGGGGCGTTGGGGAGGAGGTCTATGGCATGATTCCAGGGACAAGAAGGAGGGAATCGATGTGACGCCTCTTCGTCGAAGATTGTGCGGTGGCGTCGGTATTCCTCTGGGATCATCTCCTCGAACGTTCGCTCCTTCTTTTTCGCTGCTTCCTGCTGCGCCAGCTCGGAAGCTGTGGTAGTCTTTCGCAACAATGCGATCTGGGGCTCCCGCTCGTCATCCATGAGCTGTTCCCACGCTTCCTCGTCAAGTTCATACGTCTCCAACGCCCGAATGGAGGCTTCCATGGGCGTGGCTTCGTCTGACAAGTGAAGACTCGAGACTACGACCGGCTGGAACTCTTCGTTCAGCGTCGCGTCTCCCCACTTGATTGCGGGCTCAAAGGCCGTGAACCAGGGGTATCCCAGGATCACTTCGTCCCTTCCCAGGTTTGTAACCAAGAAGCAAAGCGTCCTTTCTTCCTTTCCTGTTCGCACGGTAAGATCCGTGTACTGCGTGATCGCACCGTCCTGGTTATGGGTGCCGTCCACATTCCAAATGCGGATAGGGTGAGTCACTTCCCGTGTTCCGATTTGAAGTCGTTTTAGAAGTGAGGAGCATATAAAATTGTCGGTGGCTCCTGAGTCGATGAGGACTTGTCGTTCGGCCGTTGCGTGTGCAGATTTGAATAATACTGGGATTCGCATGGATCGATATCTGCTAGTGTACACGTTTAGGTTTAATGCTCTAGCCCAGGCCGCCGGGTTCAAGCGTCGAGAAAATCCTCCCGTCCAAATAACTTTTCTACCATGAGGTCCCGCACCTCTTGGGTCTGTGCCTTCATCGCTGTGATCTGTAGATCCGCCTGCTCTTCATTCGATAATACGCGACTAGATTGTATGGCGAAAGAAGAGACGGCGGGAGTTGGTATACTTGAACTCGAGGGAGTCGGTGCTGATGATCGCGGGGGCATGGAGGTTGGCGCCATGGCAGATGTAGTGGCAGCCACTCGCATGCCCTTTTGAGGACAGTTACGTGAGATGTGCCCTTGCGCTTGGCACCTAAAACATCGTCCCTCCTTTTGAAGTCGAGCTTTGTCGGTGTCGGTGAGGGCCACGGAGGCTCTGGCGCGTCCAACATCCATGGCGTTGGGATCGCAAGTGCCTTTAAGGGCTTGGACCCACTGCTCTTGGCTTTGACCTCCTTTCTTTCGTTGAGGTTTGCCTTTGCCGAGGCGATCCTTTAAAATAAGATATTCAGCTTGCTGCAGCCGAGCGGCTGCCTTCCACTGCTCCCAGTTGACAGGGTGCTGGAAGCGGACAGCGTTGACTACTAACTGGTTTGGTAGTCTGTCCTGGAATAACTCCAGCGTCGTGGCTTCATCGGGGTTGTACCCGGCTTTGGTGACGAGGTTTTGGAATGTTGCGACGTAGGTGTCAATATCTCCTCCTTTCATCGTGAGGGTTTGGAGCGCTTTGCGTGCGTTGGTCTGTTCGGATGTGTCGGTGTATGCCTGTACGAACTGGTCTCTGACGGTGGTCCATAAAACTTCGTTTTGTCGGAGGACTCCCGCCGCTATCTGATCCTCTAACCATTGTGCCTGTTCGTCAACCCAGTCGTTTACTAATGGGCCTCGAATGTACGACAGGAATGTCATGGCCCATGATGCTGGGATCGAGAGTTGGTCGACGGTGGGATTCATTTCCTTGTAGAGTCGAAACGCTCGCAAGAAGGCCTTGCTTTCGTCTCTAACCCCGGTGAACTCGGGGGGAGGGTTTCCTCCCAGGCGCCCGTTTCCTCCAGGGGCTGGCGCTGCAGGCGCGGCTCCTCCTGGTGCAACGCCACCGGCGCTGCCACCACCGCCACCACCGCCACCACTGCCACCACCGCCACCGCCACCGCTGCCACTGCCACCAGATGGCACTGGTGCGCTACCACTTGGTGGGTTGGGTGCACCTCCTCCTCCAGTGCCACCGTTGGTGAGGGTCGTACTAGCCGAGGCTTGCTGAGTTTGAGACATGGCATGAGTTTGGAAATGTGTCGTCGGATTGGGCAGGTTGGTTGTAGGTACTGAGACACTAGGTGATGGGGGATCATCGTCGATGGAAATACCAGGAGTGGTGTGAGTCGCGAGGGGTCCAACTCCGAGTGCCTGAGGTACTATGCTAATAGTGTACCACTGGCCTTTCTTTGTGGAGTAGTCAATATATGCCCACTGTCGCAGTTCTTCAAGATAGTGGACCTGTCGGTATTTCTGGGTGTTGGGGTGGAAGAGAAAATATCCTTCCACTCCTTCGTGTTCCTTCCAGACGATGGCTCCTTTGATTTTATCGGAAAGCTCGTCGTCACTATATCTGTCGATGTATTCTGCCTGAAACTGGGATCTGGCGCGACTGTGAAGATTCGCCACTGTGAGAGACTTGACTTAATGTAACGCCACCACAGGGGCGTTCGGTACGACGTGTACCACACTAAGTCAACGGGATCGGAAAAGCGCGAGCCGGCTAAGGCTCAGTTCGGTGATGCACAAGTATCGCTCGGTTTCCCTGGAACCGAGGATAATAGTAGAAAGACAAGGCTCAAGCGCAAAGGCAAGCGAAAGCGTGGACTCAAGCGCAAAGGCGAGTCAAGGGTCGTTCAGGAGGCAAAGACGATGTGATATTACACAAGAAGTCAAGTCTACCGTACAAGCTAGGTAGGGCGCGACTTATATACTAGTACAGGATGTTTGCGAACAGCAAACATATGGCGCGATTATGAGTCAAGAGTCCTAGAACGTAAACAAAGGGAGAAACCGCGTATAGTATGAGGGAATTCCGCGGGGTCATGCGGGCCTCAGAAATGGTCAGCGGGCAAGGAGAAGCGTACCACGACCTATCCTATCGCCGAGGCGCAAGGTGCAAAGTAAGAGTCGAGAAGCGTGAGTCACCGGATCATATCGTAATCGTACAACCAAGTCAGAGGACAGAATTCGTAACAAAATGCCTGCTGCCTCACATCCTCCGTCCAATACAAGGGCTAAGGCCTCTTTCAATCGAATTCATTCTGATTTGAAAAGCTTCCCTATACCGTCATACCACAAATACAAGTATTTTATCGTCTTTTTTGACGATTATACTTCGTTTGCATGGATCACTCTTTTACGGGATAAAGCCTCTGCTATTACGGCACTAAAGCAGTGGCTTGCGTTAATAAAAAATCAATTTAACGCTACCATAAAAGAATGGATGTCTGATGCCGGCGGTGAATATAAATCGGACGCTTTCCTAAAGCAGCTTAAGGATGCTGGCATAACAGTGCTACAGTCTGCGCCACATACGCCACAGCAAAATGGGCGCACTGAGCGCTTTATGCGTACCATAATGGACAAAGCTCAGGCCATGCGCCTTGATGCTTGTTTACCACAGAGTTGGTGGGAATTTGCAGTACAACATGCTGCACATTGTTACAATAGAACCCCCATAAGTCGCCTCAAATGGCAGACTCCTTACAAACTATTACACAATGACGTCCCTGACATATCGCATCTCAGAGTGTTTGGTTGTGGCGCCTACGTACATATTCCAGAAGCTCGCCGGGTGAATAAACTTTTTCCCAAAAGCGAGCTAATGATTTACCTCGGAAGAGGAGCTGGAATGAAGGCTGATGTCTTCATGCGCACACCAAATACCTTGTTCTATTCGGACAAGGCTCTCTTTGATGAAGGGTTATTTCCTAGATGTCCTAAAGATAATTCTAGGAGTATGCCCCGTGGTGTAACTCAGTTAGATGACACAGCTCCAGATGAGCTGTCAAATGACGATACCACTCCCGGTGATGATGATGACCTACCACCTGAGCCTCCTAATACCAAAGGGAGAAGCGCTCCCCAGCCGGCCGCTGGACTTCCTCCTAGTAGTTCTACTGGAGGATCTGGATCGCAGCTACCTCCGCCTTTACCCCCTGTTCCAGTACCTGGTCCTAGTGAACCTAGGAGATCGGGGCGTATAAGGAAACCAGTTACTCGTCCTGAAAATGTCTATGGAGATAGGCCTCCTACTACGATTATTCGAGACATTGTGCGGACTCACACATGGCGACAGTTGACTGCACTGCAGCCGGGTAGCTCCCAGCCGCGTTCGCGTCAAGATCAGACGGTCTCAGGTGTTAATCCTGACCCAGCCGATTCTGATTCTTCCAGTGCGCAGAGTGATAATCCGCATGATTCAGACGAAGTTGATCAGCAACTTCTGATCCACCTAGCTCAGGAAGGGGGGGTCAAATTTCTAGATCTTCTGCTCGCCAAAGCAGTTTCACCAGTGGATCTAGAGTCACCTGATACCTCTAATATACGTGAATGGACCTATAAGGACATTCTCAAAATGCCAAGTGAATCCCAGGGGGAGTGGCGTAATGCGTGTGAAGAAGAGCTTGACTCTCTACGCAAACGCAGAGTCTATGATCTTGTCAACCCGCCAAAAGGCAGAAGGGTGATCAAGAATAGATGGGTATTTGACTTAAAGTCAGATGGCCGTAAGAAAGCCAGGCTAGTCGCCAAAGGCTTCTCTCAGGTTGAAGGCATTGACTATGACGAAATATTCTCACCAGTGGTACGGTTTGAGACAGTCCGGATGATGCTCGCGCTTACTGCGCTGAAGGATTGGCACATCTCTGGACTTGACGTCAAAACTGCCTTCCTATATGGAGACCTCAATGAGGAACTCTACATGGAACAACCTGAAGGGTTTAAAGACCCTAGCCAACAAAATAAAGTCATGCGCTTGAGGAAAGCAATATATGGACTTAAACAAGCAGCACTCGCTTGGTGGAGAGCGCTGGATAAGTCCATGAGTACTCTTAGCTGCAAAAGACTTCAATCAGACTCAGGTCTGTTTGTAAATGACGATAGAACTATTGTAGTCATCGTCTATGTCGATGATGTCCTCTTCCTTGGAAGAAATAAAAAGGACATAGCATCCCTGAAGAAACACTTCATGGAGATTTGGGAATGCAGAGATTTGGGTGATACCAAAGAATTTCTACGCATGCGCATACTACGTTCTAAGGGTAGAATCCTGATAGATCAGCAGGATTACCTTCAGAAAGTGCTGCAGTGTTTTAATCTGATTAACGCCAAATCAGTACCTACCCCACTACCAGAAGGGTACCATCCAATCCCTAATAAGGGAACTGCAACCCCAGAGATCCGCGCGTCATATCAACAAGTAATAGGATCTCTCCTATACATAATGATTGGAATGCGACCGGATATTGCCTATGCTGTTACCAAAATGGCGCAGTTTGCTGCCAACCCATCTGAGGACCATATGAAGCGCGCACTTTATATTTGCCGCTACTTACTTGGTACCTCTAATTATGCGCTTGTCTTTGACGGCAAAAGCGATGGTGGTATAATAGCATATGCAGATTCTGATTGGGCCTCTGACCCAACAACCAGAAAGTCCACTACGGGCTACTTAGTAAAAATGGCAAATGGAGTGTTCTGCTGGAATTCGAGAGCGCAGAAATCTATCGCGCTCTCATCTACTGAAGCAGAATACATGTTGCTGTGTGATACAAGCAGACAATTGGTCTGGATTCGCTCGCTGTTTAGTGAGCTTGGAATAAACCTTGGACCTATTCCATTATGCGGAGATAATCAAGGCTCCATATTCTTATCTTCTAATCCTGTTCAGGAGAAACAGATCAAACACATTGATCTATGTCACCATTACATTCGTGATGTGATCCGTGAGAAGAAGATAGAACTATTCTTTATTGAAGGAGCCGAGAACCCCGCAGATCTTTTTACTAAGAATCTGGGTTGCATTAAGTTCCTTAAATTCAGGGAACAGCTAGGGCTAGAGTTTGGTGCGCTACCGCGCACACACACCATATCTGATGATGGTGACTCGCGAGGGGAAAGCGTGAAGGAACTTTTGTCCCTCCACTGCCACCGCACCTTCTGAAGCTGAACATATGTTTCTCTATGTTCAACAGCGTCCACCGCTTCTTCTTCAGAGGAGTGCATCACGAGCAACTGTCTCCTTAAAACGGGACAGAGTCACCTTATTCTCTTCAAGTTATGGTGTAATGTCGCTTTAACCAGCTGACAACTGGCTCCAAGCCTTTCATGAGCTACCAGAGGGGAGCTCGCATGTCCTGTCCCTAATGGGGATGACATATGACACGCCCAGTTGGATAATGTCATTTATAATGGACATTCACAACTTGATGAGACGTGTTAGAGACTCGGATTGGACACGACACTACTAATCGACTCTTACACAACCCTCACTCGACGCCTAGGCTCGTGAGGACGCTATCAATTGCTTAGAAGCGCTTTCGAAGCTGCACTAAGCAAGGGGGAGTGTTGGAACGTGATAAGTACGTAAGGACCTTATCTATAGCAGTTACGACATTACGGTAGTATGTTTGCCTATTACGGTAGTTGGGATACGTACTACAACGGGCGCAATACGCCCTCCAAGTGAGAGAAGCCCTATGCCTATCTCGAAGTGGTAGTTTACATCAGGCGTGTGTAAAAACGCGATATTGTGGACGCCTGTACTCATCACTTTTACGCAAATGGTCAGGGTAGGACCATAGAGTATAAAAACCCTCCTATGGGGAGGGAGGCGAATAGACATTCACTCTCTTTCTCACTTGTGCGCCCTCTCCACTCTTGCAGTCTCTCAACCTACTCAAAGGTGAGAACACCATTCCTGTTAGCTGCGTGCATTGCTGCGCAACACCGTGTTGATGATTTCCTTCGGTGTCGTTGAGCCAAAAGGTAGTGGCAGCATTGGGGTTGTCAATGTCGATGATGGGCTGGGTGTTGTTGAGGGCCTGGCTGAGTTCTTGGTGGGTGAGGTTGTCAACAAGGTTGAAGGCAACAACAGCAGAGGTAAGGGAGGTAGTGGGAAGAGACATTGCTGAGTGAGTGGGGAATCCAGTGTGAAGGGATGATGGGGTCAACTTAGCATGGGTTAGGTGATTTATAACCACTTTCCTAGAGTGTGAACTCCAGTTGAACTCCGCTACTGCTTCATCAGCAAAGATGTCATCTTTGTTGACCCACTGGTTCTCTGAGTCTGAGTAGCCCTTCCACTTCATGAGATATTGAAGTTTTTTGCTCCTGCCAAACTGCCAAGAGTCCAGAATGTGCTCCACTTCATATTCCTCTTCCCCATCCACTAAATCCAGTGGTGGGCACTGGAAATTTTCCCCAGGCATGGGCATCTCACGATAAGGCATGAGTAAATTGATGTGGAACACAGGGTGAATACTCCACTGCATGGGAAGTTCCAGTTTGTAATTGACTGGCGGTAGTACCTGGGTGATCCTAAAGGGGCTGTGTCTTTGCATGGCAAGCTTGGCTGTGGGTTGATTGGTTTGGAGGTGTTGCCCCTCCAGCCATACTTGGTCACCTTCCTGGTATTTGGGCATATTCCAGTGTTTGATCCAGAGTGTCTGTGCCTTCTAGATTAGTTCCTGCACACTTCTCCATGCTTCTCAGAATTGTTGAAGTCTCGTGAGCACCTGTGGGATAGGGGATGGCTTATCTGCCCAATCAGCAGGTGGATCGTACCCCATCATGAGTGAAAATGGGGATTTCCTTGTTGCCTCATGGGGCCAGTTGTTGTGCGTGAATTCCGCCATGGGGAGGAAGTGCACCCAGTTATCTTGACACTCATTGGGCCAGAATCTGAGATATTGTTTGAGCCACTGATTGGTCTGCTCAGATTGTCCATCAGTGCGTGGGTGATATGCCATAGATACATTCTGATAGATGCCCAGAATGCAGCACAATTCCCTCATGAATTTGGATGCAAAGCATGGGTCTTGGTCGCTGATGATTTTGGCCAGTAAACCAAACCTTCTGAATACATGAGTGACGTACAAGGTGGCTGTTCCCTCAGCTGTGATTTCCTCTACACATGGGATGAATATAGAGGCTTTGGTGCAATCATGATCCATCACTGTGAGGATGGAGTCATATCCCTGTGAGGCTGGTAGTTTAGTGATGAAGTCAAGGGCTATGACCTCAAACAGCTTAGCATCAGGTACATCTGTAAACACAATTAGGTGTTCAGAGCTGTTCGGAGCTGTTCAGAGTGTCCTTGAACGGTTCCGAACAGCTCTGAACACCTACTGCATTTACAGATGTATCAGAGTAATGGGGGCAAGCAGGGCCCTCATGGGTTGGTTGTTGACCTTGTGGTGTTGGCATTCCATGCATCCCTTGACATATTTGGTCACATTCTCCAGCATGTGTGGCCACCAATAGTGTCACTCTATGATGCATGCAGTCCCTTTGATCCCTGGGTGTCCATATGTTAGGGAGTCATGGTGGTTCTGAATGATGGTACAAATATCTTCTGGTCCTCCTGAGACTACTCTGGCACCTTGTTGGTACCAGACTCCATCAACCTTCTTGAGCTTGTTGATGAACAGTGCACATAGGGACTATACTCACAGTGAACAAGGTGACTGTGGTGAGATACAGAAGGTGACTGGAAGTAGCAACAGAGAGATCTTGCAAGTGAAGCAGATGGGGTGTCTGGCACACAACAGATGAGAACTGGTGTTTATACAAGAGAGGAGACATACCTGGCACACAACAGATGAGAACTGGTGTGGTGCCAGAGCGTACAAAGTACTCTACTTATACTGTTACAGAGGGTGACACTGGTAACAGCAGGTCACAGTAAATACAAGGCGCATTGTTCTGTACACGGACAAAGGAGTGGACTAGAAAGAGAACAAGGCGTAAAGAACAAGGAAAGGCTAGACTATGATATCATAGTGACATCACAATAAAGATAGAACAAAAGGAATGAGTACAAGGACGAAATACAATAGGAGTCCAGAGGAGTCCATGATGTCATTGTACAGTGATGTCATAGATAAGAAAGTCCAAGATTGTACAGACCATAGTAATCTAATCTACATAAGTCCAATATATCTTATCTAAAGCAGTCCATTATCTGCGTGTCCATTGAGCCGCTTAAGTGCGCACAGGTCACTTATCAACACTTGTGGGCATCCACATGGGAGTATGTGAGCTTTGTCTTGTCAGTGGTTTTCTGGGAGTTGGGTGATCATAGTCTGTATGAATACCTCCTCTGGGAGTACTGTAACTTCTTCATTGTCGTGTTCCCCTTGATTGTAGTCTGGTCATCTGGAGAGGGCATCTGCCCTTCCATTGTTTGCTCCTTTGATGTGGTGAATCTTGAAGTTGTACTCCATGAGTTTGAGTACTTCCCTAGCAACCTGATGACTTATCTTTTGGGGTGATTTCCAGTGTGTAAGGTTAAGGTGGTCAGAGAAAATCTTGATCTTGTGGGGTGACCCTGTGAGGAATGGTCTCCAGTGTTGAAGTGGGGATATGCCATTAATCCCTTTGACATGGTTAGGGTTTATGACATCATTTTGGCATGATGTCTACAATAACCCAACTCATAATACCTAAGGCCGTGTAGCTCAGTTGGAAGAGCACGGAGATCTAATCCGGGGTCTTGGGTTCGATCCCCAACCTGGCCATGTACTTTTCCCCTATTTGAGGTCCCTTTCGATTGTTGTCCAGGGTGCTGCTTAGCAGACAGACCTGAGAGTGACCAGGTCTGGTCTCGCCCCATGGGACTTCATCATCCAGTGTCACAGTGCTTTTACAATGGCTAGAAGCTCCAAGTCATAGATGTCATAGTTCCACTCTGCCTCGTTCAGCATGGCTGAGTAGTAGCCTACTGGGTGTTGCTTTCCATCAGTCTTTTTCTGAAGTAGCACTGCTCCCACCATGTATCCTGATGCATCTACCTCCAGCTCAAACTGGTCTGTTAGGCAGGGGTGTGTGAGTACTGGTTCTTGCATGATGAGGTCTTTGAGTGTCTGGAAGGCTTTCTCTTCCTCGGCTGCCCATCTCCATTTGGCATCTTTGCATGTGAGTTTGTTGAGAGCTTGTGTGTGCATAGCAAAACCGCAAATGAAGAGGCTGTAAAAATTGCAGAAGCCAAGGAAGGAGTGTACCTCATGCACCTTTGTGGGGTGTGGCCAGTCACATATGCCAGAGATTTTTACCAGGTCCATGTGAGTCACCCCCTTTTCAAGAATTACCCCCAGGTAATCCATTCACAGTTGGTGGAAGAGGCATTTCTCTGGTTTGAAGTATAGGTCATGGTCCAGGGCTACTTGGAGTATGTTGCAGATGGCGTCAATGTGTGCTTGTAGACCCACATCTTCATGTGTGGTGATGCCGATGTTGTCCATGTATACGCGTATGATAGTGCCCTTCTGCTCATGTTTAAGGATGACGTCGCCCATGATATTGTTCATCATGCTTTGGAATGTTGCAGGTGAGTTGGTGAGTCCGAAGTACATGACAAGCGGTTTGAAGAGTCCATACTGGGTCTTAAACACTGCTTTGGGTTCGTCCCCTTCCTTAACTCATATGTTGTTGTAGCCCCATTGCACATCGAGCTTAGTGTAGAGATGTCCGTTGCCTAAGTCGTTGATGAGTTTGGACATGAGGGGTAAGGGGTACTGGTTGCAAATGATGCAGGCATTGATCTTCTGGTAGTCTTGCATGGGTTGCAGCCTGCTGTCCTTCTTTTTGATGAAGAAGAATGATGAGGCATAGGGCAACTTCAAAGGTCAGATGTACCCCAGGGCTAACTGTTCATCTAGCCATTTCTTCAGTTGTGTGTCTTCTTCTTGTGCCATCAGGTACACTTTGCAGTCAATCATTGATGGTGTTCCTGTTGATAAGTGACCTGTGCACACTTAGTGGCTCAATGGACATGCAGATAACAGACTGCTCTTAGATAAGATATATTGGACTTATGTAGATTAGATTATACTGCATATGATCTTTACAATCTCGGACTTTCTTATCTACGACATCACTGTACAATGACATCATGGACTCCTCTGGACTCCTATTATATTTCATCCTTGTACTCTGTCCTTTGTTCTTATCTTTATTGTGATGCCACTATGATATCATAGTCTGGACTTTTCTTGTTCTATACGCCTTGTTCTCCAGAACAGCACATTCCTTTGTCCACTTGTAGAACAATGCACCTTGTATTTACTGTGACCCACTGTTACTAGTGTCACTCTCTGTAGGAGTATAAGTAGAGTACTTTGTACACTCTGGCACCACACCAGTTCTCATCTGTTGTGTGCCAGGTATGTCTTCTCCTCTGTAATAACACCAGTTCTCATCTGTTGTGTGCCAGACATCAATCTGCTTCACTTGCTTGATTCACTCTGTTGCTGCTTTCCAGTCTACCCACATATCTCACCACAGTCTCCCTTGTCACTGTGAGTATGTCCTCTATGTATACTGTTCATCAGTTCCTGGTTTGAAGTCGATGGTGTGATCCCAGGGTCGTGATGGAGGGAAGCAGTGTGATGCTTCTTCACTGAAGATCTTGGCAAAGTGTTGGTAAGGCTCTGGGATTTCAGCTGCTACAGTGTTTTGGTGAGCTGTGATAGCCAGCTCTGTGGCAGTGGTACATATCTAGCATGCCTCCTCCAACTCCTGGACTATGTTGTCTGCTTCATTGACTGTAATTGCTCCTGTTACGATTTTGCCTGCTGACTTGGTTGTATGATTATGATTCGATCCGATGACTCGCGCTTCCCGACTCTTATCTTACGCCTTGCGCCTCAGCAATAGGGTTGGTCATTTTACGCTTCTTTTCATCCGCCGACCATTTCTGAGGCGCGCGTGACCCTGCGGGATCCACTTGTACCATATGTGATTTTCCCTTTGTTTACGCTTCAGGACTCTTGACTCACAATCGTGCCATATGTTTGCTCTTCGCAAACATCCTGTAGCAGTATATAAGTCACACCTTACCTAGCTTGTATGGTAGACTTGACTTCTTGTGAAATACCACATTGTCTTTGCCTCACGAACAACCCTCGACTCGCCTTTGCGCTTGAGTCAACGCTTTTGCTCGCCTTTGTGCTTGAGCCCCATCTTCTTACTATTATCCTCGGACCCAGGGAGCCCGAGTGATACTTGTGCATCACCGAACTGAGTCTTAACCAACTCGCGCTTTTCCGATCCCGTTGACTTGGATGCGGTACACGTCGTACCGAACGCCCCTGTGGTGGCGTTACAGCTCCAGTGATGGTGGCATGAGCTTCAGTGGGATTTATAGATCAAAGAATGACTGGCATGGTGTCCTTGTGTATGGTGGCGTGCCTCCAGCTGATGGTTGGCTTGTAAGTGGCCAACCAGGGGTATCCCAGGACAAGGTCTTCATCTCCTATGTCAGTTACAAGGAACCTCATCATCCTGTTTAATCCCTTTGTCTGTACGTCCAGGTCTATGAAGTGTGTGATGGTGTTACGATTTGGCCCGGAAGTGAACACTGACGCTCGGGGATGACACCACATCAGCAGCATATCGTCATGGACTTGTTGGATCAGTCAGCCAGGTAAGCTCCAGCGCATGTGATTGTGTACAATAACGGATTGGATCTCTTATCAATGTGACTCATTCTAGGATAGCTGTACTAGGGTTTGCTCTACTTACGCTATTGGCTAGTTTAGCTTGGAGCGGCGCTTGAAAGCCTGCGAGTATCTGTATAAGTAGTTGACACAGAAGACCAGGACCACCATCTTGGTCTTCTTCAATACCACTACCTTCTCTGTCCCATTCTCTTTGAGGGCCCCCCTCCTCTTAAGTGAGTCGCCTCCAGCATATCCCCTTAGACCAGGGATTCCTGTGAGCTTATCCCGAGTTCTCCATCGTGGGCAGTGGACATGTATCCCGTCGGGTCAATCTGTCACAAGACCTTCCTCTACTTCAATGAACACATAGGACGACCCTACGGTTACATCTATATTGTCGATCATCCCACTTGGATGTCCATCGTTGCAGTTGAAGACCCACCAACTACAGTCCCTCAATTGGAGGATATCCACGCATACATCGCATTGAACGGGGACCTTGCCCCTCATCCAGCTGAGTACCCAGACGCACCTGCCAACCGCTTGTGGTTCAAGTCATATAGGATCGCCGCAACCAACGAAGCCTAAGTCAGGCAACGTCCGTGGTAGACATTACAGATGGACCCAGCTTTATTTTCAGTGTTATCTACGTTCCATATTTTCTTTGGGCATTCTAGGGGTTGCAGCCCTAGTCCTATACATTTTGTGAATGCAGGTCTTATGAAGTTGTCAGTGGCCCCTGAGTCAACAAGCCCTTTTATGTCAGCCATAGAGTAACTGGTGCAAATTGAGACTGGAATCCAAAGAGAACGGAAGTGAGTCATGATTACAGAGTTACAACTGATTGCCCTCACCAAGGCCGATGGGTTTAGGCATCCTGAAAACCCTCCTGATTCCACAAATCTTGGAATATGAGGTCCTTTACTTTGTCACTAGCCCCTCTAGCTCCCTCAAGCCAATCTTTTGCTGCTTGTTGGGGTGTGGACGAGCCAGTTCGTCAAGTTCGTATATCTTCATGAACAAGCCTCACGGTAGTCCCACTGTGAAGCAATCAATAGTTTGTTGATTATTGAGGTGATAATGAGCCTTTTGCATAGGTATTCAAAGTGGTTGACATACATGTCAATGTCTTCCCCTATCATTTTGAATCCTTTCTGCAGTTCCACCTGTGCTTGCTTGTTACATTTGGCCCGGAAGTGGACACTGACATCAAGGGTATGACACCGCATCAGCAGTATATTGTCATGGACTCACTAGATCAGTCATCCGGGTAAGCTCCGGAGCATGTGATTGTGTACAATAACAGATCGGATCATGACTCAATGTGACTCATACTAGGATAGTTGTATTAGGGTTTGCTCTACTTACGCTATTGGCTAGTACATCTTGGAGTGGCACTTGAAAGCCCATGCATAACTGTATAAATAGGGTAGTGCAAAGACCAAGAACGGCATCTTGGTCTTCTTCCAATACCACCTTCTACTTTTCGCTCTATAGGGTCCTCCCCCTGTTAAGTGAGTCCTCCAGCATATCCCCTTAGACCAGGGATCCCTGTGAGCTTATCCCAAGTTCCCTTTGTGGGCAGTGGACGTATTCCCCATCGATTGCGTGTGCCATTGTGTATACTTGTATCTCAATGAGCGTGTTGCCCATCCATATGGCCATCTATACATTGTCGACCATCCTCAGTGGGACAACCTTCGTGTACTCAACTACCAACTGACTACTGTTCCTCTCCTCGAGGATCTTCACAGCTATCTAGCATTAGATGGACGCCTAGTTCCTCATCCAGCTGAGTACCCTCAGACCATCATGAACCACAATTTCTATCAACTGCTTAGGATCGCCACACACAACGAGGCCTAAGTCAGGCAAACATCTGTGGTAGATGTTACATTGCTCTTGCTCGAGCATGTTGGAGAACCTTCCCAAGAAGTCCACCAATAAATTGCTCCACAGCTATTCTTTGTATCAATCCATACCCTCGTAAATGTCCACTTCGAGAACTGTGACACCAAAACTGGGCTCTGCAATAGTTTGTTGATGTCAATACAGTGGGGAATATGATGACATGATCATTTATGAATTAGGCAGCTCAGCTATACAGCACCAGAACTGTACATGCTGTTTATGGCCATCTCTACATGGTCTAAGACGGTATACCCTGATACCATCCACCATACTGTTGAAACCCCATGACAATGACTGACAGTACAGGTGCTGTCACTGTCAGACGGCATGGTATAACTGTCAGTATACAGCACAGTGCTCAGCCCTACCTGTACCTGCCAGAACCCATACCCTTGAGAGAGGATATGGGTTTTCTTGAGTACAGATGTGGGTAGCCCTCATCAACCTGAGGCTTGACCCAAGGATTACCTGGGCCAATCACTATCTGGGCAGCACTGGCACATGGCATAGGTGGAGTGAGGGACTAGAATTCAATATGGACGGTGGTGGTCCACTGGTGGATGGTAGCAATGGGTATGAGGTGCTTCTCACTGGTGTATCATTGCTTAGACTCAATTGCCAATTGGTACATGTAAGGGTCAGACTGTTTCTTTATGTATACTTAAATTGCCTGGCATCACAATGTGTATATTTTTGTAGGGTGAAATTAAATCATATCGTATTTTTATACATCCTAAAGTGTGATAGACATCGGAAATGCATCGATTCTCAGTGACTTTCATCGGACATGTCACTGACAACCAAAGCGACGTGAAATTTAATCAACCTCATATGCTATATGGCAGGAAAAGTCGAAAATTTGAACGGAAGTGACTGGATCGAGGTCAAACGAACACAATCAACTGGAAACGACGGACTTCCCACAGGGAGGCCTCACAACTGATCCGATTAATTTATACGACAGGCCAAATTAGAACGCTGTCGTCTGAAGAAGTTTGATTGGTGGCATTAACAAACATGCCATGGGTTGGCTCTATCGACAAGGGAAATACAGTGGCACTACACGAGATGATAATATTCCGCCAATTTACCGTCGATGTTGCGAAATGAACGAATAGATCCGGGATAATCGCTGATCGATGGCCATTGAAGGGCATAAATAATAGCCGGAGACGATACACATCGGACATAGCGCTGGAAGGTAACTGCTATAATGGATGTCCTATAAGGACGTGGCAAAGAATGTGAGCCAGCAGAATGCCCCACTCAAGGCCCATGAGCGCCGGCAGTCTCCGATAGAATGGTCATAGTGCACTTAAAAGATGCACCCGGTCGAGATTTTCGGTTTACCCCTTCCAATCTCCTCGCCTCGAGTCCTCCCGCGCAGCAGTGGCGATGAGCTCGTTCAGAAACCATCGTGTCGTGATTGCATCCCTCTTCCTTCCAAATACGGCTATCCTTGGAGAGTCGCATCCTCCTACCCCAGATGAACGGACCGCCGTGCACTCGCCGCGACCATTGCCGTTGCCAGCTGCCTTTCCTGGTCATGGTAAAGAACAGGGATTCAAGCGATCTCTACCCCCATCGAGAGCTCGCACACCTGCCCCAATTCTCAGCATCGTAGAAGATTTAAAAGACAAGGCAAGTCTTGGTACTAGTCATGCTGTCACCAAACCTGACCGTCCTGACCCTCTAAATTTGCTGAATTTGTCTCCTGCGTCGTTACGTATGACGAAACTTTCGGTCCAACTTGGACGTGCGCAGTCTCGTACAGGCTCACCCGCAGTAACCCCTGGCGTAGAACATGTTAGTCCGTTGTTCGCGACCCTGACACAACTCACACCATCGGGATACGGTGATGCGAAGACTAAGCCTTCTGCGTACAACTGCGTCGATCCCTCGGGCTCGCTTGCTCCGATACACCAGCGCTCGATTGATGAGCATCACGCCCATATCCCGCTTCGTTCTCAGCGCAAGAGCACTCGCTCGATCGCGCGTCGTCCCCTCTCCGACTCGCCCCTCGGTCGCCAATATCATATAGAGCCGAATCCTCACAGCAATGGTGGCCTCACTAACGCTATAAATTCTCTCGATGGGCGCCTGAAGCGCAAGCGCTGGGTTGGAACCCTCGGCACAAATACGGATTCCTTCAATCACCCTCTCCGTAGGAACATTGACCACCGCATGGTCGAAGAATACGATAGCTCTCCAGTTTGGATCCCGGACGACGAGTTTACTCAATATTACGATAATTTCTGTCACCATGTTCTTTGGCCATGCTTGCACTACGTTGTCCCAGATGCCCCAAAGACGAAGAGCTTTTACGAGAGCTCTAGCTACAAGCAATATGTATCAGTCAATCAACGCTTCGCGGACACGATTGTTACGAATTATCAGGAGGGCGATATCAGTGCGTTCTCGTCCGATCTTTGTTATGAGTGCTGACACGATGGCCAGTTTGGGTTAATGACTACCACTTGATGCTTGTGCCTCAGCTCGTGCGGGCAAAATTACCTACTGCAATCATCGGATTTTTCTTGCACGTCGCTTTCCCTTCTTCGGAAATCTTCCGTTGTTTGTCGGTTCGCGAATCGTTACTTCGCGGAATGCTCTCTGCGGACCTCATCGGGTTCCAAACAGCCAATTTTGCGCGCCATTTCCGTCAGACAGTCTCTCGTATCTTGTCCTTGGAAACGCTGCCTAAGGGCATCCAGTTGGATGACCACGTTGTCGATGTTGGTGTATTTCCCGTTGGTATTGATGTAAGAGGTCTCAAAGAAAAGAGGTGAGCTATTTACATGTCAGGTATGACCGGCCTTAACGGACCGCCGAGTAGGCGTGATCCGGAGGTCGCGCAGTGGGTTCAGACTCTAAAAGAGCGGTACGCCGGTGTAAAACTCGTCGTTGGCCGTGACAAGCTCGACGAAGTACAGGTTCGACCTTATTTTATTATCAATAGGATGTCATTTCTCACCCTTTTTAGGGCGTGCGCCATAAACTGCTCGCATTCGAGGCCTTCCTTGATAAACACCCGGAGTACCACCAGAAGGTTGCCCTCATTCAGGTCGCATTACAAACCTCTGAAGAGAACGAGGCACATGGTGGGGTAGCAGACATCGTTGCGCGCATCAACTCGCGTTTCTCCACGCTCACATACCAGCCCGTTGTCTTCCTTCATACCGAAGACCTCAGTTTCAGCCAATATCTGGCACTTCTGACTGTTGCAGACGCGTTCCTCGTTACCAGTATGCGTGAAGGCATGGCACTGCGCACTCACGAATTTGTGATATGTCAAGAAGAACGACACCGACCGTTGATTCTCAGCGAGGTATGTCGAACAGTGGGGCAGGAAATATTATCGCCTGATATACGCGCAGTTCACTGGTTCATATAGCTATAGCGGTTTCCGCTCTTGCATCGCAGTGAACCCCTGGGATACCCGCAACACAGCAAATGCGATCCACCAGGCGCTCACCATGGACGACGACGAGGCATTTTCACGTTGGGATGTGAGCAAACACCATCATCTCCCCGAGCTTCTACCCTTTCTTATGCCATGGATAGGACTTGCACAATCATGTTGTCACTCAGACAGCTCAAGCATTCGTCACCTCATTCCTTACACGTTGCCTACGCATGAACATTGAGCATCAACAGGGAGATGTCCTGGTTGCGTCGCTGGACCTTGCACTCTTACTCCCTCGCTATCGCCACTCGGAACGGCGTCTCCTACTCATCGACTTTGAAGATACGCTTTGGCAACGCCATCCACGACTTGAGCATGAAGGTCAAGGTCAAAATATCCCGCAGGATGCTATTGAGGTTGTCAGACGCTTGTCTGAGGAGAGCAAAAACGAGGTGTGGTTGTTGAGTGGGCTCCCAGTCAAGGCGCTCGATGGGGTTGCGAAGGAAGTCCCCAGAATTGGGTTTGTGTAAGTAATTGTTCCCTTTGTGGTGTTGATGAGCTGAATAGCGTCGGGTGATTAGGGCAGAGAACGGTTGCTTCGTAAAGCCCATTCCCGGAAAGAGCGGCGAGTCGTCTTGGATCACGATGGTTGCTAACTTCAACCTGACGTGGAAAAGCGCGTGTATTGAGATTCTTAATTTTGTACGCCAAGATTTAGAATGGTCGCGTGCGAGCTGACTCAAAGCTATCCTGCATAGTTCACGGAGCGTACACCCGGCTCTTTTGTGGAAGAACGAGAGGCCAGCATTGTGTGGCGGTACTTCAGCGGTGACGAAGCGGTGGACACAGGCGATCGTGCGTGGGCGCGTCGTCAGGCCGCAGAAGCGCAGAACCACATCTTTGACAGGTTCGTCTTGTGACTTTGTCCCCTCTGTTCTAGACTGACAAAACATGTGCATAGTCTTGGCGAGCGTTATGGTCTACGGATCATTCCTGGAGAGAATGCGTTCCTCGTCCTGCCTAACTATATATCGCGGTCGACAGCAGTTGGTGCAATTCTGCATGCCGGTGGTCCCACTTATTCCCCGCGTGCGCCTTGGACCCTACCCGAGGAAAGCGAAAGCATTGCACACGCAAAGGACTTTGTACTTGCAATTGGCCGAGATGAAAAGCTACTGCGTCGATTAGGCGAGTTGGACAATGCCGAAACATGCTCAACAGGAACCGGAGGGACGGATGCACGGTGGAGGCTTTCGCGTGAAGGAGTTGTAGGTGTCCTTGGGCAACTTGTGGCCGCCGAGAGTAGTGCTCCGAGCGGCTCTACCCGCACTTAATTAATAGCATGGGGGAAATATTACTGTACGTGTACAATGTTTGGGGCATGTGTTAAATAGCTGTCCATCTGAATAAGGAGTGACGCGTTTATTTTACTTGGAGGCTTTGTCGGGCCCGACATCCACTTACAAAATTCACAGCAAAGTGTCGCTACATGCTCCCCGATTGCTGTGCATGAGTATGGCCGGGGAGTTTCCCAGCGTCATAGATAGCAGGTTGAAGACCTCATTGGGTGTGAATCCATCAGCCTTTTGATCAACGTGACACTGTGGTGTGATGGTTGAAGCTCATCTGTTGGTTGAGTTGGTTTGCGATCGAGCTAGTCACTGGCGGTCAAATTTCTGTAGAATAATGACACTGATATCGGGTTGACTGTCAATGAAATAATCGCTGAGATCTGAGACTTTATGTAAACAAAGCGACGCAACCCACGCATTTCCTCGTGACTGTGACTTTGTGGGTTGCCGACTGCACACGCCACGGGCCGATGGAGGGAGGGGTCATTATCGGGAGTAAAAAGGACAGTGCGTGTTGTTCCAGCCCCTGGCTGGAGTAGCCATGCGGCTGCCAATCGGCCTACCGATGGTGAGAAATATCTGATCCCGGGAAAAGGGAGTAAGCCGGGGTCATATGACCCATTCCCATCGGTCCGCTGCTCCCTCCTCCATCTCTCGGAAAATTTCCCGAGGGTGGAAGGCATCGCACTGGCATCGCCATAGAGGCCCCGGCCCGCCTTCGGGAGAAAGAGTGCAGGGTACTCACATGAGCTCACAGGTCGTACCACACTACACCGACAAGCTTTCCCAGGAACGGCGGGCCTCGCGGTGTCGGTGACGACTGTGAGTATTACGTGACGCGAGGTGGGATCCCTTGCTTGGGCCTCAGACATGGTGGCGCGGAGAGGCTTGCTTAGCTCAGCGACCAGACCGGTGACACACGGCGCTATTTTGGTTGGACAAAGTGCTACTCGTCACACAAAAGCCCAACCAAATGTACCCTTCAATCATCCTGCGTTCTGGAAGGTCCGCGTGGAAAGGTTAGCCGTGCAACAGTAAATCCAAATGTCTCTCAACGATATGCAGGGCCTTTTTTTGTTTCTTTCCCTAATGTCCGGGAAGCACTTACCAACAACACCCCCATAAAAACGGACGCTCGTTCGTGCACTATTTTGCCCCATTTCGTTGGGTAAGTGTCCAAATCCGTTGCAGGAATGTCACTCTGACGCTGTACAGAATCCGTTTTTTGGTGCATAACGGAAAGGACTACATCCCGGTGACAATTACGCAAGATATGGTTGGTCATAAGTTGGGGGAGTTTTCACATACGAAGAAGCGCTTCGTATACAAGTACGTCGTTTCCTCTTCCTTCTCAAATAGCCGCCTCTAAGATCGCGTTCGTAGGCATACGAAGAACAAGTAGATGCTGTCCTCCTTATCTAGTACTATAGAATAGACATCTGAGTTTTGTGGATACAGAAATCCACGATTGTGCACTTTGTGTGTTGTTTGTTGCCCCGAGTTGCCTTAATAGTCAACCTCGCCCTTGACTTGACTTGACATTTCCGTTGACGACCGGATCCCTTTTGACTGCTTCTTCTCTCATGGCGTTCAATCAGGTCACTGCGACCTCTCTCACTCCTTCTCGCCCTGCTCCCCAAATTCCCATCCGTCAAGCGTCCATAAGCTCTTCCACTACTGCCTTCTCCAGCAGCTCGTCTATCACCCTCACCCCTCCCTCAATCTCAACATCTTCCTATGCCACATCGTACTCAGGCATTGGCGGTACTCCAAACATCGGCGGATTTCCGAATCGCAACTCGGACGGTGCAGGCATGTCCGGCGTTATTCGTCAAGGTCCCGTCGGTTTCAAAGAAGACGCATTTGCAAGTTGGATCTGGAGGGAGAAGTGGTTGGTGCTCAAGGAGCAGACTCTTTCTGTCCATAAGAACGAGGTGGGTTCTCGCTCCAGCGCTCGTCTTCTCACATCGGTGTCTCGTCGAAGCCACTGCCGGCATTTATTCGGTTTGTGTATCGCGGTTTCTGATCCGACGGTGCACCGTCGTTCACCTGCACTACCCCTCAATCTCGTCTAACTTATGTATTGGGTAACTAGGCAGCAGGGCCTCAAAGTATCATTCAACTACGTGAACTCGCCAATATCGAGCGCACAGATCTGAAACCCTACTGCCTCCTCCTCGAAACGAGGGACAAACGTTACTATCTCTCATTGAAGGGAGATGAAGAATTATACGGATGGCAGGACGACATCTATTCTCGAAGCCCCCTTAGTGGTGTGAGCAACCCTACTAATTTTGTCCACAAAGTGCACGTTGGATTTGACCCCGTCTCCGGTGCATTTACTGTACGTCATTCCCTCCCCCCTTTCCCCCCCGGCTTACAAGGGCATGTAGGGCATGCCCGAACAATGGAGCAAGTTGCTCACTCAGTCCGCGATCACGCGCGAGGACTATCAGCGCAACCCCCAGGCTGTGCTGGACGTGTTGGAATTTTATACTGACCATCAAAAGCGCGAGATGGAAGAGATGGGGCTATCACCAGCAACGCGGATAACGACTGCTACCAATACACGTGCGCTCTCCTTGGTTCTGCCCCCACCCTTCCCCATTCATAGACAACTATTTTAGCCCGATTCGGTGCCGGTACAGGCCTCGGGGGTCTCGGAAAATTGCCATCGCTTGCTGAATCACCTCGACCCCTGCTCCTCCGACAAGACTCCGCACCACCAGCCTCCGGCTCAGACTCAGCTAGTACAAATCTCGCGTTGGGCGCTCAGCGCGCTGCTGACTACGTCAATGGCGCATATCCCCAGACAATCGGGGTATCCCAGTCAGGTGGGCCTCAGAGACCCGCGCTTCCTGGTATCTCGGCCTCCCGTCCCGCTCCCCCACGTCCACTTCTCACTGGCAGCCGTCCTGCACCGTCCGCACCGTCCGCACCAAGGCCGGACCCCGCGGACCTAAGGCAACGCGCAAAAGCGCAGGGCCCAAGTGATACGACCATCCCAGACCGCAAAGACTCACTACAAACGACACGTCCCGAAGATCGTGAACGTGAACGGGAGCGTGACAGGGAGCGCGAGCGCGAGCAACAACGCCAGCGGGCTCAGCGCGAGCAAGAACGAGAGAAGGAAGAGAACGAGCGCGGGCAGCAGCTGGAGAAGGATCAACACTCCGCGCTTTCCACCGCCAAGTCCGCACCGGCAGGTACATCCAATGTCTCGCAGTCGGCGGTCGGCGCTGCCAGCGCACCCGTCGTTGGCCAACCGCTCGTCAAACCGTTACAGACTACCAAAAAGCTGCCTCAACCCGGTGGTATCGCTGCTATCGTTGATGGCGATGATAGTAAGGCTGCTACCGGCGGGAGCGTTGCTGCTGCCGCGGCAGCGCTCGAGAAACCCAAGCCAAAGGAAATTGAGAAGCGGATTAGCACGATGACTGAGGCGCAGATCATGGACAAGATGCGCAGCGTGGTGGATCCAGGAGACCCAAAGCTGCTGTATAGCAAGATCAAGAAGATTGGTCAGGGGTACGTGTTATCTTTTATCTCGCATTCCGGGGTTTAAACGTAATCTCGCTGTAGTGCCTCTGGGCATGTGTACGTCGCCAAGACACTCGCGACAGGGAAAAAGGTTGCGATCAAGGAGATGGACCTCGCGACACAGCCGCGGAAGGAGCTCATTGTGAATGAAATAATGGTGATGAAGGAAAGCCGTCATCCAAATATCGTCAACTTCCTGAACTCGTATCTCGTCCGCGGGAACGAGCTTTGGGTGGTCATGGAATTTATGGAAGGTGGTGCGCTAACCGATATAATCGAAAATAATACACTGGAGGAAGATCAGATCGCTTGCATCTCAAACGAGGTAGTTACCGCAGTCCCTAGCTCGCATGCAGGCGCACTAACACGCCAGCAGACATGCAAGGGCCTTGGACATTTACACAGCCAACATATTATCCATCGCGACATCAAATCGGATAACGTACTCCTCGACGCTTCGGGGCGAGTCAAAATCAGTAGGCTCTGCTTGAACTCTTGACGTGCTCAGGATTATCTAACACGAAGAACCCTTTCCTTTTAAGCCGACTTTGGATTCTGCGCCAAGTTGACTGATCAAAAGTCGAAGCGCGCAACGATGGTGGGCACACCTTATTGGATGGCACCTGAAGTTGTGAAACAGAAAGAGTACGGCGCCAAGGTGGACATCTGGTCCCTCGGCATCATGGCAATCGAAATGATTGAGCAGGAACCACCGTACCTCGACGAGGAGCCGCTGAAGGCCCTCTACCTGATCGCAACCAATGGGACACCGACGTTGAAGAAGCCCGAGGCGCTTTCGCGTGAGCTCAAGGCTTTTTTGAGCGTATGCCTGTGCGTGGATGTGAAGAGCCGTGCGACTGCAGGCGAGTTACTCGAGGTCTGTCCTAATTGTGATTCTTTGAAACACATGTACTGATAGCTCACCTCTTCATAGCACGAGTTTTTGAAGAAGACTTGTGCGCTGTCTGGACTTGCGCCGCTTCTGCGTTTTCGTACAATGAAGCAGACAACATGAGTGGTGGGGCCTGTTTGTCCTACCCCTTCTCTGCTCGCCTCGGATATCTCCATCACTGTTCCGCTGCTGGCCATCCAAATCCGGCCGTCCCTATTCCTTTTTCCCGCCCACTGTACACTTTATACTTTTGGCTTTTCATTATTTGTCCATGATTGTACGATTCTCAGACCCACCGCCGTGGGTGTACGATATACCAGGTTGTGCACCCCACAGACTCTTGGCCGTTCCTTGAATGAGCGCTCGTGTGTGGTGTACGTCGATAGCAAGCAGAGACCTAACGATGACGTCTAGAGACGATATTCCCGCTTAAAATCTTCCCCTACCGTCTGTCTTCCTTGTAACAATACCCGTAGGGGATAATGCAATAACAGTCGGATATCAGCAATGGGGAAACCGATGAATGTATTACACAGAAGCGACGTCAGTGAAATATATGTGCCCGGAAAATTACTAGGAGTGGAGGGTGTGCATGCGCGAGTCCGACCAACTAATCGAAAGCCTCGTCGGCGCTTCGGCGAACAAGGCGACGGACCTTCTTCTTGTATGCTGGCATTGGCCATGTCAAGTGTGAAGGGCGAAGGGAGATAAAAAGCCGATGCGTACCAGGAAAGTCTGTCCGAATCTCCTTTGCGGCGTCAACGTTCGCTGGGCTATCCAAGTTTGGCTTCTCAGAGGACAAGAGAGAGATGACGCTCAGCAACTGCGATTAGGAACGAATGAAGTTAGGTAAGCAAGTGGGTGACGATTTCCAATGTCAAGACTGACTATGGATTCGACAGTGTGCACGGGCACCCATCGTTCTCCGGCATCCTCGTAGCCATACTGGTCGTCGCCAGGCGCATGCTTTAAAGGGTGGTTAAGTTCGATTGAGTTATGCACCGGAAGAGTGGGCACGCTTACAAGAATCGAGATACATACACCACCGTCGGAGTAAACTAATCGGCAATTCCAGCTTAAGCGAGGCAGAACACAGAAAACAGAAAACAGAGGCGCACTATTCGGGTGCCACATTGGGGTGATAAAGCGCATCTTGGGAGGCAAAAGGGGGAACTCCGGCGGAAAGGTCAATCGTGCTTTAAAGAAGCCACCCTCACTGAAGATCGACATCAGGATATGAAATATCACTGGCGTGCACGAATACACACTAGAGAGTATCCGCGGGGCTTTTGATCGAATATCGGATGTCAGCATCGAGATAATGCCAGCAAAGCTGAAAACGAGGCCGGAGAGGAGTGAAAGGGGAAGAGGGGCGAACCCGATTATCATTACATCCCATTCATAGAGATTGTTCTCGTCAACAAGTCCTTCGCGAAGATAGCTATCAGGACGGGAGCGTTGGAAGGGTTACGGGAGAATCTTGGGGTACGAACCAGCAGAAAAACCCTCTACGGGGTGCTTGGTCAGCTCGGTGAGCTGGCGACGAAGTAAGAGTGTGTTTGATGCGGGCGATGCTGAGGTCGTCGACATCGTGCAATGGAAACGAGAAGGTTCACCAAAGAATGGGGATTCCCTTATCCCTTATATTCCCATCCCTCACACCAGATTATGTAATAGAAGGTTCCTAACGTTCACCAACTCGTGCACTCGGACTCGGAACGAGCGATGCGCTGGCTCCATTTCTTTGGCCTCACTTTGTGTTCGACGGTCTTGGCTTTGTATGAATCAGACGTTGGCGTCGTTGATTGGCATCATCCTCTCGTAGGCGTACCGCTGACGTCTTCTCTCAACACTGCGCCTGCTTTCCATTCCATTCCAGGAAGACCACCAACGGAAGCACTTTTACTCACTGCAACGAGCAGTAATGTACTCGCTGCACTGCGTGCCTCAAATGCGAACTAGGTGCATACCAACTGCGTCATAGCCACTTATCATTGTCTGACTCTGGCACAGCATGGCGATTCATCTTCGCCCCCACGGACCACATTATCCATTATCAACAGCACCGGGATAGTATGTCATGTCGTCCCGTGCGTCTGCGCCAGCTCATTCTCTTATAGTTGTCGTATCGTTATCCGGACCTGGTGGCTCGACACTAAGAACGTTCGACTGTTTGACGGGACAACTCATTTTGGAAAAGCGCTTGCATGCACCCCATACAGACCACCTTGAATCCGACGACGCTGGCCTTGGGGCAGCAATAGCCTTCATTCCGGAATCCGACGATGTTTTCGCATTGACCAACGGCCGTACCGTCCGGCGTATCGGAGCAGATGGCGCTGGGCGCTGGGCTTGGGAGTCCGCCGATAAATCGTGAGTGTCTTTCTCCTTCATGGGTCCCAGGGTCTGAATGTTCCTTCAGAGCCTCTGTCGTCTACGCCAAATTGGTAACCACGCCATCTACCGTCTATGTTATCAGTCTTACAAAATCGTCGGCTTCCAAAACCCTATATATATCCTCTCTATCTACATCCACTGGAGAGCTGGTTGCCTCCACGAGCGTTTCTCTTGGTGTTGCGGCGGGACCATCCGATGTACTTGCACTCTCTTCTGACGCCGCAACTCTCGTCGTCCCGCGCGTCGTCTGGCTCGAGGCTGGCACAATCCTTTCCGTGGCGCTCGTCCCTGACCTAACGGAGAAACCTACTTCCGTGATGGGTTCCGCATATACGAGGATAGTTGATATTGGTTTGCAAAGCAAGGGCCATTTTGTCGCCTTAACGACTAATCATACCGGTCGTGTACTTAAGCTCGATGTAGACAAGTTGAAAGTCATCTGGGAGTTCACTGACTCGGTGAGCACCTGTATCTGGAATTCATCCCCTGCGCCGTTAATGCGATGGATTTCAGGGAAAATCCGGTCGACATGCGGATTCGTTATACATTGGTGGGCTTGACCGAGACGGCTTCCCTTACATTGGGCGCGTTTTCTGGTCGTTTGTCGCGAGGGTACGTCAGGCTGTGTCGACCCATCCACTCTGAGCTCACTCAAGGTTCACCCGTTTGCAGAAAGCTTCGGCACACGTGTATGCTCCTCACCTAGCTGCAGGACAAGGTCTCGTTTCTGGCTTCACGTTCAACTTTGACACCGAAGCGCACGGAATCATCAGTCACGTAGGTCGTCCACTCCATTCTTTTGCAGCCGCTTATTTCGGTTTTTCAGGTGGCATTACATACGGCATATGTGAAAGAGGTCGATTTACTTCCTTACCTAGCTCTAACAACTTCAACTGGCGCCGTCCAACTTTGGCAAGGTGATATTGTGCAGTGGACGCGCGAAGAAGGTCTCTCCAGGCTTCAAGTTGCCGAAATGGTCGAGCTGCCGGAGCAGAAGCTCACGGCGGCACACACCGTCAACGAGCGTGATACATTCGTCGAGCGAATCAGTCGGCAACTAACCGACGCGAAGGTACTTTTTTTGGCAGCTTCACGTTGGGCTCAATTGGATTCATCCTATGTGTTCTGCAGGGGTTGCACCTCTATATACTCAACTTTGTCAAAAGATTTGTGGCGGGTCCCAACGCGTCTACCCAGAAAGAAATCGCCTTTGACTCGCTCAGGCGTGACGCGTTTGGTTTTCGTCAAGTTATTGTCACCGCAAATGACCTAGGCAAAATCTATGGCCTTGACTCGACTAGCGGCGCCATTATTTGGAGCCGAGTACTCGGCCTTGGCTGGGCGGCGCAAATCGGCGGCCAGGTCATCCCAAGCAAGCTGTTCGTCGTACGGACGATCGCTGATGGGGGTTCCCCTGAGGCTGTGTTAGTTGCACAGCGACGGGCAAGCAACGTACAGCCTTTCGTCCTACTTTCGGCGATTAGATGGCTGATTGCTGTTCTTAGGGGCTTGTTGACACGGTACTTTTCCACGTTAATGCCCTCACTGGGGAAGATGTTTTGGGAAAGTCGCCGGCTGATGAGGTACTCCAAGGCGTTGATCTCATCTCTGGACCCTTGTTGGAGGCCTACCAACTGCCTGGAAACCACAAGGCCGTCATTCTTCTTGATGAGTTCCGCCAAGTTCGTATCAATCTCTAGAATGATACCTCTCATGCTAACCCCCCTCTCCTCTGTAGGTATATGTCTATCCTGAGACACCGGCGAACGAGAGGGCACTTGCCAAGGCCATTGGCAAATTGAACGTCGTTTTGCGTACTGGCCTACCTGGACAATGGCAATTAACGGGTCACCAGTTCGACAACGCTGACGTTGGAAGACCTACTGCCTTTGCAACGTGGGCATCCTCTTTGCCTGCTGGGAGGAAGAAATACTTTCTGTCATCCCTCGCCCGTCTGGTCCTGTTGCCTCACTTGGAAAAGTACTCGGAAACCGCACTACTCTCTACAAATATCTAACCCACATCTCATTGCCGTGACTACTGCGTCACTTGACACATGCGGCGTGTATGTGATAGACGCTGCAAAAGGGAGCATCGTGTATCACGTGAGTATCGCTGCTAAACAGGGGGAGATGTGATCTGCACGCGACGTTCGTAGAGAACTGGTTAGTATATGTATACTGGGAGGAGGAGTACCAGTGGGTCGGGCAGACGAAAGGCCGTCGGCTGGTAAGCGTTGAACTGTATGAAGGATCCAAGCCAGATGATAAGACGAAGAGGTGCGTCCGTGCTTCGAGTGGGACCTGTACACGACTGACCGGAATCCAGTTCGGAACTGTCGTCTTATTCGAACAAAACCTTGGCGGTTACTGCCATTGAACAGTCTTATATCTTCCCCCACGCCGATCACATCGATTACCACAACGTCCACCAAGTATGGTATCTCGACGAAGGACATAATAGGTGTGTCGCCCGGCAGTTTACTGTGACCCAACGTAACTCAAGTCTGACTCGCTCAGTGGCGAATGAAAATGGTCAGATCCAGTCGTTCCCTCGCCTGTTCTTAAATCCGCGCCGGACGAAAGACAAGCCAACTGCAGAAGAGCAAGAAGAATGGCTCGTTCAATATGATCCGGTGCTTCCGGACGATGCACACACGCGTCCTTTCGCATAACTATCACGTACGTCAGTCATCCCTCTCCAGCCTACCGGTTAGGCCCACTTTTCTGGCAGGTCGCGAACATAAGACACATATTAATCTGCGCCAGCCTTACTGGAATCCACCTCGCTCGTCTTGCATATGGCTCGACCTTTCGGGACACGCGTTGCGCCGTCGGGTACATTCGACGTGTTGAGCGAGACATTCAACAAGGCTCAGCTTGTCTTCACCATCTGTGGACTCGCCGCGGCGATTATGGCTACGCGGCCCATGGTACGAAGGAAGCGCCTGCGCGAGAGATGGTATCAATAGACGGGGACGCCGCAAAACGCGATTTGATACGCTACAGTACTGACACCGAAATTCCGTGATCCGGGAAGCGTGTGTGCAAGAAGCCTACGGTACATATGATAGTACAATAGATAGTGATGCAATGAGCATCAATGCATCGATCTCCAATTTCGCAGAAGGGGTGGAAAAGTGGCCCACTTTCCTAGCTGTCTCAATCTGGCAACGCCGCAGTCGGTGTCCCAATGTCCACGTAAATTTTCGGCATCGTGTGAGCGTCTGCGCTGCAAAAGCTACAGTAGAGCTACCAGAGAGAATATAAAACACCCCCCTTTTTCAGGTCCGTGTGTAAACGCAAGCTGATCAAGGCCCCAATCGTCCAAATTGCCGCCGAACCAATTGCTGCAGGTTAGGCGGGAATTTGACACTTTTTTTTCCCTGTGACCAAAGGGGTGCACTTGATTGATATGCTGTGCTTTCCGGCTGTGGGACTTGCCACTCACACGGGCAATGCTTTGCTGGCTGGTGCAAGGGGCCCGGGATTGTCATTCCCTTATCCTTGATCAAGATCAATGTATTCTTAACGCCACTGACATGGGAATTGAATCTTTGCCTATAAAAAATACCTAATAGAATACACAGTAAGAACCAGGTCTCCAGTCCCCTGTCATCAAACTTCTTGACCGAGTTCTTCTCACAACGGGATATTTTATCCGAGAAGGGGTTATTGGAAGAGCTCTTTTCCTAATGAAGTCTAGACAACGACTAGCAATGACGAGCTTGCATGTTCGTAGTGAAATAAAGGCTTTCACTGCGAAGAGTCACAATGATAATATACTCAAGTACTCAAAGCTCATCAGAGATAAATGATAGATGTGCTTTGGTGCTTGGCCCAGGAAAAACTCGGAGGTCAGATCACACATGAGAAAACTCGCTTTCTAGATACAGACCACGCGGGCAATATTAAGAGGCAGGGGGTGAGTACATTGTTCCGTAATGTTAACCGAGGCGTCACAAAAGCAGCACGAGCTTTACAAATCCATCCTTCGAACCTTCCAAAAAATAAAGCAATGTATGGGCAACGAGTAATCACGACGCATCGCAAGGCAGGTGAGTCAAGCGAAGTCCGAGGAGCCGCAGAAATGTCCAACCAAAACCCCCGATGGCTCGTCTGGGACTTGGAGCGCGTGCTCTTATATACGAGGGACTTCATTCGGGGACGTCAACGAACCGGAAATTGCCTTGCTTTCTTCTCCGTCGAGTTGCCAGATATTACCTAGACCCAGGCTGACAGAAGAAGTTGTTCGGCGTACGTGCAATGGGCGTTCGTTGTTTGGGTGGTGCTTCGCACTAATCGTTGAATAAACGGAGGTGGGGCTCGCAGCGTACTCGTCTACGGACAAGTCTGCAGAGACGGTTGATGTCGGCGATAACGATGGCGACTGCACGATATCTTGAAGGCAGGATGGAAGAAAAGGACCCGATCCACTGTCGAGGGGAAGAAGCGCAGGTTCTGAATACGACAAGGAAACGGGGGCGGTCGATGTTTGATAAATCGTGTCCTTGGAATGAAAACCGAGTTCCACACTTGACCGAATCTGATCGTGACTCTTCAAGGCCGGGGAACACATCGTGCGGGGTCCGTGTGAGTCTATATGGCGACAGTGTGAACGTTGTATATGTGCAACTGGGGACCGAGGATATATATCCAACGAAGCAGTCTGAAGGTTGGAGAGCGAGGGAGGTAGTGTCACACAGAGAGCTTCCCGTAGTCGCTTAATACGGTCCGCCTGAACTGCCGCAGGAATGGAGTCCCCGTTTCCCTCAGCATCTGTGATGATAGATATTGAGCAGAGGGTTGGGAATGATCTCAACACGACTCACAGGGGTAACAAGTCTGGCAGACCTTTCGTCTGCGCCAGTTGAGGTAGTTGCATTTCCTGCATACCCAATCACCTGGTTGATGTTCTATGGGACCTCTATTACCAGTATTCAGGATAGGAGGATGCTGTGTGAATGCCACGAGTTAAGGCGAGCGATAACACCAAAAGGCGGCACGTACAGGAATCCCAGCAAGGCTGCTTGGGCGTATCTGACTTTTGTT